>JAYDZK010000274.1:17235742-17254002 GCA_034509185.1 Euphonia xanthogaster | reverse complement strand
AGGGTCATATTTAGGTTTCCTCTGCTTCCCTTGTGTAATAATATAAAACTGTAAGAAGAGAGAAAATTAAAATTATTCACTCCTACCTGCTTTGCAGAGGCTATGCATTTCTCTGATTAGTGTAATGCACCTTTCAGTTGTTGTCTGTACATATTGTACAGATGTGTAAATCTTTTACATGCAATTAGAAAACTCTCACAGCGTTCATAGTACCTCGTAGTTCAATCTGGTCTTTGTTTTAACTTTAATTTTTTTTTCTGGAGTAGAAGCAACTTTTAATAAATGTTTACTACTGATATCATACTTCAGTGAATATCTATTTGTTTATAAACTTAATTCTTGATGCTAAGTGTATTTAATCATATTAGTGCTAAGCACTCTTTAAGTTATTCTTGGATGCTACTTACACGTTCTGGATAAAAAGAGAAGTGTTAATAGAAAAAATAATTTAAGCTTATAATTGCTGAATACTTAATAAGACTCTAATGTTCCTGGTGATGGTGTATAGCATTTTTAATACTAAATCTATGTGGATGCACTTTTCTAATATTATGTAATACAAAATTAGATGGAGACTTTTGTAACTTAAACCTTGTAATAAAGTATGCCTGGAGAAATGGCAGAAGGGGGATGCACAGGGAAGGATGCAGGGCTGCTGAAAGCAGTTTGTTGGACTGGTGTCTCAGAATGTGGCTGAAATCAGACACTGTCCTGTCAGTTTCCAGTGACTTTTAGGAAGGCTCGCATTCAATAAAGTTTGATGGCCACCTAATTAGACATAGGAAATTAATCAGAAACCGAGCTAGTGCAGTGAATATCAGAACTCTCTATCTAGATTTTAATGAAATATTTTCTGTGATGAATTTTTATTAAGCACACGCCCCAAACCCCAAACACTAGTGAATAAAATATGATTTATGTAATTAACACATTTTAATGTGGCACATTTATCTCCTTTGCAATAAATTATAAACATCAGTAGTTCTTCTGACTTCAAACCAGAGAAGTGACAGAAGAATTAAGCCCATGAACCTGGGGTCTAAGTATCTTGTATGTCCCCAAACCCCCTTTTTGGCTTCTTTTCGTGATGTTACCTTTCTGCCTTGTTTTTGACATTCTTACAGTTAGCTGTTATGTATTGTATATATTTTGTGAGAAGACTTTCATCAGTGTGCATCATCAAACATCAAGTAAAATAGTGGGGAGGCGGGGGGAGTTGGGTTTTTTTAGCAGCATACAAACACAAGTGCTATTATTCTGCTATACAAATGTGTGCCTGTAGTGCGCTTTGAGATGCTAATCAGTGGAGCTTGACTTCTGTACCCTGAAGCAAATTTTAAAAGTATTTCATCATTAGGTGACTACATATGCAATAATGCTATGGACAAAACTACAGAAAAATAACACAGATTATTGTTATTTAAGCTGTCAATAGTACTCAGCTAGTTATTGATACAATCATTGCATGGTTTAGATTTTTGTTGTCTCTTGAAAGCTGTTTACAGAAATGGCTAAACTTGTGTGATAGCTGCAAAGGAGTATGACGTTTTATCAGCTGAGCTCTATTTCTTTCTGGTTTTAAAACCAACATGTTTTTTATTTTTTTCCTGCCCTCTTTTTCTGCCTGTGCACCCTCCCAGTGACGTACTGTGTGGCTTTGGACATGGCTTAACTTTTCCTGTTGCAGGATTAATTTTACTTTTTTTTTTTTTTTGAGAAAGGAGAACTAACATCTAATATGATGAGTTAGTCTCTTTTCCTTACCACTCTCTCCAGGAATATGGAAAAAATATCAGCATACACAGAGTTCAATTTCTCAGTTGAAACATTCTCTCTCTGGTGCCTTGGTGTGTCTAAAATATATAAATAGAGAAAGAGAGAAGGAGAGAGAGAGATATTTCTATATTTGTCTATAAAAAATTGCCTGTTCCTCCTCTCCCCGTCCCCCAGATAATTTGTCAAGCCTGCTGAACAATCTATATAGTTCCTTTCAAATGCTCAGGAAATAATACAGTAAGTCCCAAACCAAGAGCATGCAAAAAAATTGGCTATATTCCATTTTTGAGTAGCTAATTCGGATACATTTTATTGAGTGAGCAAGAAGGAATCTCTGGAATTTGTGAAATACAGTAATTGAAAGGTTTAAGTGGGGGAAAGATTTATCTCAGCTTAGTTTTTCTAGGATGTCAGTTCTTTGGTTGTGCTTCTGCTTTTAATCTTGTTTCTCTGCTTTGGGGGGAGCAGGAAGGAAAGGAAGGGTCAGCTGCTCGCAGAGCCGAGCCGGGGAAGGAGCTGTGCTGGAGCTCTTTTTTCCCTACGAGCGTGATTAGTGCAGTTCTGATGACTTAGCTTAGGTGTTCCCTACCCTGGGAAGGAAATCTCGCGGTCTGTGTGGTAACATCATCCCTTCCTACAACAACGTGATCTCCCATGTTGTAATACAGACATTGTTGTTTGTTTGGGTTTTTAATGGAGACACCAAATCAGTGTACAGGTTGATAACACAATTCTTTTACACGGGATCTTCTCCTTGGAAAGGCAGTGTGTGCCAGCAGTAGCTGCTCTGATGCGTAGAGAGAGAAATGTGTGTGATGTGTGTCTGGTACGATGGGAAAAGGGGAGAGAGCTGGATGAGCTCTGCTAAGAGCTCCCTGCTCTTAATCCTGGGCCATGTCAGGAGCATTCTAAAGCAGTTTATCTTCATATGTCGTCTTGTATATAAGAAACAACACTAAACCCACCAAAACTCATTTCATATGTAGCTTTTTCCACAGCCTTCAGATCAAAGTTATTTTCTTCAGGCTGGACTAAATTATACACAGGTCCCAGGAGTGAAGGACACTGAATTAATGCACTATGTCAACCAGTCCTGGTTATAGAATATTTTTACTGAAGTGTGAGACGCAACATCTCTTTACTATTTCATTAAAAATTAATGTGCAGATTGCCAAAAAGCATAAATAACATAAACAGTTTTTGTGAAAGCTTTGTATACTGTGGACACATGTTAAGGATTTTTTTTCTTGAGTATCAGATTACTTCTATATATACATTTAATCAGTATTTGTTCTCATTTAGCTGATTAGCAGAGGTACTCTAATCTGAGTGAAGCAACTGTTCATACCTATCCTACAAGGGTAGGTTTTGAAATAAGTACTTTAAAAGGAAAGCAGTATTCCTGATGCCAAGCTGTGGCATTGTGCTACTGGCCCATATAAATTTGCTTTTTCACTTATGTTAGTTGAATGTAATGGGTCAAACCTGATTACAATTATTTAAAACTTACTGAAATTGAACTTTACTTTCATGTTTGTAAAACAAATAGAGCTGGCTAGATGAATCTCTGGAATTAACCTTTTGTTGCTATACATAAAGCTGTGAAATACATACCTACTTTTTTTAGATATGATGAGTGAAAACTATATTAAAATTATATTATTGTCGAATTTATACAGAGGGCTGCTACTGTTAACAGAAGAGAAATATATTTTAAATTACTCTTGCTGTCTACCTTGGTCTTATGTTTTAAAGCAAGGTGATTTTCTAACATTTTGGAACAACATGATATAAAAATAATTCAGCATCAGTTAAATCTGTATTTAATGTGCACCTACTTTGTTCAAATAAAGTATGTCCCTGTATGGCAGTTTTAACCCCATTTATCCTCATGCACAAGTGCTCACCTGTTATTTACTCACGTAAGAGAAGGTCGATACTGCAGAACAAGGGGAGTGCTCTGTTGTGACATAAAACATACATATTCATTAGCTCTGCTGTCCCTTTGGACACGTGTGGTATGTCCTGATGATCTTCATTTGGCAAAAGGAAGTGAGCTTAAGAACGAAATTGTCTTAATGGATTTACGATACACGAGAAAAGGGTTTTAAAAAAGCTTTATTAGTGGCAAGGAACCAAAGCAATAATTCTAAGGGTGAATGAAGAGCAAAAGGAAACAATTTGCTAAAACATGATTAGCAACAGAAATGGAAAAATAACAGAATCCAATATTTGAAAATGATAATTTTCAGATATTAGGGTTTTTTTATTTTTTTTTCCTAGAAGCTTTTAGGTCAAGATCTGAATGTTCCATGACAGGCTCCCTAGTGCTGAAAATTTATTCCTTTTGCCTCTCACTTACTTGCTAAAGAACAAGTTCAGGGTTTTGTGTTTCACCTGCTTCAGCTGATTATGTGAGAAACACGGTAAAGCATGAAGGTTTTTTGTCTGCTCTGCTTTTAAGGATTTGTGTTATGCTCTTTCAAGGTAAATGTGCCTCAAACACCACTTCTTGAAGAAAAACCAAATAAAAGGCTACTTCTGCTATTTTGTTGCCTAAAAAAAAGAGTATGCATTTTGCTGCACTTCTAAAAGCTTCAATTGAGTTTATTTGAGCCTTGAAATAAGCACTTCAGTGGGAGCACAATCACAGTCCAAGTCTAAAATATTTTACATTTTCAAATATGCATAAATATTTGTGTCAAGTGACCAAACTCTGTATTCATTCATTATTGTATTTTATCATGTGAATATTCTAATTCTCAGAATTAGAATACTAGTTATCCCTCATCAGTTATATTGATTTTCATGTGTATATGGGCATAAATTGCAGATTATGTGGTGTATTAAATCTTTTAAAAATACATTATGGCTATAAGTGTGTGTTCAGTTGACTGCAAAAAGTAAATTTTTTTTTCATGTAAGTTATACTTACATTTGTTTACAGCTATTGTTATTCTGAATATTCTCTCAGAAATTATTATTATCTTATTCATTTGGCACTGACAAAGCACGCTAGGTTCTTTAAAGGCATGGTACTGTTCAGAGCTACTTGACAAAAACAGCTTAAAATGTAAATCCTGGCAAGAGGAAGCATCATAACAGAGTAAAAAAAAATTCAATTATTGTTTTCGTTAGTGTGTTTTCTAGTCGGTTTAGAAAAGTGTTATGAGCAAATTAGTATGGTGAGGGTGAACTGACAGAATAAAATATTTTAAAGATAAACTGCATTTAATCACAAGTATGACCAATTCTCTACATAGATGGGTTCCAAGGCATGTGCATAAATGGTTTTACGTTTGGTGATCTGCATCAGTGTGATTACACAGCAAGGATGTTTTAGTGTCAGGGACTGCTGCTGCAGAGAAACCAGCACCTCTGAGGTAGGCAGAGGACTGGGAGGTCCCAGGAGTGCCCCAGGAGTAGCCCCAGTCCCTACCAGCCGCGTCTGCGGGCTGCTGCGAGCCTGGCCTCCGGATCTAGCCTGCTTCTGCTGGCAAAATATGCCAGTGCCATCTCTGGACATAGTTTCCCTTTGCTTGCTTGACTATTACTTCTCCTTATTTCTGTTTTTCAGGCCTTTGAAGCTAATGGATCTTCTAAAGGCTGTTTAGCCAGAAATGTCTTTGTGACTATCAAAGGCTGCTTTATGTAAATGGCAGGGAGGGGGCTTGTGGGAAGAGAACTCATTTGCTGTAGATGTATTGCAATTTGCTGTTGTAAGGTGTGAAAGTGTGGTTTTAAAAGAATAATCATTTGACAGTGTTTAAGTTAGATAATTGGGGTGTATCAGTTTGGAATTAGTTTTTAATTTTGTAATTTCTTTTTTAACCATTCCAGTCTCACATAAAATACATTGCGTTTTTCTTACTGCTTTCATCTTTAGGTGCTGTTGACATATATGTGATCCTCAATATTACTCATGGTTTAAGTGTTTTGTTTTAAAGATTGAAATGCTTTCACTATCCTTGCTAGATGGAAATCATATTGTAAACACCCTGCCAACAGCATGCTCCCACTGATGTGTAGGGCTTGCATATATAATAAAAGGAAGAACAGACCCCTACCAAGAAAATGCTGAGAGCACTTTCCAGGCCTGGTTTTGTGAGTTTGTGGCTGCCACTTACTGAAAAAAGCTTACAAAGTTGGGACTGTACAGCTGGGCATCTCAGTTGGAGGCTCATCCTCCCAGCAAGTCCTTTGACGTCAAAGGAGTTCCTCATGGACTAGAGCAGAGGTCTTCACTGAGTAATTAGAAAATAAATGTGGGAATAATTTTCTTTCCTTTTTTTTTTTCTCCTGCAAAACATAATTAGCTCAATCTACTCTTCAAAATCCCTCCTGTTTCCAATTAAGAGAGATCAGTTGCGCTATCTTCAAACAGCTGAAATTACGCTTATTAATAAAAAAGTGAGTGTAAAAGAATTGTTTTATCTTGAATTAATTTTTATTATTACGGGACATATGACAGTATACAGTCTTATAAAATATTATCAGATTTAGTACAAATCCGGGGAGCTGTGTGTCCTACATCTTGAACAGCGGTTACAGCATGACTCATTTATTCAGCTCTGCCTCATACTTGAGAAGGACTTTAAAATGTGACTTTAGGGCCTGATCCTCAAGGTACTAACACCTTCAGCCCACACTGGAGTAAGGGGTCTGAGTCATACTGGTATGTTCCTAATGAAACACCAAGTCAGTGGCTCTTTTGGCAGAGCCAATCTCCTTGTGTCCACAAGAAGCAAAACCTCGGCTAAAATCGTTATGATCTGTCGTGTAAATACTTAGTGTCTTGAATAACTGGGGACAGGGCTGAGGGTAGTTCAGTGGGTCGGAACAGTTTTTGGGGTCCTAGGCTAAATGTGTAAGCAATCCAAAGTGATGAAGTTCACATACACTTTCAAGTCTGGAGAGAACATGGTCAGTGGTACTTGGAGCTGTGGTTTTGGAGTTGTTTCCTACCTTGCAGCAGTGTGCTCCTAGCTGTCTGCTATGGGCTCTTAGCAGAAGCATCCATTTGCTTTCACCCCTGGTGCAGTGCAGCCCTTTTCAACAGTGCATTAGGCAGTTGCTTGGATCAGGTTTAACAACAGGCCTGAAGTTAAGAACCTGCTTGACTCCTGATGCTTGCAAAGGAAGCTTCAGATTTGTGCTAGGTAGGACCTATGCACTGCAGGGGTGAATGGGGCAGGAAAAGAGAGACCACAAGAAGAGAAGAATTATTTTCTTTTGCCTCAGGTATGTTGAAGGAACAGTTGAAGGCCCCTGATACAAACTGAAACTTTGGTAGCTGGTTGGGAAGGTTGGTGTACTGCCCTGCTTCCAGTGCCTTGTGCACAGAAGCTCTGAGACATTTAGGTTTTTTTCACCAACATCTGTAGAAGTGCAGTGCAATCTCTTCCAGTATCTCCAGAAATCCACAGCACCGTATGATTTTGTTTGATTATTTTATTAGAGGTGTGAATAGATGAGAGGGTTACTAAAGTCCCAGTACCCTTTCTCTAAAGCACATTGTTGCTAGGCAAGTTGGTGAGTTGGGACATTATAAATCCTTTGTGGTGGCGTTACCCAGTGTGGTCCTATTTCTGGACCATGTTTCCATGCCTGTTTTCAACAGAAACCCTTGTATTTAAATTGAAAGCAAAGGCTAGTTATTTATCTTTTTTGACAGATATTATCCTGTATGGGGATGAGAAGTTTTGACCTAGTACTGAGGGCACCAGACTGGGGGGTTCTTTGTATGCGCAAAGTCATCTGAGCTCCCAGCAGGATCAGGCCCTGTTGGACAGTGAGGATGTGTACGATGTTGCTTTTTCTTTTTTGTGTTTGGATTGCAATGTTAGTTTTTCATAACTCTGGTATTTTTTTCCACTTTTTTTTTGTTTTTTTTCTTTGTTTATTTTTAATTTTAATTCATCTAACTGAATATGTGAGTGGTTTTTGGCCATATGGACTTATTATATGTGCAGCTGATGAAGTATTGTGTATGAGATTTTCCATTTTCAGGCTAAATGCACAATATCAGAAGAGGAAATATGGTTGAACACTTAGTTTGAAGTAATTCCATAATGAAATTGTTGACTGTAATTACTTTAAATGTAATCTGGATAGATCCAGCTGTAAGAACTATGGAACAGGGATGTATAGCAAGGCTGTCAGGACCAGGAAAAATATATACTGCTAAAATAGCCTACACTGTCTATCTATATAATGTATTAAATTTATCTTAAAAGCAATTCTCTGTAAGTACATACCTGTACTTAAAGAATAGAGTCCTTTCCTTTTGCCTTTTCTAGCCCATGCCAGCACACTTTACACAGTCCAAAAATGTCAATAGTTCAGAGGATTCCTAAGTTAGCAAAGTGGGGGTTTTTTATACATTCAGCCTTGCGTTGCTTCTGGATTTTCAGAAAGTTATTAACCAAATAAGCTATCTGCAAGGCTGTGGCACATATCAGAGGATAAATTACACTAAATAAAAAAATGCAGCCTCTAAATGTGCCCTGATTTACCTGATTTGAGATGTTTATATCAGCATTTGGATTCCTAACAAAAAAAAATGCAGAAACATGTATCAGCTCAAACAAAAAGCAGTTAATAAAATGCGATTTGAAGTATGGAGAGGAAGTGGCTACAAACATTAAGCAATTTGGGGCAGAGGGTGGGCAGAGGGAAGGGAAATGTTTGCATAATTAAAAATTACAACAGCTGCTGCTGCTTCTTTTTTTCTCCCAAATCACACATTTGACTTTTGTCAAACAATTTGTGAACTATTATCAAATAGAGTCAAACCTAGCAAAAGTTTTCTGCTTTTTCAATTAATATCAAATTGAGGAAATGGCTCTTTGTGCCCCCAGTCCAGACCATTCCAGCAGACTTCATGTAAATTCAGATTTCTTCACTGCTTACTAATGCAAAAAATATGCTTATGGTTAACTATTAACCTATGCTTCCAAATAACACTAATGATTGCGATGTGCTGGAATAAATGCTCATGTTTCATGGGATGAGAACAGTCCTGTTCTCTTAAGCTTATCTAATCAAAGCCTAATCCTGCCTTTACAGCCTTTGTTAAATGCACTGGTATTTAATATGCATCAATAAATAAACTTTCAATTATTGTTCAGTGGGCATATCCAAAGATAGCATGACAGTGTGAAACTACTGGTCTATCTAGCAATTATTCTAAATAAAGAATGCCGATGATGTGATTTTTCCCTCCTCTTATAATAGATAATTTAGATTTTCTGACATTCTTTTGCAGCCTCATAATAAGGAAAAGAAATTAATCTAGACAAATAAAATTCAAAGAATTGAATTTTTGCACAATCGGAATACATCTCCCCACTGTGACTATAAATTTAATTATTTTATTTTAAAAACGCATGATCCATTCTAAATAAAAAAGATAAACTGATTTTGAAAAGCTTACAGAGTAGGTAGTGTGTGATGTTGTTGAGCTCTGACCCAGTGCATTCTTTTATCTCTTTTAATTGAATAGGCTTTCTTATAGAAGCAGTTAAAAACAAATGAATGTGCCAAAAGCATATTCATTAACTACAGTACAAATACAGCCCTATCAGGTTCTTTGCTCCATCCATGTCTATTTTGCCTTCTTTTTCCGAAGTTTCACTGCTGCTTTAGTGCTTTCTTTGCAAAGAGTCTTTCCCATGGCATCTGTTCATTAGTATCTAGTGAAACATCAACCTACTCAAGTTTTTCTGTATCTCTGTAACAGAAGCTTTCAGTGTTTTGGTAACCCTATAAGCAAAACATTGCAGAACACAGATAGGTTTTGCTTGTTTGTTGGTTTTGTTTGACGTTTTTTGTTTGGTTTTTTTTAATAGGGCAGTGAACTGTCGTGCAGTTCTACATTACAGGAGCATTAATAATTTTGGCTTTAAAAAAAACTTGTGGTATTTCTCATGACATTGGAATAATTTCAGATACTGATTACTGGCAATTGCCTCTTGGAGATTTATTCTTCCGATTTCCAGCAGATTTTAACGAAGTGTGGTTTCTGGAAACTTCTGATAGTTTCTGATTAAAATTGCATTTTTTAAATGCAGTTATTTAAATACATTATTTCTATAATTTCTCCCAATTTTGTGATATACTTACTCCCTCTGAAAGGTGACAGTTGAAATATCAGAAACAATTAGCAAAAAATATTATATTAATGCTAAATGATAGAAATAAATCTGACAAAACCTCAGTCTCAAAGCTTCATTTGTCAAAAGCACTTCTCTGAATTAACTTTTCTCGGATAACTGTATAACTGTTAACAGACATTTTTATCAAGTTGTCAAAGTGTTTGAAAAATGAGAGAGAAAGAGAATGCTCAGGAACAAAAAAATCCACAAGTAATCAATGGTATGCTCAGGGGAAGCGAGATTTACTAGTTGGACTAGTTGTACTAATAAAATAAAAGGCTCAATTAAAGGTACTTTGCCATTTTCAGCCTAAATTTAAATGATTTGGTGATTTGCAAATACATGAATCCAAAAAAGAAAAAAAAGAATCCAAATGCAAATGAGTGCAACCACAATAAAATATAATTGCAAATGAATCTGTTGCTTTATTCATTTATTGTGTAATTACTGCAATCCTTCCCACCTTGTTTTCAGTATTTCTTAATCATTAAGTTGGAAGCATGACAGCAGTGCCAGCCCTGGCATGATTCTCTTTGACTAAAACCTTGTAAATTAACACAATTAGCACAGCATCATCCTGCTAATTAACTTCCAGTGTCTAGTGCAGTGGTTTTGCAAACAAGGAAGAGGGAGTCAGAAGGGAATAAACATGCCATTCTGTTACCAAACTGTGTGCTGTGTTAGGTTTAGCTCAGCGAGGCTAAGCCGGCCATGTCAGATGCCAGAGTCAGGCAATGAAGAGCTAAAGGGGTTGGGGAGAGAAACAGGAGGGGGTAGTAGCTGTCAAAATAGACTGCAGTAATTCAGAGGGGAGCTAGTGCCACAGATGCTTCATTTCGACTGGGCCTCCTCCTTATCAGGGAATCTGTGCCAGAGGGCACAAGACTGTTTGCAAAAATCACTTTTGGTAATACGAGAGAGATTAAGGATGTCTATTTGATACAGCTGTACAAAACCCAGCAATGTGTCTACCATGCATAGGTACAGGTTGGAGGGGGTTATCTTAATGCTTGTAAATTGTTCTTTCCTATTGCAGTGGGTTACAAAGAGGAGGGATAATTCACATCACATTATTGAAAGATTAATTGCTTCAAAATTACATTTTCTGGTTGTTTTTTTTTTGTTTGTTTGTTTGTTTTAATAATAGGTTTGGGTTTGGCTTTGTACTGTTTGTTTCAGGGTTTTTTTTGTAGCTAGCTGTGGAAGCCACGGAAGTTTTAGGGACTTGGCTTCATTTCTTTTTCTTCATCCTATTTTTTCCCCTTATTTTTTTTCTTTAACCCTCTCTCTTTGTACCCTGGAGGCAGTGAAGCAGAGGGGGGGAAGAGAAAGCAAGCGAGGAGACCGACAGACAAGTCATGCTTGTTTTTTTTTTTTTCCAGACCCTCAACAACAGAACTGAGAGGCAGAAAGGAGCCAGTTGTAATTCATACCGAGTTGTAGGCTTTGTGTGATGAAAGCGACAGAGCGCTGCCTGGGAGATTGCTTTGCTGCACTCCACGAAGCAGATTTGAAACTGTCGTGGACCACTTTAGATGAGAGTTGGATTATGGAATGACCTGCTATGTCTGTGTCATATTGTTCTGCGCAGGGTGCATTATACTCTGCTAACTAGGTGTTCAGTACCAAATAAGAGAGGTATCCTAGATGTGATCTGTCAGCTGTGTCTCATATTTTTATATTGGTTAAAATATAAAACTGAAACGGGGATGAAAGAGGACAGAGCAGTTGGATGCCTTGTATGTTTACAGTAAATCTCCACTCTGAGTATTTAAAATATATGAGTTTTGTTTAATTACTTTGAGAGCTATAGCATTACCTATATTTTTTTAAACAAAAAGTTGCCCCCCCCTACTGAATTGGCAAGAAATTTGTCTGTGTGTGTATGTGCTTGTAACAAACCAGCCATACCACTTTTTAAGGGCATTACCTTTTCTTTCCATAAGACTTGTTCTGTTAGCTACAGTGTTGCAGTGAGCTGAAGAAGTTCACAGACTGTATGTTTGAGGACACATTTAAAAACATAAAGAAAAAGCTGAGGTCACTGTTAACTGTTGTTTCCTATTGCCTTAGGCTTGAAGATGCAGTGGACGCCGGAGCATGCCCAGTGGCCAGAACAGCACTTCGATATCACTTCAACCACCCGGTCCCCAGCCCACAAGGTGGAAGCCTACCGGGGGCACCTGCAGCGCACGTACCAGTACGCCTGGGCCAACGACGACATCTCAGCTCTGACCGCCTCCAACCTTCTGAAAAAGTATGCAGAAAAATACTCCGGGATTTTGGAAGGCCCGGCTGAGCGACCCATTCTCAGCAATTACTCTGAAGCTCCCTCAGGGCTGGTGAATGGTCGGAAGAATGAAAGTGAGCCTTGGCAGCCATCCTTGAACTCGGAGAGCGTGTATCCCATGAACTGTGTCCCAGATGTCATCACCGCCAGCAAAGCTGGGGTAAGTGCAGCCCTCCCTCCCACAGATGTCTCAGCCAGCATCGGGAGCTCTCCTGGGGTGGCCAGTAACCTGGCTGAACCCAGTTACTCCAGCAGCACCTGTGGAAGTCACACCGTTCCCAGTCTTCATTCAGGGCTCCCATCTCAGGAATATGCCACAGGATACAATGGCTCATATTTGCATACCAGTTACAGCGGCCAGCCAGCACCTGCACTTCCATCCCCTCATCCATCCCCCTTGCACAGCTCGGGACTTTTACAGCCCCCACCACCGCCACCACCACCAGCCCTCGTCCCTGGCTACAACGGGACCTCCAATCTCTCCAGTTACAGCTACCCTTCTGCCAGTTATCCTCCTCAAACTGCTGTTGGCCCTGGGTACAGCCCTGGGGGTGCCCCACCACCCTCAGCTTACCTGCCTTCAGGAATCCCTGCTCCAACCCCTCTGCCCCCAACCACTGTCCCCAGCTACTCCTACCAGGGCCACGGTCTGACGCCAATCGCGCCGTCTGCCCTGACAAACAGTTCAGCCAGCTCTCTCAAAAGGAAAGCTTTCTACATGGCAGGGCAAGGAGAAATGGACTCCACTTATGGAAATTACAGCTATGGCCAACAGAGATCTACACAGAGTCCAATGTATCGAATGCCAGACAACAGCATTTCAAATGCAAACAGAGGGAATGGTTTTGACAGAAGTGCTGAAACATCATCCTTAGCATTTAAGCCAACAAAGCAGCTAATGTCCTCTGAACAGCAAAGGAAATTCAGTAGCCAGTCCAGTAGGGCTCTAACACCCCCATCCTATAGTACTGCTAAAAACTCACTGGGTTCGAGATCAAGTGACTCGTTTGGGAAGTATAGCTCCCCAGTAATGAATGAGCATGGTGACGAGCACAGGCAGCTCCTCCCTCACCCAATGCAAGGCCCGGGACTTCGTGCAGCTACCTCATCCAACCACTCTGTGGACGAGCAACTGAAGAATACTGACACACACCTCATTGACCTTGTTACCAATGAGATTATCAACCAAGGACCTCCCGTGGACTGGAGCGACATTGCTGGCCTAGATCTAGTAAAGGCCGTCATTAAGGAGGAGGTTTTATGGCCAGTATTGAGGTCAGATGCATTCAATGGACTGACTGCTCTACCTCGGAGCATCCTTTTATTTGGACCTCGGGGAACAGGCAAAACATTAATGGGCAGATGTATAGCTAGTCAGCTGGGGGCCACGTTTTTCAAAATCACTGGCTCTGGCCTTGTCACAAAGTGGTTAGGGGAAGGAGAAAAAATTGTCCATGCCTCCTTCCTCGTGGCAAGGTGTCGCCAACCCTCGGTGATTTTTGTTAGTGACATTGACATGCTTCTTTCTTCTCAAGTGAGTGAAGAACATAGTCCAGTAAGTCGGATGAGAACCGAGTTCCTTATGCAGCTGGACACTGTACTGACTTCTGCGGAGGACCAAATAGTAGTAATTTGCGCCACGAGTAAACCAGAAGAAATTGATGAATCTCTTCGAAGGTACTTCATGAAACGACTTTTAATCCCACTTCCTGACAGCACAGCGAGACACCAGATAATAGTACAACTGCTCTCACAGCACAATTACTGTCTCAATGACAAGGAGGTTGCACTGCTTGTCCAGCGCACAGAAGGCTTTTCTGGACTAGATGTGGCTCACTTGTGTCAGGAAGCCGTGGTGGGCCCACTCCATGCCGTGCCAGCCACAGACCTTTCAGCCATTATGCCCAGCCAGTTGAGGCCAGTTACATATCAAGACTTTGAAAATGCTTTCTGCAAGATACAGCCTAGCATATCTCAAAAAGAGCTTGATACATATGTTGAATGGAACAAAATGTTTGGTTGCAGTCAGTGATGCTACTTAAAAAAAAAAGTAATGAATGTTGGCACACACAGAATCTGCTACATAGGGGTAGAGAACCCTTTTCAGTAGTGTTAAAATTGCAAAGGGTACTGGGAAGACTACGATTTACCTTGCCTCTAAAGAGCCAGGGTATACTTGAAGGAAAAGTGCATCAAACAAGAGCTGCTGATCTGAAAAAGCCACACATGACAGAAAGCGCATCTTGATGCTCAGTTCTGTTCAAGCTAGACAATACTCACCAAGGAGCAAGGTGCAAGTGGGTTGATTTCAGAAGGACATGAACCCTGTGTGTTGATTCCATTCTGCTGTTCTTGAGATTTAGTTGCTGTCAAGTGCCTGAAGTGGTGCTTTATTTTTTGTTTGCCTCACAATTACATTGGTGGCATGTGCTAATATAAAGAGCTTTAACTTCAAACATTATTGGACTAAAGAGATGAACGGTTGTGTTGCGACAGAGAGCCAGATTTTTGCTATTCTAAGAGCAACAGTATTCCTCAATCCTGTCTGTTCTGTGGTGTTAAACTAAGAACAGGTAAAACAGGGTAATGATAATCTGGACCTTAATTTCTGCAGTTCATTTCTTTTAATGTTCTGTCTGCAAAAACTCAGGAAAGTGATTGTGATTTGTACAGTACCTCAAAGGAATGTGTTGAAAGCACTATGTACTGCTGAGAGTTATAGGCTAGGCTTCAATGTTACTTTATATTAAATATGTATGTTTACCTCAACAATTGGAATATGGCAAGGAAAATTACTTTGAATGTATCCAGGAAAAAAACTAAAGCGTGATATGACTGAAGCTTTACAGTTTTTAAAAACAGAAACAGAAGCATTTCCTAGTGTTCAGGAATGGTTCTTTTGCCAATTTCTCGCATCAAACCAGAGCAGAATGATTTTTCTTGTTGGTCAACTGTTAGAGTTTTCAGCATATTGCTCCTTGATAATAAGGTGATACAGTCTTTAGAAGGTGCATAGATGAATGAAAGAGCCACTTAATTGGTTTATGTTAGCATCTGAAACAGTCAAACGTAAGATTTGGTAGGATTCCGAGAGGCAAATTACCTTAAGCTGTGACGGCTGGCCGCCGTTGCATGGCTCCAGTCGTAGTTTTGAGGCTATCTTGGTGAAGCTGTAGGGAGTGGAATCAGTGTAGGTTGCTGGCAGAGCTATGGGTTGCAGAGCTGTTTATAGCAGTGCAGTGGACTGTGACCAAACAAACAGTACAAATAACAAAGCAAAACTGAACCCTCAAAGTACATTTACTTCCCTTCCCAAACTGTAAAGTTGAGTTTTTGTTGTGTACGTATGGCTTCATTGTCCTTAATGCAATCTTCATTTAGCATCCATTAGAAATCTTTCAGGCTGGAGTGTGCCCACCATTATTTCTACCTCAGTTTTGTTACGTTTCTCTTGGAAAGCAAAGTAAGGAATAGGGCAAAAACCACCACCAACACAAGTCAGATTACATTAGGAATGCAAACCTGCTAAACAAGTTTCAGAGAGCTGCTGTTTTTTCCCCTGAAGTCAAGTTTTTTCTGTGTTAGTGCTCTTTCCCCCTTCCTTTTTTCTCCCCCTAATATACATATTCTGGTGTCTTCCTTCTGGAAAAACTAGCTGGCATGTGTGGCATTTTGCTCAGTTCTCCCCCACCCCAGCCCCCCTTTATCCTTTAATGCTTTCTGTGCAACTCTTTTGGTGACAGCTGAATGATGTTGGGTAATATCTCTGAGCAAGAGCAGTGCGTGTTGCAGCTGCCCAAAGCCTCTGCCATCACATGAACAAAACAGCCTTGCTTTTTGAATGTATTTTTTTTTGTTTGTTTACTTTTAGGAAACAGTAACAAAACTGTTGCAAAGCACTGGCATTTAATGTTTCTCTTAAGTAATGTACGTCAAGACCATTAAATAAATGCACTGAAAAGCCCCAAGAAGAGAGATACCAATCTGTTACTAGGTCATGTTTGTCTTCTCAAAAATTGTACAGACCTTGTCCGTTCTGTTAAATCAATGGAGACGTTTAGCGTTCAGAAAGCTAATGAGGGATTTTGTGATATTGCTGGAAATTTATGACTCTTGATTATTACTTTTCTTTATTTTTCTTTTAAGATATATATATATATATATTTAGATAGAACATGCTAAAACAGAGCAAATAAACCAAAATCTAATTTAAGATGGATTCCTGGCAAACATTTTGTCTATCTAAAACGTTATGTTTTAAGCATAAAAGCATAAAAGTACCATTTTAAAAACAGTGCCTTTCATTAAGGATATAGAAATTAAGACTTAAGTACATCACCTGCTTTTCTTCTTTTTCTTTTGTTTTCTCTTTTCAACAGCAATTACAGTCTATGATCCTTGTTATGACCCAGTCTTTCTGCTTCCCCAAACCTCTACAGGCTGCTTCTTCACCCTGGTCATTCCACCATCCTCATATTTGGGAGATGCTGATGTCCCCATTAGCTGTAGGTTCACACTGATCACACTGGCAAATACACTGTTGCAGATTGCTGACCCAATTTCTGTCTTAGACATTGCCTTTCATATCTGCTATTGAGCTGTGCTCATTTAAAAGGCTCAGATAAGTTTTGATGAACCCTTTCTCCCAACTATACTCCTAACAGATTTTTTTTGCAGCTTGTAAATTGAAAACTACACACAGTGGTTTTTTCCTGCTCTTTCTATCCCGTAGCAAAACCAAAAGCAAACAAAATTATAGACAGTCCCTTTGGCTTCCAGCTTTAAGTCATTCTCTTTGAAAAGTCACTCTGGGAAATGGGTTTTTCAAATGTTAACCAAAGTGAGAAGTGGGCAGAAACTGAAATGGTGTGAAAGATGCAGGTTCCACACACACATGCTCACGTTGTCCAGGTCTCAGTTCAGCTTTGGGGCAGCAGAAGTGCAAAACTTCACTCTATCACAGCTGCTGTAAGGAGAGGAAAACAGAGCCAGATTGTTTCCCAAATCTTTCCTTATCAGCAGTTGTCCTTGGTATGGTTTTGGGAGGGTGCCTGTGTAATTTGGTGAGAGCTTGGCCAGGAACTGCTAACAGGAGGTACCTCAACCCTTCTTCAAGCTTGGTTTCTGGCCAGTCCTTTGATGGAATTGAGGCCCGAGCTGGCTAAATCCCCTGCCATGTCCTGTTCTTCTTATTGCTTTCCTTCCTTCTTCCCCATATTCAGCCCCTGTTTTGTCCCTAGTGAGCAGGTTTTGGCAGGCTGCTGGTCCTTCACCCTTCTCAGCAGCCTTCTAGTCAAAGAGCATCTGGGAAGGCTGAAGCACGACCCTGAACTTGAGCGGGTTCCAAAGGGTAGGATTGGTTTTGAGAAGAGAGACAAAATATGATTTAATGGTCTTTTCAGGATGAAATATTTGCTGGTCTTAGACATTTCCATGGTAGAAAATTGTTTGTTGTCCTTTACAATTGGACAAAGCTGGAGGCTGCTGCCACAGAAATGTCCAACTGGTTGGCTGGGGCTCCCTGCCACTGGCACAGCCCTGAATTTTAAGGAACCTGAAACGGTTAAAAAGCATCTGCTGTGTCAGGCTATCACTGCAGATGCTTTACATCATGTTTTTATGTGTGGGTTCCATTCTGCATCAGCTCCTTTTCTTCCTTTTTACCTTCAGTAACAATTCCTATAGCAAAAAAAAAAAAACATAAAATAAATTGGAGGAATATTCCTGCAAGCTGAAGGATCAATATCAATTCAAGGAGGAGTTCATAATGACCTTATGTGAAACAGAAATGGAAATACTCTGTACTTCTGGCATGTTTCTCTTCAAAATATTTAGAACATTAGTGACAATATATAAAAGTTTGCTGACTGAGCTGATCAATGGAATGTGAAGGCAGTTTACTTTAAGGCTATTTACTTTCACATGGATTATTTATCTATTAGTCAGTCTGTGTTCTACTCAAATGCAGATAGATGGGCAAAATGTTTTCTTGAGCATTACAAACCTACCAAGGGGAAAATCAACCATTTGACTAAAAT
>JAYDZK010000274.1:17228242-17230742 GCA_034509185.1 Euphonia xanthogaster | reverse complement strand
CACATAAAATTAGTTGCACAGCAATATTGCTTTTAAATAGTCACAAAGCAAGGAAATGAGGTTTAACCATTTACTGATATCTTATCTCTGCTGTTATTTTGTTGAATTTGATAACATTACCGTAACTTTTTAGAAAAATTATTATAAAGCAGACAAGAAAAACCTGAATTCACATATTGTTTGTTAAGCAGATTCTGCGATTCCATCGATATATCTACCATTTCAAGTGACATTCTCTCTGGCAAAGCTGGTTTACATTGTACCTTGAAAAGTGCTGCTCAAGCATTTTTGTGTGTTTAAAGTATCCGCAGGACCAAACCGAGATGAATTCCCAGTCTGTCTCCGATGGCTGCGCCAGCTCGAGCGTTATCATTGCGAGCGGAGCGCGCGGGGTTTAATTACCGGGCTATTTTCAAACGCAGCGTAACAGAATCGTGCAGTATCATAAGCGCTTAATTGACAGCGGTGCTGCTCGGGGGGGCTACCGTTGGGGAAGGGGGGGTCTCTCTGACATGTGAAATGCAAAAACTGCTTTTCCTGAGATGGCTTTTCCTGAGCCTGGACCCAGGTGGGGGTGCGGGCATCCTGATCTCCCAGCTGGCTCGTGCCATACCTTGTGCTGTGGTCTGTGGTTATTTGTGGGTGTGTTTGTCCTGAGGTTCAAAAAGTAAAACTTTAGTTGGAATATAGAGATGGATTTCAGGAACTCAGGAGTGGTTTCAAATTCCAGTAAAAGCATTCCTTAATAGAATAAAGTAGTTCCCACTGTAATTGGAAAGCAATTGTTGGAACAAGTAGAAAAAAAATTGGTATAAATGCAGACAGTGTTCTTCATAAAATCTTGCCAAAATTCTGCTTTCTGTATTAGAAGCAGTTTTGTTCATGCCTCAGAGAAGTCTGTATTGGTAGTGTTCTGCCTTTTCCTGCTCAGCTCCTTCCTGCTCTTTTCAAACAGAAAATCAAACATTCCTACAGAATATTAGTGGCAAAAAGTGAATTGCTTCAACAAGAGATGAAGCATGATCCAGAGTGTGGCAACACTTGAAAAAGAACTGCCTGGGGAATGAAAGAAGCGCTGTTCAGGGGCTGGAGCCACGTTAAGCTGTTGACTGGGACAGCAAAGTAACACACTCTGCCTGCAAAGAGCATGGAGAGTGGATGCAGCTGTATCAACAGCTTCCCCTGCTCATGGGGTACCCGCACTGAGCCAGCCTCACTGCTTGAGGCAGCTTTGCCAGTGGATTTGCATTTACACTTGCGGCTTCTCTTGGATGAGCTGTGTGTGCCGAGGACCTTGGTTCTGCCTCTGCCTGAATAACCCAGCTACGGGCAGAGGCCTGTGAGTGGGGGCTAGGACAGATGAAAGCCCCTCAAGCTTTTAGTAGTATTTCAGTTTGATCCTATTACAAAGCCCATATCGTGGTACAAGCATACTCTAATGATAATTTAATATTATATTTTTAAAATTCTAAGTTATAATAATAATATAGAAGTTTTCTCACAATTACTGTTTTTCTTGCTGAGTCTAAAATCTTTAATTTTATTGTTATATCTGTGAATTAAAACTCTAATGATATATGTGTACTAAAAAAGAGGACATGAAAATAAATAATAATATTTTCATTCCTCCTCCAAAGCACTGCAGCCACTGTAGCAGTACTAATTAGAATGCTTATTCATACACATTGCTGAGTGCTGTCTTGGTAGCTCAGTAGAGATCCACCAGGCCGCTACATCTGTGCACGTATTGCCATCCTGAGAGGGAATAGCTGCTGAAATTGTGGTGAAATTCTGAGGAAGCCTATGTCCTTCCTTCATCACATATAGGAGTGAAGGAGCCTGTTATGGGACTTGGCTGTGCTGTAATTTATTGTGCCGCTTTCCTTCTAAAACAACAAATCTTGAGGAATTTGGAAAGGCAGAGAGCAGAGCAGCAGAGAGGTAGTTTCCAAATAATGGTTTTGTTTCGAATAAAGGAAGTTCTACCTCTGTTTATACGTAAGTATTTCTTATACCTGCATGTCTTGAATTTCCATGTAGGTGTGAACCTTAATCACAGTAATGCACAGTCATAAAAGTTACCTCAGTTGTCATTCTGTGTAATTGGAAATTGAATTCAGTCTGTACTTAATCGACAGCAGTGTAGGGCCCATTCCTCATTATACTGTGCATGTTATTTTTGTATTTTGGATATACACAAGAAAGTTTATGGATTCATGGGTTTATTCATATGAGCTTTAAACACTGGACTCTTTTTTTCTTCCAGTACCTCTAAGTTATCAGATTTTCCTGAAAAAATTGTAATTTCCATGACATCCTTCTAGAATGTAAAAATGATGAACCTGCTTACACATATTCCCTTCCAGGTCCAAAATATGCATTTTACTGTAATGATCGTTGGGGGGGGGGGGGGAGGGAGAAATTGTTTTTTTGTTTGTTTGTTTGTTTGTTTCACAAATGACAGGACATGCTCTTACTTTGAAGTTTGGTTTTTTGTTTT
>JAYDZK010000274.1:17185538-17228142 GCA_034509185.1 Euphonia xanthogaster | reverse complement strand
GGGGAGGGAGAAATTGTTTGTTTGTTTGTTTGTTTGTTTGTTTCACAAATGACAGGACATGATCTTACTTTGAAGTTTGGTTTTTTGTTTTTTGTAAATTAATCTGCATGATTTTTGGGAATCTGCAAACATGTGATATAATGGAAATTATGGGGATATTAATAATGCCATGAGTGTGCATTTACAGTCAGTTAAGTATTAAAATGACCAGTAGCCAAAGGGAATGGGCACTGAGAATTAAACAAAAGTAATGCTGATTTAATGAAATCTATATTTTGCCATGTTGAAAGATCATGGCTTATGGAAAACTTACTTTCATTCTTTTCTAACTTTTTTTTTTTTTTCCTGAGTGAAAAAGATCACAAGCTAAGATGTACCTTGGGGAACCTTTTTTTTCCAGACCACTTAATTACTTGAAAAGATAATCTGAGTAACATTTGATCAAATTTTTCATTAGAACTCCCTTTAAATTTTTCATTAGCTGTATAATTAACTGAATTTGTACAGTCATCAGTCTGTTTACTGCATCTTGCTTTGTAAAGGTCTGTACCCTAACCCCGACTCTCTGTCTTTGCTTTCCAGATTCTCACACAGAGCAGGGTAAAGTGAGCATCCTTGTCTTGGTGACTGGGACATCCCTTTCTCTATAACATCAGACTAATAGATGTATTTCCTTAGGTAAAATGAAAATGGGCTTTCTGCTCCAAGTCTTATTTGAATTTTCATTTCATTTGATTAAGGTGGGGAGGAGTGCAAATTAAACAAAAGAATTGAAAATTAGAAAGATGTGTTGCTGAAACTCCACTGACAAGAGAACCTGACATGATTTCACCACGAATAATGCTTTCAGACTTTATAGGGCAGGCTGCAGTTTGAATGGATGATATCTTAGGTTTTGTAAAGCTAAAAGACTTATCTGTTTTTTTAAAGGCAGTCAGATAAGAGAATCTAAAGTTATGTCAAACAAATTACATTTTAGTTATTAGTGGCTAGTTTGTAAATATCAAAGACCCACTTATTGTAGTGCTTGGAGCTGCATTTGCATGCTGATGAAATGCAAGTGGATGGCTGTGAACTGTAGGGTTATCTCTAGTGGAGCAGTGGGGAGCTCCAGAATCAGAGAGTTGAGCATCTGACTGACTCAAGAGCCCAAGCTGCAGACCTCTTCTATTCACTTTCTTCACAACAATTAAAATATGCAAAGTGATAATTTTCCTTAAGTAGCCTTAAATGTGCGATCTATTTAAATGTGAAGAAAATTGCCTGAAGCTTCTGGTGTGAGGGACAAAAAAGAATAAATTATGCAAATAGCAGAAAAGGACTCTACCACTTGAACGCCTAATTTTCCTGTAATAAGCATACTGTTTCATTTAATTTTTTGCCTCTTATTAAAAGTGACAGTTCTTTTGCACTGTCTGATGGTTATATCTGACACAAGCTAGGGAAATGACTGCTAGACTAAATGCTAAAGCATTTTGGTAGCTTTTTTAGATGATGGTTACATTCACAAAGTAATTATGCACTGAAGAGTCGAGAAATAAGGTTTAATTACACAGTAATCGCTTCTGATGGACACAGCAGAAGTGTGAACACCACCAGACTGCAATCCATCAATGACAAACCCCTGGCCACTTTTAATTCCTCCTCATTTGCATCATAACCTCCGCACCAAGTTGCACAAATGCTGTTAAATGTTAATAGGAGCTGTCTCTCCACTCAAAATGAATGCTTAAGCTGTTTCATTTTTTTTTCTCCTCCACCTCAGACCTTCAAAACCAGCTCCTCTCTGAGAGCAGGCATTAAGCACAGAGCATGGTGCGTGGTCACTGTTGTGCTAATTGGGAGCAACACTTAAAGTTTTATCTCTCAAGCGCTAATAATGCACAGTGCTGACAAACCAGTGAATAAGTAATGTACTTGGATGAGGAGGGGGGGCAGCCCAGCATGCCTGGAATGAAAAATGCAGTTGGGACTGTTGTTCAGTGACTAGCTATTTGATTAGGCCCTGTAGTCATATTTAATCCAGACCCTTGGGGAGCATAGACAAAATTACATCTTCATCTCATCAAACATTCAGCCATATTTAAGCATTCAGCTGATCAAGCTTTTATTGTTTCTCTTGCAGCTACACAGACACAATGATGTCCTGTGTTCTTCACTCCATAACCCTGCAAAGCTAAGCCTAAACTAGCTGTACTCCTTTTTTTTCCCCCTCATTTTTTCCCAGTCAGGCACACAGGGAGTATAGTGCAGCTCTCATACCCTGCTTTGGCTACTGTGCTCTGGGTAGGGATTCACATTGGCTTTGCCACCCGTGTTTGTTTCTATTTTCAGCCTTTTTTTTTTTCTTTTTTGTGCCAGCTACTCAGAGCTCTCGTCGTTTTCTAGAACAGGTCTAAATCATTAAACTGCACAGTGTTCTTTTTCTGTTAACAGCAGGTATCATTTTTGTCCAGACAAGAGGAGGCTCCACCTGCCGACTGCCCACCAACGCATCCAGCTGTCTGCTTTGCAGAACGGGCAAGGTAATTTGTAAGCAGTCTGGGAAGTTTAACAGTAGAGTCTAAGAAGTGACAAAAAGAGAGCCTTTTTCTGCATGAAGATTGAGAATTATCAACACCTTTCAGTGCATAATAGCTAAGCCTTTATCACTTCAGGAGCTGCTGATAAGGTTAAGAACACCAGACAAACTGCTCATTAGTGGAAAGGTTTGCCTTTTACATTAAAGACTGCTGGGTACTGAAGTTCCTCCAGTGAGCAATACATCCCTGGCATTTGAGAAGAACGAGCTAATCACTGTACATAAATGAATATGGAAAAGAAAACCTGGCAGGTTCTGATGATATTAGCAAGGTTTCCCTCCACCTTCCTTGCCTGAATTGTAGGCACCTGAAACTGCAAACAGCAGCAGTTCAGGAGATTGTCAGTGGGCAAAGTGTTCTCCATGACACAGGCTAAGGCCATGGACAAAGGCTGCCTTCTGGGCCTGTCCACGCCATCTGCAGAGGCTGCCGGTGCCCTTGAGCAATCTTGACTTCACTGTCGGGAGGCTGGAGCTGCGGCTCTGTGTGAGGACACATTGGTCCCAGTCCACTTGGAGCACAGGTGGGTGTTCTGCTGCCTTTTGAAATGACTGGTCCTTCTGGGCTTGAGTTGAGCCAGGATTTGTCAGCACCCCTCCAGAGTGCTGCACAGCAGCTGCCCACGGCAGGGCAGGTGACAGCAGTGCTCCAGGGGGGTGAGGGACTGTCCCTCTGCACCTCTGCACTGCCTGCCAGCTGCAGGCTCTGGCCACCACTCAAACTGCTCAAAGCGAGGTGTTCTCACTGTGAAGTTATTAACATCTACTTTGGTCAGTGTCACCACTGAGCTACATGAACCACACCAGTGGGGGTAATTTAAAAGACGGAAAAGTAATATTTTATGACAAGGCAGTGTTTACTTCATTCTCCAGAATTCCTCAATTCAAATAACTTTTCACCCTCCAGCATCTGGAGACCACAAAGCAAGAGAACAACTTAGTCTTTCCTGTGGCCTAGTGGTAGATAACCTACAAAAATGTCAAAATTAATTCTCACACAAAACTGCTTCACAACAAAAAGCCAGGCTAGACTGAGTTGGGGAAGGCAACAAGGCAGTAAGTAAAATTTTAAAAAAATATTAAACATATTAAGGATGGTGAGGTCTTTTACAGAAGATAAATGAAAGTAATAGCCTTTGCTGCAGCTACTGCTGTCTGGTGAAAACCCTTTCACCACGTGGCTAATGGTGTAGCTCCAGTCACTAGTGAACATAGTCCTGTGAATCAAAGGATTCACTTCCTCTGTTGAATTACCAACTGTGAAATATATGTATAGGAGTGATGTCTTTTCTCTTGAACTAGTAAAATAAAGAGATGAAAGATTTAAACCAGAATTTGTTGAGTTCTTCCTCCGTGGCTGCTCACCTTCTCACAAACACATTTCCTCAATGACAGAATCTGGCTTTTTACTTTCATGAATATACTTATGGCATTCCAGCTAAACTCACCAGCTTCCCAGTTTATCACCTTGGAGAAATGAAAATTGAAATAGTTTGTTTATATCTATGAAAAGGCACATGACTCAGCTGCACAATCAGCTTTCCTGAAGAAGAAGAAATTTTAAATTCGGAGAGAAGGCACCAAATTGCTTTCAGAAATTTATCTGTAGACATTTTCATACTTATATAAATACTTAATAAGCTGGAGTTTACTCTGAACAACTTCATCTTTTCTCTGCTCCCTGAGTGCACGAGGAGCCTTTTGTCTGCAATTCTCATAGAAGTAATTTGGGCTGATGGCTCTCAGTGCTTCCCAGAATCACCCTCCAGTCCCAGGACCATGCCTAGAAGTTGAGTAAGCTTTGGCTGAGGCATGTATGTGCCCACAAAGGGCAATGATCTGTTGTGGAAGAATCAGGTTTCCCTAAACCTGTAGAAGAATAAGAATAATGGCTTTTAGTATTGCATCTAATATACATCTAGTGCAGATATTATTTCTAAATTCAAAACCAGTTCCACACAAATTCAAGATCTCGGTTGTTTTGTTGAAATGCAAACCTGAATGGCTGGTAAATCCTACTCTGTAATTTTTCCTTTGTTATAGGAGGTTTTTTTTCTCATTTGTATTTTACATCTTCTTGAGTCATTTGTACAAATTCAATACAAAATAAGTAACAGTAAGCTTTTAACTTAAAACCTTGCCAGGTGCCATATTTTATTCCTTTCTTTTTATATGGATATTACCTATTCTTCTAACAATTTAACTAGGCATTCCATTAAATCTCTGTAATGCAATTAATGTAGATGGAAACAAATTTTCCATGAACATGGAAATACCACATTTAGAATATTTAGTTTAAAACTGCCTGTAATTTGATGATAACATTGTTTACCTTCATTCAAACCTGTGATTATATCTTTATTCAGTAGTTTTGTGGGTTTAAAAAAGTTGAGTCTCTTTTCTCCTTTTCAGCTTGTTTTCAGAATTTGAAAAACGGAGATACAAAGGGAGCTGTGGCAGCTGAGTTCTCTTTCATGTGTGTCCAGTCCAGGTGAAGCCCAGCATAATGTACTGTAATATGTCTCTTCAATTCTCTGATACAATGACCTGTGCATCCTCTAAATCCCCCACAGAATGCACAGACACAGACTGATTGAGGTGAGTATGGACTTAAGTATATATATTGTTCTTTGTAGCTCTGAGGAATTGGCACTTTTGCCAAATGTGAGATGCTGTGGATTGTAATCTATTGAGGTATGAGTTCAGACTGGGCCCTGTTATACATTGTAAGAATAACTAAAGATTTGACTGGAGTAAGTTTTGTGGTGGGTTTTTATTAGCTTTTTTTCTTTTCTTCCTCAAAACAAATGAACAAAAAAAACACCCCACTCCCTTTTTACAGTTTCTGATGCTTTGCAGTTCCACTCACAACAGTAATCATGAAAGTACCTTTGTGGTAAGAGCCTCTTGGTGGAGGCTGGGGAAAGGTGATACCAGAGATCCCAGCCTCATCCCAGTTGGGTCCATGGTCCTCTTCCTCAGGCCTATGGATGTAACTGTAGATAGAAGCGGGCAAAAGGCCTGCGCATGGGAAGCATGGATTTTACACTTCCTGATAGTGCAGACTTTAAAAATAAAAAATTCTGGCAAAGAAGAATGAGTATTGAGCACAGATGCTCCCAAATCGTAGCTCCTAGCTATTTCAACAAGATCACCTTTCTAGTGTAGTTGGATGAAAATATTTTATTTTCTTTTGCCCTAATAGGAAAGGAATAGGGCAGCAGTTTGTCTTATAGGTCTTGGTGACAAAGGAGTATTTTAAATGCTTGTTCTTTTGTTCCATAATAAATGAGAAACAAGAGGTTTGACACTTTAACAGAGCTGGTAGCAACAGCAATTAAACAGCATTTTTAATAATCCCCTAACCTTTCTGTTGGAATCAAAAACCTAATCCTGATCCTAAAGTAATTGATTGTGGTGTGGATGTGTACCTCTCTCTGGCTCCCTATCTGGTGTACAGAGCTCCCCTCGTCTTGGCCCTCCTAAGGTGCTCATTGCTGTCCTTTCCTCTGGGTCTGCCTCCTTTGTAAAATACCCTAACAAACAAACCTGGAAGGTTTTTTCTGCTGCCACTTGTTGTCAGTAACACCATTTTGCCTCTCAGCTTCACTGGCCCCACGGCTCTTGGGCTGCCCTGCCTTTGGCTGTGCTTGGCTGGGGCTGCTGGGAGAGCCCAGGGAGAACCCTCCAGTTCTCCCCAGGTGCCACAAGGCAGGGAGGCTGATACACCTGCTGCTTTCCTGCTTTCAATGTTATAGTCACAAGTACAGAACCACAGGCAAATATATCAGGGTCTTAAATGGTTAAATGAATAAAATTGTCACAGCAATTCCGTGGGTCAATAAAAGAAAGGATAGATTTGAACGTGTGGCTCTTAGGAAAGTTTTAGGATAGGAAAATTTGTCTAGGATTGCAAAGGCTTCAAGAGATTCTTTCACTTATGAATTCTTACTTCAGTAAAATTAATTGGAATCTTCATTCCTAACTGAATTTAAGTTTTACTAAATTCCAGATTTTTATCTTAAATATAAAAACCACAGCTTAAGAATTTAACATTTGGATTACTGTTTTTATATTACAAGGTCAGAAAAAAGAGATAGATTTACATGAATTTCCCACTAACATATTTTATAGAAAACAAATTCTTAAAATATTTTAACTGTAACTTTTGCAATTTTAATCGACTTTAGTCAGGGTCATTCTGTAATCTAAATTTTTAGGCAGAATTATTTTTTTCATTCAGCACTTAAAATGGAAATCTAGGACACTGACATCTTAGCAGTAACCCAGAAGAGATTGCTTGTTGATGTTTGGGTTAACGGGAATAAAACATCCAGAATGTTTTGCCCTAATTGGCTGGGTTTGTACTAACACATGTGTGCTACAATGTTCTAAAATATCTTACCACAATTCTTAAATACATTTCAACAAATCTGTTTGAACTCTACATTTCTGCTGCAGGCAGAATAATGTCTGTTGGTTTTATGTTTGATTCCGAACTTCTTGCCAGGCAGATTTCAGATGCATGAAGGAAGTGTCCTCCGTGCAAACACCATCCGCTCCCAGACCCGGCTTCGCGGAGCGTGGGACATTCTCTGCCAACACACAGACAATCAAGGTGCAGAGCCCTCTCCAGAAGGCTGAGGTGAAGACCTGGACCTGTAATAGCCCGTGTGCACTCACATTGGCCTGCCAGGGTACTTTTGTCTGTGGGTTACTTTCATAGCCAGCACTGGTTTTGCAGAGAATGGTTTATTTTTATGCCCCTAGAACTTTTTTTTTAAGAGTTCAGGGGTTGTGATGTAATGCAGGACTTTAAGCATGTGTTTCATTCAGTACTCAAAATTAAAGCTACTCACATGGTATAATACTCTTCCAGTCACAGTCTCAGTCCTTTTGGAGGATAAAATTAATTCAAACAAAGCTGGAGAAACCTGAGTGAGAGGGACCTGTTTTGCGCAGCCAGTGATGTCCTCAAGCTAGGTAGCTCGTATAGCTGCTTTTTCCTTATGTAGATATTTTGAAAGCAGAATGCGTTTTCCTTCTGGCAGAATCCAGTTAGCAACCAGTGTATTTACAGTTTCAGCTTGTGAGAAACAAGGCTTACATCTATTAAATTTGTATCTCTCTTTACTCATGTGGTTTCCCCCTGAAATCTAATGAAAACATCCTTTAAAGTTTATTGCAAAGATTGAACTTTAATAGAGAGATACTGAATTTGGGTCTTCATGTAGCAGAACTCAACACCTGGAGAGTAACATCACCAAATGTTCACAAAATTGGCCAATATAAGTGCAGTAAAAACTATCAGTATTCAATTGAACACAGTAGCCCAGCATTGTCTAATGCAATAAGAAGCCAGTTGGGAAAATACATGTCCAATTTTTTTGGTATTTGGATACAGAAATGCAATGGTAAGAGCTGAGTTTCAAATGTCTTTCTCAGCTTAAGAAAAGGAATGATAAAACAGGGTTGAGAAATCTCCTGCTGACTTTCAAATGTAGGTGTACAGGGGAAATATATCTGCTTGACCAATGACCTTACCTCTCTATACACACTAAAAATTGATCCTGAGATATCAGCACATATTCCCAAATTTGTCAAAAACAATTTCTGGAGCTTATATTTTACTCTTAAGGAGGTATTAAAAATGTATGTTCCAAGCACTTCTGTAGCACTCAAATAGGATGTTGTCAATGCCATCATTTCATGGCTTAGGCCAGTCTTGGATGACTTGTCAATATTTCTGCTTCAAAATCTCCTTCACTAAAAGTAGTTGCAGCTCTGGCAGGGGTTAGTAAGGCTGGATACCAATGCTGGGTGACAGGTAGTCAAGTGTCAGAATAGCCCATAGCTGCCACTGACTCCCATCAAAAGAAGATTGATGCCAGGTTGTAGCTCTGTTTTCCAGCTACCAAGAGCTACCACTCCTCAATTAGTGAGCAAACTGCAATCTGGTAGGAAAGAAAAAGAGTCACGTTAATGGATCTTTCTTTGTTAGACTATTGCTGTGTCTCCATTTCTGCTTCCTGCTAAAACACATGCTTGAAAATTGCAAGCCAACAAATTTACACACTTCCTCAAAAGCTGAGCATACTTTGTGCTGTGAACAGAATGAAAATTCCTCCTGCTTCTTGTCCCAAACAAACATTTTCTTCTCCTTCAGCAGCCTCTATTGGCAGTTGTGGGGGGAAAAAAGTTTGTACAAGATCAGTCGTAGGCTGCAAGAATCTAGATATTTAACCTAAACCCCAAGTGTAAGATAACCCAACCCAGCTGCCAGCCAAGTGCTCCCTTTCCAAATCAAATGGATAAATAAGATTGGTGTGAGGGGCTACAAATCGAGGATGAAGAAGTGATTGAGGAACTATGACGCCATTATATAACTAGGAGAGGAAATCAAAAGCAATTATAAGATATCTAGAATATTGCCATATTTTTACATTTTTTATTATTTATTATTATTATTTATTTAAGAGAATTCTTAAAGAGTAGTCCAGCTGAAGCATAGTCATCCTTACGATTCACCCTACGCAAGGAGGTGAGAAGGAGCAGCTCTGGTACCTTTTCAGAGTCTAAAAGCTGTCTTCAGCTATGTTTTATGCAGCACTTTCAGAGGTGTGTGTTGACCAACAGAAGTCAGATGAAGTAGTTGTGGGCTCCCTCTCAGTCACTTCAGACTCAGTAGGTCAGCTGTGCAAAGCATTTGCAAGCTTTCCTCCAACCTTTCAAGCACCTGGATAGTAGAAAACCACAATATTAAAAAATATATCTAAAGTAAAACAAAGAATTTATTGAAAATGTGCACAAATAAATTATGGCACGTGAATAATTTAACCCAAGGCACCTGCTAACATGGGGATTTTTCTTCACCAATCATAGAGCACCTGAAGGTAACAGAGCTCTTGTTTCATATAGGAACAGCAATTTTTTGAATCCGCTTTTTTCTGCATATATTTTAGAGATTAGGTCTCCTGTTCCCATTGTCCTTTTGCTTGTAGGCAGCTTGATCACCAGTGCCAACAGCTGCTGCTGCAGGGAGGCTTCCCAAGCAGGCTGTCCATTCCCAAAGCCAGAAGGGAGAGGTGGGGAGTTATGGGACAGGAATGGGGTTTGGGGGTCTGAGTGCACAGCGGGTAAAGCCCTTGCTGTGTGCAGGACACAGATGAGCATTTCCTTGAAAAAGCCAAAGCTGGGCCACAGCACCAATTCAGGGCACATGTCAGCAAATCAGGAAGTGGCAAAACTGACCTCAGGGCTGGTCTCAAGACCACTGAGATGTGGCCCAGACAGCAGTAAAGCAAATGTAATCTCAATCTTCTATGAAATTCAACAAACTGGATAAGTTACCTGGTCCAAACTTGATCCTGAGATGGCCTAAACCATGAGCTGCTTCAGGTTTTGTGAGGTTCTCTGTAGTTGGGACAGTCTGAGTATCTACAGAGGATTCTTTCAAGAGACTGCTGTGTTTGAAGTTTTTCGTTGGTTTGAAATGCTCCAACAGAATGATGGATTTTTGGGCAGATTTCTGGCAAAATGTACACGTGTGAGAAAAATGTAACTCCTTTGGGACTCTGCACACTGCATATGACTACGATCACTAGTGTGGCCTGCATCTGTGCAAGCTTGTCTGCAGGAATGCACTATTTTATTATCATATTGTCATGTCTGGAAAACATTAACAGCTATTTCTTCTCCCAAGGACTGTATTTAGCACCAGAAACTCATTTTACCACAGGGGAAGGGAACAGGTCAATTATTATACTCCCTGTGGTTAATAAACTGATTTTTTTGCATTTTTGGTTCCTAATATTGAAATCTGAGTAGTGCTCACATGTGTGGAAGCTCTCATAAAGACAAGGATACTTTGCATGTATCCTTATGCCCCACTAGATCCGTTTCCCAAATTCAACTCCATGCCATCTCTATTTCTTTTGTAAAAGTAATGTTTTTACTTTGTCTCTTACTCCTGTACCAATATTTCCACTTACAGTCAAGCTCAGTATTTGGACATACAGATTCTGATATGTAATGTGTGTTGAAGACACATTTTGAAAAAAAAAGAGGTCAGCTAATCATTTTAAGTCTCCTCATGACATATGTTCTCTTCTCATGACCACAGCATCTAAGTCTTCATTAGGGCAACAATTTGAAATGTGCTATATATTTTTACTAGGTTTTCCTGATCACGAGGAAAAGGGAGCAATGCTGTACACCTTAGAAGTTAGTGAGCCTTTTCATTAGTAGCAATAAAGAAATTGCAACTATCTAGATATATTTATGAAAAATACACATAAAATTTTCCAGTGAAGTGAAGCAGAGTTGCATGACAAAGCACATATCATTGTATAAGAAAAGAATTTAAATTACAAAACTTGTTTAGATGCTTGGGTGACCTCTGCAAAAATCTGTCATTGCCATAAAACCCTATAGCCTTGCTTGTTCCTAGAAAATAGGTGCTGCTGGGAAGGTGCCACAAAGGCAGTCTTCCCAAGCAGCTCCCTTGCAATCAGTCACTCAGAGCTCCTGCGTGACTGCTCTGTTGACGAGTGAATTGAGGAGAGATGAGATGCAAGTTACTGGTTTTACAAATGAAGAATGAAATTGGATGCATTTTGCCCACTTTGCAATCAGCCATTATGTATATGCTTAGATTGAAAAACTAATCTGGTAGTTTTCACATCCAATCATATTAATGAAGTAGCAGAATTACTTGTGTGATTCTGTAGTACAGTCAATTTAGTAAATAGATATGAAGGAGAATAAAATACGTAAATTTTTATAATACTCTTATAATTCTTTAGGAATTAAACCAGTAAAAAATGTAGATTGAACTTTGTTTTAATTGGTTTATGTTTAAAGATTCTTTGATCAGCGATAACAGTAATATGTATTAACATGTTGCATTTTAAAGTGACGCTGCCTTTCATTAATCAAGTGTCTGTATGGTTGATTAATTTGAACAAGGTTTAAATTGCTATGAAAATTTATCATTCATAGCCATGATCTCCATTTACATATATGTTAATTATTGTAAATGTAATCTTTTTCTGAATCCTCTGGGCTGCATACTAAAAAGACACAGTGATCACAGGGAGTGACTACTTTTCTATTACAAAGTGAACTCTTACCAGTATTCAGTAAAGTCTGTTTCAGTTGTCAAAGATAGACTCAAAACATTAAAACATTTTATGCTGAAGGCAAGTTCAAATACTGTAGATGCTATTTCCTTTTCAAATTATTTCTTTATTCAATGGCTGGAACATTTAAGAAAATGAAACTAAGCACTAGCAACCGCTATAAAATTAAGTTCTGTCTCTGTGGGCTTTTTTTCCTTGCTACTCTGAGAGTTTCTCATAGTAGCTACATCATTAATAATCATGAGAGTGGGGTTTTCCATACATCTTTTGAAAAGAGTGACTTGAAGAAGTTACTAAGTCAGAAGAACTCTTTGTAGAACAATTAGAATGAGTTAAATTGCATAAGACAGACATCACCAAGGTTTATAGTCTTTTAGCATGACATAGAAAAAAATCTTCTCACACTGGCTGTAAAATAGCCGTATCAGAGCTCCTCACACACACCACACTGATGCATGTGCTTAATGCAAATAAACACACTTGCTGTGCTCTCTTCAAACTCTCCTGCTCAAGGAGATGACAGTCATTTGTCTAAAACTTATTACATTTGACATACTCAAGAATTTTATCAAGGTTTAAAGAGAGAAGGTATTTCACAGAACATCTCCTGCAATATTACAGAGAAAAAATGCATTGGCAGGAAATGGATTTCAGATACAAAGCACAAAATATTTCTCTTTCAACAAACAACTACTACAGCTTTTATTAAAAAATGCATATCAATAGAAACTAATTATTGTCCATTAAATTACACTCTGCATGTATTGCTATTAATTCCTTTTCTGCATTCACAGAAACTGACATTAGCTTCTTTTTTTCTTCTTTTCTTTTTGAAATATCCAGGCAGATTTTATTCAGAAATGACTTTAAAAGTATCAGAATTGCAGGCAGAGATGTGACCAGACCCTGTTCCAGGAAATATTTCAGCATATGCTTATTTTCATCTTTGCTAAGACAGTATATCTTCACTTACTTATCTTTAGTGTATGGCCTGGTTTCTTCTTCCAGAGGGTGTTAAATTGTTCCTTACACTTTTTTAACTTGTTTCCTAAGTGGTTTTGTTATTTTAAAATTTTTTTAAAATAAATCTTTTATTACATAATTGAAAAAGGAACCACTCCTAGGTGCAAAATAAAAAATCCCTTTATTTTCATTATTTCCTTAATTTTATGTTTAAATGGTTTGTATTTACATAATATATGCATTGCAGGACCAGCCTCATTTCTCAGTCACAATTTAATGCAATTAAAATGTTTATGTGAAAGCCTTTGCAAGCATAGCACCTTTGTACTACCTGACTGAGCAGTTTTAAAGATACTTAATTTGCAGTTTTCTGTTAGGCAGTTTGATAATGAAATATGGTTTTGTGTTTTGGGTCCCAAGTCTGTAAATGGATAAGACTGATGTGAAAATCACATCAATCTTTTGGCATAAGCATGCACACTGATTTTGGAGTGTTGCAGTCAATATCTGGAAGAAAGTATTCCTGAACACATATCTTAATGAAGTGTTTTGATGCAGCATTTTGTAAGATTTGAATGATGTGCTGAATTCTGAGCTGAAAAAGATGACTTTTTTTTCCCCCCTACAGTCATGGTGGCTATCCTGTCATTGTATCTTTTGGCACAAATTATTTGAAATTCATGGTTATCTGAATTGCTTTTTTCTCCCATAAATCTGAAATATGCACAGTATTCACATTTTGAAGAGATTTTGGTTCTAGTGGATGGAGCTGTGTATCTGCAATGGTACCCTGGATGTTGATACACTAATAGGGGATACACAGTTTGTATACAGATAGAAACACACACACACACACATATATATATATATATATATCTAGCAGCTGCTATATATAAGTCTGGGAAGAGGCACAAACTAGGGCTTGTTCACAGCACAGGAATAAGGATGCACACAAGCAAATAGCTCAGGCACAGAGGTAAAGCAAGTGCAGAACAGAGGATTACCTTTTTATGAGACATTTTATCACAAATCGCTGCTGTGGAAGGTACAGAGGCCAAAAATTACAAGGGATTTAAAGAAAACTAAATTAATTCATAGAAGAAAAGACAAAATCTCAGAAGTTGTTAGAAATATTTCTGGGATTTTTGGTTTAGCAAGCCTTTGAATAGTTGTTGGGGGCTGGAAAGATATGCCAGTTTGCTGAGCAAACTAAACCCCTGCAGTTGTTAGTTTTGAATTTTATTTATATATATGCTAAATGAAGAATTTGGTTTGTATTTTTTTTAAATCATTTATGTTCAAGTGTGATATTTGAGAAATTTTATTCAAACAAAGATACCTCTTCCTAGAAAACAAATTATTTCAGCTGGAACTTTCTAAAATATGGGACTAAAATGTTAACAGGCTTGAGAAACTTCAGATTGTTTGGTAGAAGCCCAGTGAATTAAGAATGAGTTTAAGTAGAGGCTTACAATAAAGCACCAATTTCACTTGTAGTAATGTCTGACCCAATTTTGCTGACAGGTATGTATATTTGTGTGTGTGTATTTTAGAGGATACCCTGTATGCTTTGGTTGATAAATCTGTAGTCAACTCAAAGGATGTAAAAACACTCAGCATGTTTTAAATAGATGTACAATAAAAACAAGGTCTGAGTTATTTTTTTGTGGAATAAATCTAGGTTTTACATTATAGAGGTGGTGGGGCAATGATATTGTCTTACATAGTTAGGCAAATTATTCAATTTCAAAGCCTGCATATGATTCCTTTTTTATCCTGCAGACAGAAGCTGATGGAAGCATCCTGGGTGATTGCTGAGTTTAAGGTAAATGAGCCCAAAACAATTTTGTCATTTAGGATAATTTGTGGATGTCTGTTTGGAGCCTAATATAGTCTCATAGCAAGGGTGGGTACAAAGCAAAAATGAGTATAGAGTTCAGCTGCGCATGTATTCTGTCCCAAAAATATTTCTCCAGGTAAAATACAGTCAACTTGAAATTTTCTGTATCTGCATTGCATAGATTTCATCTACAGCAGCCCAAATAACTCAGTCCAGACTGTGATCTATGACAGAAGCTGCCATTAAAGAGGGATTGGTATATTGGAGGCAGACTTGGGAAAAACTGAGCCTTAACAAAGGTGAAGGCGATCCCATCAAGTTTCCTTGGCTTTCTGTGCTAGAGAAGGAGAAGTTACTGGAAGGAGGAAAAAAAAATGCTATGAGGAATTAGGACATCTGCAACATCCTTTTTAATGAAAAGAAGCAGGGTAGGTCACAAGTGCCTCTACCAGAGAAAGGCAAGGTGCAGGGAGTAAGACAAAGTCTTACATGCATTGCTAAATGCATGGGGATAAAGGACCCTGTGAAAGATGCAATACAGAAAAGGAACCTGCCAGACCTCATTGCAGCTTCAGTACAGAAGTGTTGGTGTGAGCTGGTGCCCACCTAATTGGTGTGAGTGACAGATAACCCTGTGAACTAGAACATCTGAGGAAAACCAGATTATTTATGGGAGCAGGTTAAAATTTACTGTGTAGGGCTGCATCACACTGCAGTTCCATGCCTGCTTTACACCACTTCCAAAGCCCTTCCTGAAGCTGTGTACTTCACCTTTCCCTGGTGCCTAGCTAGCAAGATTGGAGTTGTGGGAGGAGAAGAGGGAGAGGACAGTCCTGAAATCTGGGGGACCAGTAAACCCTTGAGCAGCTGTAATATACTCTCTTTGCTGGAGAACACGAATGGCAAGCAAGGACCTATATTCATCTCCTCAGCCTATTGGTTCTGTATCTCCTGAGGCCTCCAAAGAGCCCTTTGAATGTGCTTGCTTGAAAAGTACTGTGCTGAAACAGTTACTAGGTTAAAAGTGTATTTTTCCTCGTTTTTCTTTTTAAAATAGAATTTACTTTAGCTCATATAAGAATTTGGGCCTTCTTTTAAAATCTAAATGCAATAAACCTAAGTAATCTGTTTATGTATATCCTTATAAAATAGGGGGGAGAAAATAAAAAAAAGTCCATTACCTGGATTCTAGGTAATCCATGTAACATTTAAAGAGTCATTACTTTCAAGATCATTTATTTTGTTTAATAGAAAAGGATGCTGCTTTCTGTGACTTAATCTGAATAAACATCTCCATGATTTCTCAGTTAATGATCACTTCCAGCATTTTCTTGACCAATTTGTTTTTCCAAAGAGAAAAATAAACAATACTTCGCAACAGAAATCAGCAGAAGGATTACCTATTTCACCTCTCTAAAGCTTAATTTCTCCTTTTGAAGGGTACTAGTCTCAGATTTCTAACACAACCTAAAAATTGGATTGCTTTGGCCTTCTACCAGCCTCAGTTATCATCTGAGCTCGAGTGTGCCCATGCTGCTGCCCATGCCCGGCCCGGTTGGATTTGGCGGGGGCGGGCGGTTCTGCCATGCTGAGCAGCTGCAAAATTGGGCCCTCGCAAGAGAAAATATTCTGGTAGGCAGCCAGGAAGAACAAATATTGGGAGCTGCAGCTCCAGGCCCGCAATCACACGGTGCTTCACCCTCAGCTCTGCTTTGCTTGCTCAATGCCCGTGTGTGAGAGCCCGCCCTGCGATCCCCTCGGCACCTCCCGTGCCCCAGCGCCTGCCGCACGCAGGAGGGATGGAGCCAGCAGCCGAGCAGGGGCAGGCACGCATGAACACCAAAACAAAGCCAGCTTGCTCTAGCTTTAGGTCAGACCACTTGGAGAGTATCCTTTCAATAAGGACTTGCAGGCTTCCAGATTTTTATTCGAATTATTTGCATTTGCAGGCAGTAATAAGAGAATCAGTTGTGTCTTCTGCTGGTATTTCAATTTTTCCCATATACCCACAATTTGCCAAGAAGATTCCCTTTCCCTCCCAAATAATAATAAAATCTCAGTACATTGTTCAACCCTACTTTACATATTTTTCTCTTCTAGGACATCTGTACTCTGCATACTTTTGCATTCTCCCCTCACCCTTTTCTTCTCAGCTGCTCCATGTTTTTATGTCTCTCAGGAGGGGTTAATTCTTTACAGCTGCGTCCTGCTTGCCAGGAGTCTCACATGTGCAAATTATTAATCTTTTCTATTGCTACAGTAACTCCCAAGGCTTTAAACACCCCCTACCTAAAACTGGCCCTTTTCCAAAAAAACTTTTCATATTCCCTCACTGAAAGATAATTTGGTCCCCTGCAGGGTTTGCACTGTTGTTTAGCACAATTGCCTAAGTGGAGTTCCTTATTTCCACATAATAATTTACAAATTGGAATTTAATTTAAAAATTTAAACCCCAGAGTATTACATTTCTCTAGCTGTTGTACAATTGATTTGTTAGTTTGTTTGGGTTTTTGTTTATTTCTTTTTTTTTGTTTTAGAAAATGACATTGTTTTATTCTGTTTTGCTTTTAACCTTCAGTTTTGAATAATGTGTGTAGTTTAGTGATTGTAATGATAATGATGTGATGTGCAATTTGTAATGTCAACTGATGTAGCTAGGCTTCCTTTCCATGAAACACAGAAGCTGGTTCTTAAATATGGAATGACTTAACTGACTAAGCACAGAATGTTCTAAATTTTTATTTAATAAGAGGTCTAGTTATTAACATCTGTTTAGCCCACTTATGTTTTCAATTTGTGTTAATAATTCAATGCAGTTGCTCCATGGTTTATATCAGCAATCAGGCAGGGGCATATAAGTGCAGATATTGTGTGATTCTCACCAGATACAGGTCTATGCACAAATAGAAATCCACTGGTTGTGTGCACACATCTCTGTGTCTGTAGGCATACACACACATTGTTTTGGCCTGGGATGACTGATGAGCTGGCAGTTTTTTCTACCCTCTGTCTTTCTCTTTCTGATGTGTTCTCCTGATTTCATCTTTATTTCTCAGCTATTGATTGGATATCATTAAGACACTTCCAAGCTTCCAAATAAATAATTTATTTTGAAAGTTAGATATGTCATAATAAAGCATTAAGGCACTCCAGGCAGTGTATTTCTGGCTGATTATATACCTCCGGTGGTATTATAAGGCACAGGCAGAAGACTGAGTGATTTTAAACACCTGACAAGTGCAATAATCCCCAAGAAGTGCATGGCCTGGAGCATCTTGCTGCTGTTATGAAACAGAATTTATAAATAAAAATAAGAAGAACAGCCAAACCTATTTATTTGTGTGGCATTATAACTCTAGAATGACATCACTAAGGACCAATCACTAGCCTTGGTTTGCAATGATTAATGTAGCAGTCATTTCCTAGTGTGAACAATAAACCCAAATATTCCTAAGAAAACATTAAACAGCTTTGAGTTTAATGTGTGCAAAGGAAATGTAAAGGTGGTTTAGTTGCAAGGCAGACACATGATCTGTTTAATACATACAGAAGGCCTCCCTGCAGGCCAATTAAAAAACCTTCCAAACAATGCTGACTATTAATTCACACAGTATTTATAACTCAAGTGAGTTAAATTTTAGCATCTCAGTGAAGAGCTCTGTAAGGAGGAGAAATAGATTTCATTTGGACAATAACCGGATATGAATTGTGTTTTGGTCTGTGAAGTAAATTTTAAACAAGCCTTTTAACAGCAAAGAGGTTGTGGGAGATGTAAGAATGCTGCTTGTAGATTATTTTCTCATTAGGAATAAAAATCCTGATAAAGAAGTCTACTTCTGAAAGCTGAATACATGTAGCTTATAAAATGGAAATTCTAAGAAGATGCTGGGGCATTTAGTGGTATCATCAAAGCTGTAGTTGAACAAATACTATCACAAAGAGCAGTTATAAAGAGGTGTTTTGTTTTATTTGTTTTTCTGTTGCATATATAAAAATAGAACTTCAGAAATGTCATAGTTAACACATTTAACTGCTGGACATTGTAAATCTTCCTTGTGACTCACGGCCTGAGACTCAGTGTAATCAAGGGCTCATATTCTTGTGCATAAGCACAAGCTGGAGTAAATTTTCTCTTTAACTCTGTAGCAGGGAAAATATGCTCAGGTAAAGGGGATCACCCTTAAAATAACATGAGATGTCTGTGATAGAGGTAAAAGTATGGAAAAGGTTCTGTGCTTCTGCGCTGCAAATAACTTATATCCTGAAGAAAGAGAAATCTTTCTGCATTATTTTACCCTGCTCAGCACTGGATCTTCAATATCTTATGGAGATCATAGAATCATTGGGGTTGGAAAAAATCTCTGAGATTTCCTTAGCTTTTTCCAGCCCATATCATCCAATTAATTGCTTCACATGCTACATTCTTCATAATGAGAGTGGGCCACAAGGACAGTATGCTGGTAAGCTTTTCTGTTCTGAAAGGAAAGTCCATCCCTCCTGCAGTGTACCAGTTCAGTGCTGTGAAATAATCCCGGGCTCTTGTTTTACCCTTCCCTTGGGGTATCTGCTCCACTGAATGACCCCATCATGCTCGGTGCATTGAGATTTTGAAACTAGCTGCTAACTACTGTGGATGCATTTCCTGACCTTACTGGTGGGAATTGAACCAAAGTCTCTCAAGTGCTGTAGGATCTAATTAATATGCATCTTATTCCAGGAAAGACTCATTACTTTATAGATATTTATATAAGGGGTATGTCTGCTATAATGGTTAATAACTATGAATAAAGTTTCATTTCTGATAGAGGAATAAAGCTTTTGTTTAGATATGGATTTTTAGTTTTATTAAAAAAATTAGAAAGTATGATTATGATAATTGGGTGAGAGTTCCAAATGGTCACACAAAGTTTTTATTCTTGCCTTTAGTACTAGCCGCAATCAACTCTCCTTCCTCACCTAAAATTTAAACAAGAGGCAGAGAAGAACTAATTTAAAAATTAATTCAAAGCATTTTCAAAGGATCCGGAGAGAGTCTGTGCTGGATGTGGAGAACTTGTAGAGTATGAGAAAGTGAAGTGAGTTATGGGTGACAAGGTATTGAAATAATAAATGTAAACAAAGTCCTGTCCTTTCTAAACTGAGAGAAGGCATGCCATAGTAGCAAAGGCTATCTATGGATCTAGTCTCTCCTGATGTTTGGGAAGTGCGTTTATTTAGAACCTTTGAAAAGCCACTCTGACACACAGCTTGTATTGTAACTAAAATTTTTGGCAACACTATAAGGCCTTCAGTCTCCAAAGGAATTAGCTGATGCTGCTGGGACAAACCCCAGTGGCTGGGCAGATCAGGCAGCTGTATTTACTCTCTCTCAGGCTCTGCTCAACAGGTAGAATGACAAAACAATTTCAATGCTTCAAAATCACATGATGTCAAAGCAGATTTGGAGGCTTAAAATTTTTGGACAGCCAAACTTTAATGCTTAGTTATGCTGAACATAATGATTCAGTCATATTGTCAAACCAGAGGAACTGAAATACTGTAAGCTGATCAAATGTTACCATGGATATAACTTACTGTACTTTAGCATAAATATGACTTAAAGTTTCTGTGAGGTTTAATTTTACTGAACTACCTCTATAGAAAATTGTAAGAATCAGAGACAATGGAAATATGGGGTGCAGTCCTGCAGTGCTTGTCACCTTGGGGCAGCTGTGACAATTACCAGCAGTGTCATTCTGCTGCAATTGCAGGAGTTTGTTAATCACTGTATAAAAGTTATGATTTTGGCCGCTTTGGAAGGCAGTGATATTTCTTCCCTATCTTATTCCACAGTCCACAGGAGCAGAAGAAGTCCCAAGGAGTCCTGGGCAGTTTTTTGCTATCTTTATCCTTGTGGAGAATCACAGCACACATGCAAAGATGATGTGTGAATTCATGTGGGACTCCATGGCATCTGTGGACATGTGTGTCAAGGTATGTTAATTTTAAAATGACAATTGCTGTATCTATCACTCAACAGCCCTTAGAGTTATGCAAAGGAGGGAGTGCTTAGAAAGAGGAAAAGCCAGGGAAATAAATGAATGTTTAAGGAAGATTTTTATATTAAAAAACCGTATATCTTACAAAAAATAATCCTTGGAGTAACGTGGCATTCTTGCAGTGCATGGTTTGATAAGTAAGGGAAACTTGAGATTTGGTTTTATAGGTAAAAGCTGATTGTGTACTTTGCAAGTGAGGCTTGGAGCACTGTACCCGTGTGTTTGCTCCAAGCCAGCTGTGATGCTTTTTTGACAAACTGTGGCAATGGCAAATTCACATTCTGAAGATGACTGTCCCAGAGGTTCTGTGGCTTTTACTGAGACATGCCACCCTGGGCTGCTGAAGATTTTCTCTTCATGGTCTCCTGTTCTTGTTTGGCCTTGTTTCAGTCTGTGCCGAAACCTTTTCCTGCCTCTGTTCATGCTAATCCACAGCAACAAGAGTAAATGGGAATGAGTCAGGTCACTTGTGGCCAGCTGCATGGGGGTGAAGTTGTGGGTAACCCCTCCTCTGCTCCCCCCAATCCACACACATGCTCACGTGCACACGCCTGTATTTCTGTGGCACACCCAATACTTGTTGAGGCTCACTTGGGAAGCGTCACAGGGTTGAATGGACAGATATCACAGTCAGTGCCAGCAGAGCCACCTGGTTTACAGCTCTATGTTATCTGAGCTCAGCCATTGGAAATCTATAGCTGCATGCTGGGAGGCAAAGCCAGCAACAGAAGAACATAGGAATGGTCCTACTGAGTTGGGTTAAGGTTCATCCAGTCCGGCGTCCTACTTCTGACAGTGGATGTCCAGTAGACAAAGGCAGCGTGTTGCTACCTCTTCTATCTCCACTTCCAATAGTTTTCAGCTCAGGGTGTTTCCTGAGCTGGATGTTTCTTGCAGTAAACTCCACAGAATTCTTCTGTGTGTGTTGTCCCAGCCCTCCCTTGTGACCTCTGGAGTGAGCTCCACAAGTTTTCATTTAACCATATCCTCCTGAAAAGAGACCAGAATGGTAGAAATATTAAAAATGCAGGTGAGTCATAGATTTATTTCAAGGCAGTGTTTACTTCTGTTTTATTTCTATTCATTCCTAAAAATTCTTATCAGTTTTTTTGCTGCTTTGACTGGTAATGAGCACTGACCTAATTCTTTCTTGGATCTATAGTATATTTCCACTGTTGAATCACAATTGTCAGTTCAGGACCTATTTGCACATATTTGAAGTTTAGGGTTTTTCCAGTGTGTGTAGCATTTCTTTATTCATAGGGAAATTCATCTGCCATGACATTGACCAGACAATGGACAGCCTTGTAGGGTCCCTCCCTGCAATTCCTGGCAGTCATTGTCCTCAATACCCTGTATTTTGTAAATGCAGAACTGTGTTTTGCCTTGATGTAGGTAGTATAGAAGATATTCAAAGAAAATCTGTTGCTCTTGTCTACAACCCCTTCTTCCTAGATGTCAAATCATGTTCAACTAGGGTAGTTACAGCCTGCACTTTACAAGTGAGAAACTGCAGGATGGGATTTGCCATATTCAATTATTTATTGAGTGAAAGATCTTTCTGTGGTCAGTCAGTAGCTATGCATAGGCTGAGTGTTGTCTGGCATGTACATTGCAGGATTATGTGTTTGTTTTAAAAGCAAATCTTGGGTATTTTCAAGATGAAAGTACTGTTTCAGCCTTTTCTCTGATACTTATTTCTAGCACTTCCAGTCACTTTAGTTACTCAGAGATGACATCACTTGTTTAACAATAACAAATTGGAGACCATCCTGGGAGTATAACAAATCTATGGAAAGGAGGGGGAATTTCACCCCTAGGTGTTCAAAGTTGATTAGATCTCATTACAGAGTGCCTTAAGTGAAATGGTTTGGAGCTTTGCATTTCTCAGTCTTCAATACCCTGAAATTTTTGTGTCACAAAACCCACTAGATTTGTGTGGGGACTAATACTCCCTCTACAGAGAGTGAAGCCTTAAAGGGACATTATGTTTGAATTATCTTTCCATCCCTAGTGCTAGTTGTCAGCACTTGTAAGCAGTAGTGTGGCTTGCTTTCCCTCATCATCCCTTTTACAAGAATCCATAGAGGACTTCAGTTTTGGCACCTTTTGCTTGGTACTAAATTCACCTTAAAAAACCATGTCTCCACATTATGGGTTCTATTCATGAATGACTAACACCTCATTTGCACTTGAATTTCATTCAGGTTAAATGGAAACACTGTGCAATGCTGTGGAATTTACACAAATTTTATATCCTTGAATACAGATTGCTGGTAATGAAACTGACACTTTGTTGTGCATATTAAAGATGCCCAGAAGCCAAAAGAGGATGGAGAATAGGAGAAAATGTGATCAGATCTGGCCTGAATGAGCAAAGGGCTCTTACAGAGGAGTGGGAAAAGGAAGGAGGAAATCAAAACAATTCTGCAATGAATAGGTGTCCCCTACAGCTCGGGCCCGGGAGCAAATAAAACTTGGGCTTTTGATGCTGGCTGTGTCTGCTTGGACTCCTGAGGTTTTCACCCATCTGGGTGGTTACATTTGTCACTAGGTGGGAATCTGCACTCATGTAAACTAAGTTTCCCACTTCTCATTTGAATTTCGTCTCCCTAGGTGATTGCTGAAGGTGTTTTCCCTTGCCAAGCTTTGGTTGTGTCTAAGTGTTTTGGGGGGTGTCAGGAGAGGAGAATTCATGAGCGTGGCATTTGGAATTTCACTCAAAACCTGTCTTTACTTTCTTGTCCTTTGTGCACTTGGACCACTATGACTTTTCTGCTGAAAATATTAAGCAGAGAGGGCCACTGAATGATCTTTCTTTCATAAGGTTTGTCTTCTTTTCCCTTGACTCATATGATGCCAAGCCCAGTGGCTCCCCTGTCTGACATGGACCCACATGTGTGACAGGAATATGGAGACTGATAACTACACAATCCTGTTCTGAAATTTATTCAGGGTTGCAACTAGATGCATGTGATCTGGAGGAAATTACTGCACGACATACTGTGAACCAGCCTTATCACAGCCCACGGAGCCTTGTGTGCAAGCATTTCTCAGTAGCCTGGAGAAGGTAAAAGCCTAGTTGCTTGCAAGAATTTCTAAGGTCAGTAGAGATTCTGTGCTCAAGCTACAGAACCTCTGTCTAATGGTGTTTCCAAACAAGTTAAATTTTTTAAGAAGAGGTCTGAGCAGCAGCAAGGGAAGATGTTGGAAAAATTATTTTAACTTTAGCTCAATAGTGTATATTCACAGTTAATGCTTAGTTTTGTACCATACAGTGTTTATTACAAACAAACCTATTTGTGTGGCCTTATTTTAACTCCCTACATCTAAGACTAATAAATTTTGTGCCAGCTAATACTTCCTTATTTACTTATTTTAGTGATTAATATGTACTAGCAGATATCTTTTGTTTTGAGAATGAAAATTGTGTCTCAGAACAAAGAATGATAAGAGAAGTACATTATGACCTGACCACATATTTGAGGTACTCTCAAGGAGAAAAGATTCATCAGAAGATCCAGAACCATTCCAGAATAAGTCCATGAAACAATTAGCAAAAATGCATGTATTCAGGAATTGTGATGAATGTGTATTAGTTTGAGGAATATAACCTGGTCTTTTAGGCTACTGGGCATGCATGCTTTAAGGAGAATTCTCCATGCATCCTGTGCTGCTGACAAAGTAATGTCAACTTTCTAACCCAGCAAATTGGTTAGAGGGCTTATTTCACTTTTTTCAGTGACAATGGCATCTGCCTATGTGCCCAAATGTAATTTTGGGTAACAGCAACCTTCAGGTACACTTTCCCTACTAGATAGAGATCCTGGCTAAAAATTCAGAAGTTTTCTGCTGAATTGGTAAAATTTCATGCTGATTGTTAAAAATTTCTGGTGATTGTAAGTACCTAAAATAACTCTTACCCCACTGGAAAGAGCTGGTGACTGCTCATTATTGTTCAAACTGAAATTCCGTGCACCATGTAGAAGTTTTATCATCTCAGAAACTAGTTCAAAGTTTGGCTTCACAGGCACAAATATAAACTAACAAAAGAGAAATCAGGGAAATGTTTAAAAATCTTTTTGCTCCCTTGAATACTTATGTCTTCTCTTCAGTCCACACTAGGTCTTTTTTCTATGATACACAAAACATCAATTTTCTCTCTTCACTGGTTAACACATGTGAGAATTATTGTGTGGGAAGAAAAAAAAATCTGCTATTTCAATACCAAGTCACAGTAGACAAAATCTGCACTCTGAGTATCTACTCAGGGGGCAGGTACTTTCTCCAGCTTTCAGAGGTCAGCAATAAACAGTGTAAGTTTAGGAGTATAAATGATTTTGTATAAGAAATCTTCCTTTATTAATTATTTTCTTTTTGTTTCAATTTCCCTGCAGAAATTGATCTGGGTTGCAATTTTAATTTCAGCAGGGCTGCTTGGAAAATCAAATCTGAAAAAGAGGCTGTCATAGGCTGCATATCACTATTACAAATTCCTATGAGCAAGATTGGGGTTTGGAATTCTGGCTTCTGCAGGCTGAAGAATTGGTATTACTAGATGCAATAATACCAAAGTGGGTTTTAGCCTGTGGAGGAAACATGTCAGGCATGTAATCCTGTTCTTCATTTAATGTTTCTTTCTTCAGGAATATTAAATAAATAGCCTGTAAACTGTTGAAGTTACCACGCACACTTGGGCAGAACCCTATATGCAAAACAAGCACTGAAGGAGATATACGTGACCCCAGTAATCTTTAAAGTTGCTTTCTAAACACCCCTGAGATGTTTGGATCAGCTCCATTAAAGACAGAAAGCTGGAATTTACAAATTCAGTGTAAAATAGGTGATAGGAGAACGCATCAATACATACAATTTTCAATTAATTTTTTTTCCTAACAGGATTTGTTTGTATTCTTGTTAGCCTATCATGGTAACCAGCACGCTAACGGTTGTTATAAAAGTGATAACTTGATAAGCTGTTCAAGCCTGATGGTCCTATACCCGGGAGTTTTAAGTTTCAAGGTACTCCTCTCTATTGAGGCAAAGAATGACAATCAGCCAAAGTCCAGTTATCAGCTTCCCCTGTTACCCAGTGCAGTGTGATTTTGCTCCATGATGATGCAGCGTTGCAGTGATTTATATCAAAGCAAGCAAACTTCAAGCTGAATCTGCAAAAATATAGGGAAGGTCAGCAATAGGAACTGCTAACATGTTGCAGTTTCTATGAAGCTGCAGAGAAGCCCACTATGAGCACTACAAAGCTGAGAACATTTTCCTAGTCTTTGATTTCTTATTTTTGAAAGGGTGTAATGGAGCCAGCAGGTAGCGTAAGACAATCAGGAAATGTTTTAGCAGCCAATATCTGAATAACTTCTATAGCTTTATACTCTCTATCCATTCCTTCGCTTTGTGGACAGACAGAGAGCTGCTGCAAATAAAACTGAGGTCTCTAGAGGATAATCATGTATAACAGTGATTATGCTCTGCAGCATTTATTTACCTGTCTACAATCAGAGGCAGGTATTAATTACAATGGAAAAAGCAGTCAATGATAACATCAGATGAAGAAAGTATATCAGCATAAGTATTAAAGTACCTGACTGGAATCATTCGGTTTTGTGTCAATTAGCAGAGGTGGAAGGGAAAGACATGTTCTTTTCTTCCTCATTTTACCATGTTTTAAAAGTAGGACAAGTAAAATATTGTCCAGCCACCTGATCTTCTTAGATGAATTCTGTTGTAAAGTTACACGTTTGTGCCTGAAGACCAAAATGACCCTCAGTGCTGTGGATTAAAAGACACAAGACCAAAAACATTTTCTAAGTGCAGTTTCATGACATGGGGTTCTTATTTCTGGTCCCCACCTTAACTGAATCAGACCAGCAAAATGTGATGTTCCAAACACGACAGACGGGGAAATGAGAGGAGTTAAGTGGTCTCCATTTCTTCCAGTGTTCCCATGTGGACCAGTTCAGCTGTCAGGGACAGCCTCTCTATATCAATCCTTATTAGTGCCCTGACTATTTGAGATGTCAAGTTCCTTTTTACATTGCCTCAGTTTCCACGTTTTCTGTGATTTACTACTCCGTCATTCTCTTTCTAGCTTCACTTCAAGGCAATATGTCTGAAACTCCTCTGACATTGTCTTCTTGGAGGTATCTGAAACTTGGTGATGCTCCAGTTTTATTTCTTGCCTTGCTGATCCAGTTCAGAGCTATCATCTATGACTTTTTCCCCCCTCTGAAATGATTCACTTATAAACTTCTTTCTCTCTGAATCAGCCATCAGACACTTGAGAGTCCAAGAAGTAGCAGTAAGCTGCTTTTTCTCATTCTTATACCACTATCTGTATGGTGTAAAATCAGATAGTAAAAAGGGGTGAGGCAGTGGAGGAGACCTTCATCATGTGCCCTAAAAATCTTTATACCAGAAAATGGTATGAGACTGCAGCACATATTTATTGATGCCTTGACTAACTGAATTTATGTTAAAAGTGGATTTTTTACAATGATTCTACCATAATCAGGATTTTTTGAAATGCTGATTTCATATTTTCTTTTGTGTTCAAAAGCATAAGAGAGAATTTTGTTGAACTCTAATAAAAAACATTCTTAGGGCTTGGTATTGCAATTATTGGAAACTGAAGCTGTTAAAAATGAAATGACAGTTCTGTATTAGCTAATGGCATATTTTAGGAATAATTCCTTTTTATTCCATAAAAATCTCAATATTTACCTCTATTCAGTCTTTTAAATGACATGATAAATTATTGAAGCTGTGTTTTTAAAATATGAGATTTTTTTTTCATACCTTTTATCCTCTGTGGAGTCATTTGCCTTACAGGATTCCTATTGTGACTTCTTGTATCTTCAATATAAACTGTTTCTACCAAGTTTCAAGCAATTGGTTCTGTCAATATTATTTCAGGGTTTGTTGGTTTCAGGAAACAGAGTTATCACTGTGAGAGCATTATTGGTATGTTCATTAGGAGAAAAAAAAATGTGCTTTACATCTGTATTTGTAAATTATTCTTTGATCAGCCTGTCAGTACTGTACACTTAGAACAGCATCAGAGCACTGAAATAGTAATAATAAGGGGAAATAGCAGTATCACCTTTATCCCTTCTAAAAATAGTGCTGCCACAAATGTTAGAAAGGCAGGGCATGGGAAATACTGCTCGTGCTGCAGCATCGCAGCTCTTAGGAGAGGGGCTCCAGAGTTCCTGGGAGAGCAGAGCAACAGCAGCGCTGGAACCACTGGGCTTAGGCTTGCAGTGCTCCTGCCTACAGTTACCCAGAAAAAGAAATAGTCCAGCTCAAAATCTGGTTTAAAAAGTCTGTGTTTAAAAACCAGTGAGAACAGGTTCAGTATGAGCACTGAAAAAAGTGTGAAAAGGCAGCAAAGTCAGCATGAGCAGATGAAGGGTTTCTGAAGGAGCTTGCTAAAGCAAACTGAGACGTACATTTACCAACTCCTGAGAGTTCTAACTAGAGAGATTCGGAGCAGATTACAAGGAGGTATTTTTAATATTATTGAAATATACCACAACAGGAAAGATATTTGGGGAAAATTGGACTCTCCATGCTTCTTTGTCTCCTGCGGGGTGGTTGACATCCAGGGGATAAAGGATGCTGATAAGTTGGGGAAAGGGTGGGGGGTCAGTAATGTTCCTTCCTGGTGGAAAAGCAGGCGAAAGCAGTGCCACAGCCAGCCCATGTGATGCTCTCAGTTCACACCCCAAGCAAACACCTGCTGAGCAAGGCAGGACCTTCTGCGAGCAGCATTTGCGCTGGGCAACTCATGAGCTGACTGCTTGTGTGATGGGAACATGTGGGGCTTTTAATCATATCTAATAACAACCCAGCTGCCAAAGGCAAGCAAGGGGATGGGAATATGATTCTTCTTCACTCAGCATTGTTGTGAAACTAGCTGTCGACTTCCATGCCAATAGAGCCAAAAACAGCAGACCCAGTTTTAAAATGTAATTCTAAGACACAATAGTGTGTTTGGTTTTAGTTTCTTTAATAGCACAGCTAGGAAAGTTGATCCTTCATGGAATACTTTGCTAAAATGAAAAGAACATCAATATTTTTCTTCCAAATAAATACATATTTGAATTTCATCAAACAGGGTCCTTGTAAAAATAATTACGAAAATAGATATTAGCTGAGCATGAACGGACCTGCCCCTTGTTTTCCTGAATTAGAAAAAGGATGATTAATGGTAATGAACGTGTTACATTACTCATTTGTCAAAAAAGATCAATAATGTTAAACACCCCAGGAATGTCACAAAGCTGCCTCCAGTGCTGTGCAAATTTTGTGAACAATTCTGGTGGGAAACTGTCTGTTGAAGGGGCCACTCCTCCACACAAAGAGTTCTGCCTCCTGCTTCTCTCCTCCCCTCCTGCTTGGTGCTGAGGAATGACCCCTGCTAACAGGGGGAAAAATAAATCTAGAAAATAAGTATGGTAATTTTTTGCTTTTATTTGGTTATTTTGCAATTCAGATAATTTCATGGGGGCAGGTACAGTTACAATTAGGCAAAATGTTGATCCCCAGAAGGAGGATGGGGGAACTCATCAGGGATGCCCCTGTGCAGAGGAAGGGACTGGGAGCTCCTGCTGGCAGGGCAGCTGCCCCTGCTGGCCCTGCTGCTGCTTGAGAAGAGCATGACACAGCCCAGGAGGAGAGGCCAGAGCGTTGCTTGTGGCAACACTCTCTCCTTGTAGCTCTTCTATAATTATTTCACAGTTTTTATGTTTCTGTGTGATGGAATGCAAATTCCTGGAGGCAGCAATACTTGCCATGAAGGACCAATTAGTGGTCATCTCAGGAGAACTCACGTGGTTGTATCCAGTTGTCACTGAGTCAGATCCAGAAGTGGTTTATGTGTCGAGCAGGGATTGCTTTTCCCATTCAGAGTCTTGCAATACTGGGAAACAGCAATATGATAGTCTACATAGTAAATTGAAACCAGATACTTAGAATTCATAGTAATTAAATGTACTCTGACAAGTAATCTTCTGGACAACCTTTTTAAAGTTACTATAGCACTCTGCAGATTTGAGGACAGATGCTGTCAGTTTGTATAGAGGAGTGGGATAGAGACACATACAGTCTTCCTGATTTTGCACTGATTCCCCTTCTCACCCTGAGTGAGTTAATTTAACCTTCCCTTGGCTCACTTTTCCCACCTACAAATTATGTACATTGTTGTTTAAGTACCTCAGAGAGATATTTCAAATTTTAATTAGTGTTTGTAAAATGCTTTGGGTTATTTGGATCAAAGTGTGATTTATTATTCAGTAATGTATGTTATGGTGTGGTAGGTGTACACTGCATATGCTGCGAAGTAGGGTGGCAGCAAATGCACTCATTTTTACTTTGTTACCTGTTTATATAATGTGGGCTGTAAGATTCCTTTTCTTTGGTTTCATTTCCAACAAGTTTGATCAAAGGTGTTTTGATTTTTCACAGCCTTGCCCTTAGTAGGTATTCTAGTGCATTTTTATGTGAAAAAGACCTAATCATGTGAAGGGAAGGGGCCACTAATAATCTGACATTGCAATACTATTGGACACGTCCATATATTTCTACTGAGCTCTTGTTCTATATGGACATGAATGTATGCATATCTGATTGGCTAAAGGTCATGCTAATATGTGAGGTCTGAGTTCTAGTTTGTGCTTTTAGGAGAATCCAGTTAGAATCCTGTCCAAAAACGTGCCAAAAAAGTCTTCTCCCATATGCTAGGCCCCAGGAACATGGAGCACACTGGGAAACTAGGACTGTGCATGAATGGGAAATGAACCCTTCTAGTGAGATTTGCTTTAACTGATCCCTGTAAGGAAGGCCCTGCAGACTGGAACAGACTGGGGATTGTATCTATATTCTCAAAGAGATAATTTGCCAGTTGCAGTATCTCCAGATGAGGACATGAGCTCTGAATCAATCAACTTTTTTACATTTTTCTTAATATTAGTAGATTTCTCTGCAAGTTGTTTCAGCTACGGGTGTTACTCCTCATGTTGGGAATGACAGACCAAGCCAGAAAACCTTTCTGAAGTTCACTGCAGTACAAACCCACACTTCCAAAGATATCCTACCAACAGCATCACTCAGGTCCATCTTATGCACTTACACATTGATTTGTTTTCATCTCTGCCCTGTCCATTTGCAGGTTTATTTCCTGTGATAATCCTTCTGAGGCCACTCCTTCCCTGTTGGGCAGCCAGCGAGAGAGAGCCAGGAGAAGATGATCCTGTGCTTTTAGCTCTTTAAGGAAAACGACCTGTTAGAAGTGTGCATATTTTAAGGGCAGAATAGGATATCCAGTTGTGGAAAATGCACAGCACAATCCCTCCTGGAGGGAACAGAAAATGGACTGCTAAGAGTGAAGTCTTCAGGAGAAAACCCAGGGCCTAGGGGAAGCTGTGCAGAACCAAGTGGTGGGGGAGAGAGCACTTCTGCTTTGCATGATACTGTGGGTGGATTTGCCTTCAGTTATGCTGAGGCATCAAACACCAAGTTCAGAAAAAGAAAAATAGTATCAAACTGGCAGGGTGCAAATATAAACTCTTTATGAGATCAAGTGGAAAGATGATAATATGACAGGCACAGGGAAGCCATGGAGAGGCCACAGAGACCTGTGGTGACGTTTGCTGGGCCTGCAGCACCATACCCCTGCCCCCCCACATTTTAGAGTGTTTAAAGTCTGTAGCAGTACAATTATAGCAAGCTAAAACTCAAAGTAACTGCTTGGATTATGAGGAATTAGATCAACTCTATTGTTTTGAAAGAATTTTAACTGAATGGATGACCTGCATAAAAAAAGAAAAGAAAAAGGACAAAATTACTTCATGGTGTTGACCACAAGATGGATTGGAACTCAAGCACAGTTTCTTTTAGATGAATTTTAATAACTATGAGTTTATTGTAATACATGTGTGTAAGTATGTAAGATGTACCCCCATGTGCCCCACAATACATTTAGAAATATCTGCCTCAACTTTGTAAAACACACAAAACTAAATGATTAACAGTGGTTTGAAACAGAACTGACACTGGCAAATTAGACTAGTAATTCACTATTTCTCAAGACTTGAACTCAATTCTTCTACAAAGAGCTAATTCACTATAGGGAGAAAAGGAAGAATCACTCAGGACAGCAGTGAGATCTGTAATAACCTCTTGTCTCTTTCTTTTCTATCTCCAAGGTTTTGCTTTTCCATGTAACCCTAAAGAGTGGACACACAAGACATGTATTTGCTTGAAAGATGAGAAATATATAAAATATATGTCTGGACTTTAAGTGGCTCCACACAGCACTGATTCTTGTGTTTGATTTTCTTACCTGTCTACATACAGCCCTCACTCAGTTCTTCTGCTATTGTGCTCAGTGTCACTTTTGCTGAAGGAAAGTGGCTGAAATGTCACTTTAACCAAACATCTTGAGATTTTGGAGACAGGTCTGAAACTGAAAAGAGATTGATTCTCATGGGAAAATCCTGTTGTTGGACAAGGAGATTTAAATCACAGCTGGGTTACAAAACAAGCAAGAAAACAGGTTGGGGTTTTTTTTGCTAAATTGGCAAAGGGGGAGGCTAGGCACTGTCAGGCTAAGGAATCCAGTTTTTCCAGGGCCTGGGCTCCGCTGCTCACCTGAATGCATTTGGGAGAAACTCTACTGCTAGTCCCCATCCAACACTAAAACTGTCATGTGGGTTTTTTCTCACAAGCATCTTCCCAAGGTGTCTTTGACATCCCTCAGTTCCCACCAGTATTGTACAACAACTCTCATCATTCTTATCATTGCTTATTTTCAACTTCTAAGGAGTTTTCTTTTCCATTGGAGGAATTTCCCTGTGTGCAGCAAGGAAGCCATTCTGCATACCTTATAAGAGGGCTAATGCTGAGCTGTGGTCACTGACAAGGGCTGATCCCACCAGGATCCATGTGCAGAAATGGAACTGCCCATGTGGCTGCCTGCCTGCCATCTCCCATTGTTTCAGTGGCTCCAGAGACTGGCCCTGTGAATTGAGATCCTGTTTTATATTTAGGGAGTTGGGTGCAAAACTCTGGGAGAGAGTTGGGAATGCTAAAGTGGTGTAGAAACCTAGTGTTCAAGAGAAGAATCAGAGGGATGCAGAAGACAGCTCTTCCAGAGAGTCAGGGAGTACAAGGTGTCAGGCAAGGTGAGGCAAGGGCAAAGCAAGGGGAAGTGTAAGGTCGCTGGTCTGGGGACCAGCTGTGACTGCCAGCAGCAGTGTGCTGTCCTCACACATCCTATTTCCACCTGAGTGGGAACCAGTGGAGGAGGAGGCTGGATCTCCGTGCCCTCAGCAGCAGCCAAAAGCTGCACCCTACTGTGGCCGAGGCATGGCCAGCTGAGTGGTGGAGCATACCAGATAACACACCAGAGGACAGAGTGTGCAGTGCCCGTACCTCCTCTTGGCTCACTCTTCAGTTTATATTATAGCTCTTTTTCTACACCTTGCCCACTTAAAGCAGTCATTACTCTTTTTTAATCTCCTAACAATACAGAAAATTTCACCTTCTGCATTTTATATGGCTCTGTCAGTACCCTCTAATATTTTTGATTTCAAGAGCTTTTTCTGAACCTTTTAATTCTCAAGACTAGAAATCTTTTTCGGATACTAATTCAGTCTTCTTTAAAAATCTCTACCTATATATTCACTGCTGTCATCCAGAATACCTCATTCTTCCATTTCTTCCTAAATCTTCCTTTAGACTTCATTTATTTTTAGTTTTGCCAATAGTAATTTTCTTCAATAGGAAGTTTTTATATGGTGGAGAATAATCTGAATTATTTTTTCCTTTCAGATTTTAGCAAGTTTCTTTTTGTTTTTCCCTCAAATGATGGTGGATAGATTTGCCATGAGATGATTCCTAGAGACTATGTGAGAGCATGCTAACATCATCTGACACCTGTCAAGCCAGCCATCTTCCCCCATGTCTCATGCTAGAAATTGAAGCCCAAAGGTAGGTGTCCTCTGAGATGGTGGTAATTTTCAGTAAGCAGATTTAGAGGAAAATACTCTTTTTTTCTACTTTCAGGGCTTTCCTGAAGAACTGAAAACATGCTCTCTTTATTTTTATAGCTCACTGGTAGCAGCTCCTCTCATTTACACTTACACACTCATACGTACATACAAATGCACATATGCATACACTTACTTGAAGCAAGAAATAACTGTACTAAAATCTTTAATGATACTGAGGAAGCAGTCACCTGTTACTCTGCTCTGGCAGTTTCAGCTGTCTAGTGAACTTGAGTTATTGTGATGATTTATCATAACTGCTTTAAGCCATATGCTATATTCTGCACCTATATTTTATATTTATAGCTTCCTGTATTGAATACTTAAATTTTCATCTTATTTTCACAATGAAAGAATTTTTAATGTGAAAAGCACTAACTAAAATTAGATAATGATTACTCCTTGTCTCATCCTTGATACCTGTTACCTTTTTTTCAAGTGGTTGACCAAATTTGTAGCCATTTCACCTGTATTCAGAAATTTGGGTCACAGGGGTGAATAATGTTGAGGTCAGCAACTGTTGGTAATTTCCTAAGGATGACTTCTGTCTTAGATGTGTAAACAATCTTGGCTGAGGCTGAAGGTCTTTGCCTAAAGTCCCTGAGAAGTGGTGTTCTTGATGATGGAGCTGCTGGAGCATGTCCCCTGCCAGCAATGCCTTCCCAGGACATTCCTCACCTCCCTTGGCTGCTTATTCTCACCTGATCAGGGCAGCTCCTTTCTCTCTTGGCTGCTCTGGAGGAACAGTTTCAGGGTGGTTCTTCAAACCAGATCCCCAAAATGAGCCAGGCAGAGGAGCTGAGAGGTCTGGTGGTAACATGACATCCTTTCACCTGTCTGGTTCCATGGGCCATGATCTGCAGACACAGAGTGGGGAGGACTGGGGATTAGCAGCCACAAGCTCTTCCCTACGGGAAAAAATGGCTTCATCACTGAAGAAAACATCAGTAACTACAGAGAGCATAAAAATAAAGTAGAAAAGTCAAGACCTTTATGAATTAATATTATTTGATCTTGGTAACTACCTTATCTGTGCCTTGAGGTCAGTTTAGGGCTGTGCCCAACTTTCTGCCTCTTGTTTTGCACAGAATTACCAACTAATTTGCACTACCTACACAGCAGTTACCATTTCTTCCCTGCCCTGGTTACAATACTTGCATATACAGTAGTAGTTTTTTAGATGGTTTAGTTTTCTTGTTGTTTCTTTTGGAGGAGAGGCAGCAGAGAGGAGGAGGTAAGTAGAGGATTTGATTTTTAAATTCAACTCTTCAGGATAGATGTTACAATGCTTGGTTGATGGCAGAGCCTGAAATGCAGGACAACTCCTTGCCCCTGAAGTGCTATCAGCCTTCTTTACTCCACCTTCCAAAATAAAACACAAAATAAATAAAGCTTCCAGCATCAGTAAACTTCCCTCTGTTTGAACTGGCAGCTGGCCAACTCATTTGGACTGTTCTCCCCACTGGTATAAAACACCCATGCAAGGAAGGAAAAAAAGCTGAGCTGGCCCCTATGATGGCATACGAAAGAGCTCCTTGCCAATTTTCTTATTTGAACCATATAACAGAAAATCTTGGACTCAGTGTTTAAAAACAAGCTTACTCACACTCTTTTATAACTCTATTTTTGGTTTTTTGAGCATTTATCACTTAAAACCATGCAATTGTTCATCTGAGTGAATACATATACAAAACCCATTCCTCTTTGAAGTTTTAGCTGGGATTCAAGAAAATAGGGAGAAAAAAATATGTGTACATAGATGCAGCAGTTTTCTGGGATTTTAGTCTCCCTCCTGGACAGCAGTGGCACACGTGTTTGGATTCTCTGGTGTATGTGTTGGGGTTCCATGGCTGAATGCATGAATTGCACAGGCAGTGGACTGAGCTGCATTTTCAGCATGGTTTCTGCTCAGTCACTTATAGGTATTTATGATTTGGTTTTAGAAACATCCAGACTCTGCCCCACATGTTCTAGAAATTTAAAACCAGAAAGGTCCTGCACAAGTACTGGTTGCACACAGGTTATTTTTTGAATGCATAGGTTATTTTTTTCAATTGTTGATAACAATTGACAATTAAAAAGCATTTGATAGTGATGAAAACATCTACCTGGGAGGTTTGCCCAGTGTCAGCTACTTTGAGACTTGAACCCAGGTTACTGTCTGTACATTTCAGTTTGTGTTTCTGGATTTACACAGGTGAAATGTTGACCTAGAAGAATATGGAACAAACCACTACAGCTTTAAGCTGCAGAGGTTTATAGAAAAAAAAAAAAAAAAAAAAGGGCAGAAAAAAAAATTTACAACAACTGCATTCTTGGTACATCTTGCTGAAAATGGACCTCTTTTGGGACAACAAAAAAGAAGGTTTTCTGCTGTCCCAAAACAAAGCAGGAACTTTCCCCTGAGTTTGTACTGACACAATGCTTTTTGTAATGCTGGAAGATTGTACTTCATTTCGCTGTGATGATTGATGTTCTGTATTTACCTCTTGTAATACTGGGGGGAAAGTCAATAATGGTTCTATTGCCCTGCTGAGATGTGTTGAAACTTATTGCTGTCTCTAAGAGAGACAGTCTATAACTTGGTCTTGTTTCTTTAAACCAGAGGCCCCCATGTTGTACTGTGGTCTGCAAAGCACTGTGGGTTCCAGTGGGCTTCACATCAGCCTTGCTGTCTCCATTGAAAGGCATGCTGTATCTCAGACAGATATGGTAGGCTCTGATTATAAGATCTTCTGTGTCTGGGAGCCTGGAGAGGGGCCACCTCACATGGCCAGGCCCCCACCTCTGGGTGTGAGAAAGGGGCAACGCAAGAGCTGGTTATGGGGTCATGGCCACCCTTGGTACAGACAGGGAGACAGCAGGAGATGGGGCTAGAGATATGCCCCTCCAGCGAGAAGTGCCCCCGGGCCCCCGACAATGAATGACCTCTGCTGCACCTGTGAGGGGTTGTGGGTTAGAATTCTGAGGCATGCCATGCTTTAAAGTGGTGTGGCTGTGCCCATACAAAGTTTATTCAGTTAATGAGTTACCTTCCCTTTCAATGTCTCCTAATTCCCTCAAAGCCTATTCTGGAAAATGCAATTCAAGTTGTGTTTGAGGCTCATTAACAGTGTGCAGGGACTGTATGGCCAATTACATCTTGGCTACCACCAGCTTGGACAAGTCACTGCTGACAAGACACATCAGGAACCAAGGAGGAGACTCATAGTGGGACATATGGAAGTAAGCTGTGGAAACCTAACATGTTTCCCTAACATGAAGCCTAACAATAATTCCCTTAGCAGAGGAAATAAATAGATATCTAGACTAGACCTAAGTCATCCAGGTAATAGAGTGATGGAAAGAAAGAGGCCTTTAAGTGTCTCTATGTCTGCAGAGCATTGTAGCATATCTGTCTGCAGGCACCCTGGGTTAAGGCTATTTACACCACCCCTAAAACTTGCTTGGGAAGACCAGAAACTCCTAGGAAACATATGTTCCCTCATAAGCCAGTTTATCTCTTCCACAGTGGCCATGTGACCCAGCCACAGAGGAAGAGCACTTCAAACAGAAGACACTGTATTAGTAGCATACTAGGCTAAAATCTGTATCTACTGTGAGTGCAAAGGCATTTCATTCTAGGCAGCGGAATTCTAGCTGTCTCTGCCAGGAGCAATGTATATCCTGGAAAGAAAAGAGAAGTGGAGGTGGGTAGGAAAAGAATTAACATTTTAAAAGAGATAATAGACCCGATTTTGAAAGCCATTGAGAAATTCTGAGAAATTACCAGAGCTAAGAGGGGCTGAGAATGCTCAGAAATGTTAAAAATCTGGCATATGTATTGACTTTACAACAATGACACAGTATTATTAGAAAAGCAGACAACAAGCCCTGTTCAGAAAAGAACCCTAGACCAGCCACAGCAGCCCCTTAATGTTCTTATGTCCTGCTCTCTTCGACATCTGTTTCCCTTTACACAGGAGATAAATTCCTCCCATACCACATAGCATTCCTCAAGAAGTGTTATTATTTGCTGAAACAAGAAGTTCCCCAGAAGCACTGCGTGCCACTGCTGTCGATCAGTCTTTAAGAGCTTTTTAGGAGCTAATGGATGGCATGTTTGTTGCTGTTTCATGGAAGATGATGGCTGAAGTGTCACAGTAAGGGTCTGTGTAAATAATGCCCAGATGGCAATATGGCCTGCAGGCGAGACAGGATTGTGTCGCTGAAGGGAGTAGGAGGATCGCTGGTGGAAAAAGACCTGAAAATGAGTGAGCCTGCCAGATGCTTTCACACATATTCACATGATGCCGCCCATACCTGCACATAAAATAGTGGCAAGTTGTTTTAAAGTTTGGAATGTGTTTTTCACTGTTCCTCTTGAGAGTGTCTGTGTGGTGTGAGGCAGTGCTGTGTGGTAACACCCACCCACATTCTCACCCAGATGCTGGCAGCCTTATTGCTCCTCTGGCATGGGACACTGCTCTGTCACTGGCTCTGCCAAGTAGTGCATATTCTTGGTGACTTTCTTGGTGACACCCTACTACCTCTGTAGTACTTAATACTAGTACCATACCAAATTACTTAGTACTGTCTGTGGAATTCTCAGGGTTGTAACTCAAGCTAATGTCCTTACTGCATGCTATACACTTAAGTTACTTATTTTATTAACTTCTTTTACACTAAGCCATTCTCAGCATGGCAGTGCACAAATAAGATGAGATATTGGGCTTTTGATGCCAACACAATGGAAAGATCCCCACTGATATTAAAGGTTCTCCTATTTCTTAAGGCTCCTTTTTATTCATATCTTCTCACTTGTATTCTGTCTTACACTTTACCTTTTTATATGCCTTACCTTTCTCAGAATGTCATGTTGTCATGTTCTCGAGCTACTGAATCTTTTTTTACTATTCAATTTCCCATACTAAGTTTTTCTATATCCCTATATATTTCTATAACTAATTTCTTCTATTAGGCTTGAAAGCTCTGACACGAATCTTCTTTTGCCAATACTCAAACCCTCTATGCCTTCTGCCTGCTTCTTTCATATGTCTTTTCTGCTCATTGCTACTCTTTTAAAAGTCTTCTAAGGACAGCAATATTTAAAACATCGGTGGTACCAAAAATTAGTTTCTTGTTGGTTTAGTGCTACAGTTCACATGCTCCCAGATGTCTGCTGGAGGAAGAACAACTTGCTTAAGGGTGGTGGTGTCTATCAGACATTGTCTCCAAAGTTTGTGGCAGAGCTGAAAGTAAATAGGTGTGGAACTAGATGTAGTTCATGGGGCACCTGATATCTGAGGTGGTGGATCTATTGCCTGAGGAGAAACATTGCTGATAATAATTTTTCCCACCTCCAGAGAAGAGTAGGAATGTGTGTCTCCAGGACATGTTATTTCTTGGGATGTTTTTGGAATAGTGTTATTTATGCCCCACCCATTGGCAAGCCTGGGAAGAAAAGGCATAATCAAAGCCTTATTTAGCTTAAATACAGAGCTCTCTGGTTCTGGAACACAAATCCTTCATTTGCATCTCTCCAGATGATCATGTAGCATGTATGGACACAGAATAGTTACCAGTGGCATCTTTCCAGTTGTTACTGGGTAACTGTGCATGCAGTGGGGAGGGCAATGAAAAGGGGAGCTAAATACCCTCACTGCAGCAGGACCATCATTGCTGTAAGTTGCTGTAACATTTTAGACAAATTTTAGACAAATTCTCCACCCACCCCTCTGGGATAGGCACCTAGGAAGTGGAAGAGCATAGGAAGCAGAATGACCCCGAGGTGGAGGAATGTTTGCACATTTATACCTCAGCCCCAAGCAGCTGAAAGCCTCAGGAGCTCAAGATAGGCAGGGAAGACCAGAAAGCAGAATCCATAGTTCAACATGAAATTAAATTCAAAATCTGTCATATTTCTCTGTATTTTCTTCAATGCTCTTTCTATGCTCCTTGGAATTGTGTAAAGGCCTGTAAATCTTCTGGTGCTTTCACTTCATACAAAGAATAGTCTTCTAAAGAAAATTGAGTAAGTTTTACATAGGAGAAAATTTTACATAATGAGATAAAGATGTATGAAGCTGTTTACATCTCATTCTGAGCACTATTTGATGTTTGTGGTATTTATATTTTTAAAGTACAGATATACACTTAAAAGAATCTCTTATTTTACTATTTAATTGACTAAAATCAGTTCCTTCATCAAATTACTACTACTATATCAATTTTCTGTGTGTCTTTATATTTGAGTATTCATTTTCAATAGTGAATGAATAATCTGTCATTGTAAAAAAAATGGGGGGTTTGATGTTACAGTACTCCCAAGGTCTGTGGGACCTGGACCAGCACAAATTTGTAGTCAAAGACCAGTGTGTCTAGGAGTGAATGTCAACACACATAGTTGTCATTTGGGTTGTGCACACATCAAAGGTGTTGCTCTACTAAGAGCGTATCAGGAGACCTGCAACATAATATTTTATCCAACAGCAACATGGTCTTTTGGTCTACACGAGCACAGACTCTGTACCAGACACAGAGAGATCAGTAAATGAATGACTTTATTCTGTTCTCATTTAAAGCACCTTACCACTATTAATTTTGATGGAAGTAATACGTGCCCATGCTCACTTATATTGCACCTAGGGGACAGTGGCTGTGTGTCTAATCCTTGTGTCTGTTTCAATCACCTTTTATTTATAAATGCTGGGCTTTATCCATTTCATTTCTTATAGGTCATTGTCGCATGCTGCCTCCAGACAGAGCTGTTTTTGTGCTGCAAGACAAAGGAGTAACACAGGATAGTGGCTGTGGAGAAAAATAATTTGCAGCATTCCTGTTTATTTTCAGACTTTGGAGATTTGTATAAGGAATTAATTCTGTGGGGTTTGCACTTTTAAATCAATGTACAATTTTCACTTAATTTCCACAGTCACTTTATGAAACAGCAAATGCAGTGCTCTGAATCTCAACTATTAATTTGATTATGGTCCAGAAATTATGCATTACAGCTCTGAATTTCTGGTCAAAGCTTCAGCCTGAAGACACTGAAACTGACAGATATTTTCCTTTTGAATGGGGCCCACACTATCTGACTTCAGCACCTAACGCTTTGAAACCTACTTATGCAGAAATTATATTTTGTTAGTGGTGTTACCTGGATGAATCAGGATTTTGAGGTGCAGCGAAAGATGTAGAAAAGACTGGAAAAGGTCTGACACTTTTGTGATACCTTCCTTCGACACATACCAGATTTCCAAGACCTCTGGGCAAGTAGAAATGCTATTGAAAGGGTATTTTGTCCTAAGAAATCTCATCCATAATGTATGTATACAACAATTTATAGATGAGCTTTGGAAACAAAATTTGCATTATTTTCAGTACTGTTTGGTGATTTCAAAAATCTGCTTTGTATTTATGTGTTTACAAGTGTTGATTTTGTAGCCTTGGTGAAAATAGCTATGTTACTGAATTTCTGTGTGTACATCTCATACCTTTTGCATTTCTCTCTTGGTTTTCTTCCACTGTGTTTAGTCAGTGGGTTGCCTTCAGATGAATCTGAAAACACCAGCTGTGTGTCACTAGAAAGTAGTTTGTGTCTCCCCTTAGAGTAGTTTCATAAGGTCTTCACGAGCAGAAGTTTTCCATGCAAGCAATTTTTAATTCTTCTTTTAGGGTTCTGAACAGAACTGGATCTTTTTATAAATTTGTTTATTTGAAATTATTTATGTTGGGATTTTGCTGATATTGTCTTCCTTGGCCATTTAAATAGAAGAAATGAAAAAATGTGTTGCTTGTTTTGGAATTGAATCAAATGGACATTGTGTCTTTTGCTTGAAGAAGATTTTGAGCAGTTTTGAGCATATTTTTGCAGTCCTCCAGAGATATGCATATGGTAAGAATGTGGACTGTAATAACAGATAGCAGAGGTGTATGAGGTGAGACAGCTAGCTACCACTATAAGCTCTGAAGAAACCCATGATTTAATTTTGGAGAATTTCTGTGATCTGTATTTGCTGTCCTGCACTAACTAATGGTCCTGCTGACAGTGGACCATCTTTTTCCAGGCTTGTTTGGTGAGTTTTCTGTTGAACCTTGGTTATTGTCCTATCAGTTAAGGCTCTCTAATATATGGCCAGCTTAAAATAGTGTGGCTTAAAATAGTTTTTTTGATATGAATTCTTCCTGTTACAAGGCTGGAGAATTCAGCATGATTCCCTAGCACAGAAAGAAAATAATTGATGCAGTGTCTTGACAGTTGTGGAATGTGACATGATTCCAGGTATAGCCATGTGACCACTAGTTAGAGATGAGAGAGTTGAGAAGCTTCCTCACAAATGCTATGCTCTGGGTCACTTGAGGCTGCAAAGGTAAAGCATCTGCCTGAACTTTATACAAGGCTCTATCCCTTCTCTTTGTCTTCCCCAGGAGAGCTGGAGAAGTACCTCACAAATTTTATTTCATCAGATACTGTAGTCTCAGCAATATCCTCTTCGAGTGTCTTCTGACAGCAGTGAAGGCATCCCCACTCAGCAGATGAGGACCAGAGTATTTGTGTAGATTAAATCTGCTTCAAAGAGGGGGAAGGGATGTGCCGCCCCACTCAGCTGACTATTTTTAGCTGTCATGAATAATCACAGGATGCAAGGGGAAGCATATCTCAAGAGATCACCCACAAAAGGAGTGAATTAATAGCAGAAGTGCTATAAATATACAGGGGCTGGATGACTTGAGTGAGAGTGGCTACTTTAATGGATGAACTGTGGAGAATTGCAGGAGGGGAATGTGTGTGTGGCAAAGCAACAGAAGATTTCATGAGCATATTGTCTCAGAGATAAACTCAGAAGGACTTATTGGTAGAAAATGTCTCTTCAATGGTTTTGGGGCTTTTGCTCCCTTTTCTATAGCATATATTCTTAACTCTTGTGTTCTGCTTTTCCTTGACTTTTGTGTTGCTTACCTTTTCCACTATCTGTGGAGTATCTTCTTTATCACAG
>JAYDZK010000274.1:17145276-17185438 GCA_034509185.1 Euphonia xanthogaster | reverse complement strand
AAAAAAAAAAAAAAAAAAAAAAAAGGGCAAAAACAAAGGCAAGCAGATGGCTAAAGATGAAGTTCACATCAGATTGAGAAGTTTGTCAAAATGTGATGACATAGGTAATCTGTAAACTGTTATTGCACCTAGCTGGAGGTGCTGAAAAACATTTTGAAATTACAAAAAACACTGGAGTCACCAGCACACAGGCAGGAATGATAGCCTGGAGTGGTTCTGCTCTATGGATGAATGCCAGATGTGGAAAGCGACATATCTGGAATTAATGATATTAAACATGCTTTTCTTTTATGCTCAATAATAACTCTATTATGATTGATACAAACCGCAGACACTTTATCTAGTACAAATGGAATCGTCTGTCATTGACTATATTAAATCATCAATTTCTGCATGATGAGAATCGTTTAGGGTAACTAATCATCTGTCTCGTTCTGAAGTCTTTAAGGCTGATCAGATAACGTTTTGAATACTGCCTGAGCAACCATGACAATCTAACCCTTCCATGTAAGGATTGAGAGGGGCCCATTATGCCGTCAAAGCCTGTGGAAATATCACAGCTCTTTCTCTACATAATACCCTGCTGTAAATAAATCACTCTCCACCGCAAACTTTATTGATCACAAGCACTTCCATGCTTGTGTCTAGTGAAGTCTCTACAGAATAAAATGCTGCTTTATATTTTGTCTTGTCAAAATATTAAACGGCTCTGTCAAGCGGAGTCAGGCTAGCAGTGATGGTGTAATTCTGCTGTAGCCCTTCTCATTCCCTCTTTCTATCTCAGCTGCCAAGCTTACAAAGCAGGATTTTTTTATAAACTTTCCAATTATAGTCTCGTAAGATTATGAAGCCTTAAGATAAAGTGTCCTAATTTAGAGTGGTAGAGTACTGGAACCACTAGACAAGAGCCTGTTAGATAAAATATTTCTCACAAGAAAAAGATAACCTGGCTTATTTATATACACAACATTAATGGGCAATAGGAGATAGCCTGGAATATCCCTATTATTTTGCCAAGTGAGATAGGAGAGAAATATTTGAATTAATTCAAGCTCAAAGTGTTTATTATTCACAGACAAAAAACATCCCTCTTATTACGAGACAAATGTACCAAAGGAGGAAACCGAGAGACTCCAAGTAAGCACAGAGCTCTGCATTTCCATACCCTATCGTTAGTTTGTAATTCTGTAAATAAGATAATGTATCTGTAGTGATACAGAAGCACCACCGGGGTCTGAGGGGGAGGGAGGACTGCTCCTGCCTCTGACTTCAGCTCACGTTGTGTTTGTCGTTGGATGGTCTCACTTCAACACTGCTCAGCCACACAGAGCGCTGCTCTTCTCTAACACCCCCCGGATCTCCGGGGGAAAAACCTGGGGTCTTGCAGAGCTTTGCTGAGAACAGCCCGGGCAGATCGTAAGGAGATTTGGGGCTGTCCTTGGGAAGAAACCGGAGCACTTTCAGGGCTGCTTGACGTTGTAATAGAATTCACTACCTCAGGACTGCAGAATCTTAAGCTCTGTCAAGCATTCCCATATGCTTCCCTCTCCAGGAAAGGCAAATAAGAGCCCAAAGTGATGGCAAAAATTTCTAACCTGTGCTGAAAATAAGGCTGAAACACAGAAACAGGGAGCTGACAGTGACTTCCTGACTTCTGGGCTTCTCAGGGAATCGGAGAAAATCTGGTCTCAAAATCACCATGTTTTATTCCCTGCCCTGTTTGATTTTCATGCAGGTAGAGTTTCTGTTCAGGGAGCATAAATGTGGAGTTCACAACTAACCTTCTTTCTCTTGGTTGTCTTTTTTTTTTTTCCCTGTGACAAATCAAAATCCATATTAGGTGAGAGAACAGCAGAGAGACCATCTGCAGAGGAAGATGGGCAATTGTGAAAAGAGGTCGAGAACAGAATAGGGAAGAAGGAGCAGCAGAGCCAGGGGTCAGCGGAAGGACAGAGGCCGTGAGTTGGAGGTGTAGCCACTCATCCCACACGTAAGCTCCTTTCTCTGAGGCAGCGGGGAGCGATCTCTCTGAAAGCACCTACCGCAAGGAAGTCCTGACTCTGCTGTGCCTTACAGATATGACTCAAACAGAGATACTCAGTCTCAAAATGAAAGCAGGCAGAGTGAAGTTACTGATGTGTCGGACACTTGACAGTGAGGGCTCCCGAGCAGCAGTGCTGGCTGTCCCCATGAGTGACAGGCGCACCATCAGGTTTTCTAAACTGCCTGTGCAATCGCCCCAAGTAGTGCTTTCGTGTCATCAAGGAAATTTACTTTTTAAGTTATGCTAGCCAAAACGTATTCCAGTGACCTAAAGCAGACATGGGCAATCTCTGAGCCAAGTAACTGCAGGAGTATTTAGAAGTCCTAAAATGTTCTGGCCGCTCTCTCTAGTCCTTGCTCTTCCTGGTCTACGAATTGTTCCCCTCCAAAAGGGACTTAAAGATTCCCTTACAAGACTTCAACTACTTCATTTTCTCCTTCTTTATTACCTTTGGTTTTGTCCAATTAGGGGAGAAGTGAGGAACCTCTTACATCAGTAATGGCAATAGTTAACGACAGGAATACAGGCTGTGAAGAAGCAGTTTTTAGTCAAAAACTTCATTAAATATCTTTGAATAATACAAATTTGTAAAATTAATTTTTTTATGGAATTCTTGCAAAACACAGGAAGCTGTGAAATTCAGTGATTACTGCGTTAGTAATTACTATTGCTCTGAACTAAAGGAAAAGTGAAAGGCATCAGTAGTTGAATACTCTGTCCTCTTCCAGTGCTTTATTATCTAAAGAAAATGTATTTTTAAATTACTAAATGAAACACTAAGTTGCTCTTTCCCAATCTCTGTGTGTTCATGTTTCTTCTACATTCTTAAGAAAATATGTTTACCTGGAATACCATTGCTTGTTTCCTTTGGTTTCTTTATGCAGTTTTGACAAATTGCAGTTTACCATCCAAACTTTCTTTTGAGATTGATTTCCAATGGAATGGACTTTAAAAATAAGAATGGCTTGTGTTATGGAAGAGTATAAATACATCCATAACTACCATACTGATTTATCTGTTTGCAGACATTCTAGGATAATTCTAGGTCATAGTTAAAAATGCATAGCAAAGAACCTAAAAAAGAAAACAAGAGCAGTATTCTCATTATTTAAAATGATTGTTTTCATAAGTATAAAAAGAAGTCCAACAGTAAGCAGCAGAGTTTGCATGAAATGTGATAAAACATTTTTGTTATGCAAATAGAGTTAATGTAATTAAGAAAATGCACTGTGACTGTCTTCAAGTTAGAACTAAACTGCAGGGCTCAGAAACAATGGATGAAAAAAGAGGAAAAATGTATTACTCATAAGGGTAACTATTAGTGACAAGTCAGTCTATAGTAACACCAGAGATTACTCTGGTGTCAAAGAACTGCTTTTCATGGCTGAACAACTTCAGGATCAAACACCTGGAACAAGATAAACAGCTTTACTTAAAACATACTTCCATGAAGTAGTTTGCTGTCCTTTATCTTTCACTGCTTTTGTGGGCATGGTTAGTAGGAGGAAAAAAGGAGGGAGGGGAAGGGAGAGAGAGAATGGATCCCCCAAGAGTGGTGTGGTTTGGTCAAAACCTCCAGACCTGAAAATCTTTGCATACTAACACCTGAAACAGGTGGTCCTGGGCTCATTTTGTGAGCATAAGTTGCTGTGTGTCGACCTTATGCTCCTGAGCCTTCTCAGATGTGTAGCCAGGAGGGATCTGTCTGACTGTGTGAGATTTTTTTATATCTTTCAGCTGAATCACAGGTCTTAATGCAAAATGCACTCAGGGACAGCACAGGGAATTGTGACACTTCCTATAGGACTTTTTCGCTATAAACCAATAAATGGATTACACTGAACTCTGTAGTTTTTTCATCTCTGATTGCTAAAATGTGGATAGAGTCTTCATTTTAATATTTAATAGTAATAATCTTCATTTAATCTGCAATACAAGTATAATTTATTGGAAACCTCATAGGCTATTGTGAGTGGAGATTTTCTGTGCTAGTTACTAAGGGCTGGGAATAGGGCAGGCACATAAGAAAAGAAAATAAAATTCCCATCAATGGCGTGCAGAAAGCTGGAGATGTAAAGAGAGAAGGGAAGATGCAAATAGCAATAGTGGGTGAAAGCATGGGTATTGCTTCACATTTAATGACTGACTGCGTTAAGGACCCCAGTCGTCTCCTCTGGCCAATCATTAACTGCTTGGAAATGTCCTCCCATTAGCTCTTATTGTTAACAACAAGTTACTAATACATATTTAACAGTATTCATTATTTTTTTAACTGCCTCATAACAGCCTCCGTGAGCGAGCATGAGCAAATGGGAGCTGCATCCCCGGAGCTCGGAGAGGCAGAGGAGAGCGCCGAGCAGAGCTCCATTTTCCCCGGAGCGGCCGCGCTCTGCCCTGCCTGTGCGAGCCCGCAGCCCGGGGCTTTGTTAGCGGAGCCCTCTCTAGCGCCTGTGGCCAGGCAGATGCGGCAGAAGCCTGGCTGTCTGAAACACGAGCAGTACCAATTTAAAGCGGTGTTGAGCATACAAACTCTTTTCTTTTTTCTTTTTTTTTCTTTCTTTTTCTTTTTTTTTTTTCTTTTTTAATTGTAATAACAGTAGATAATTATGTTGCGCGTAAATGTCCACGAAGATTTCTGTTTTTTTTTTTTCCTTTCAGTTGGTCTGTATAATTTTTCTGAAAACAGTCGGAATTTAGAAAAACAACTAAACTACCGTTGTGATATTAAAATGCATTATTTAAACACAGACAGTAATGAGTTTAAAAGTTATGAGTCCTCAAAATTCTATTAACTCATTTCCAGCTGGATAAACAGAAATGCACAAACCAGACTGACTTGTAGGGAGTAGCAGGACATCAGCCTGAAGGCCTGCCCTGTATGTGTGTCTCACATTGACTCAAAAGATCCCTAGGCAGAATTTGTTATCTGAGGAAGTGAAAGTAGACAATTTATTGCAGTTAGATCCTCAGAAACAGATTCACAATTATCAAATAACAGAATCTGTTAGTTCTGCTGCCTTCAGTAAAATATCAGATCTCCATGGAAATAGGATTACAGGAGGAACCATATTAGATTAGGGTTCATCTGGCTCAATTTCCTGTCTCTGACAATAGCCAGTACTTCAGAGGAGGGTGGCACAAATAGAGTATTAAATGTACATAATTTTTCAGTCTAAATGTATAGAATCTGACTGTAAAATCATCCTGTCTTTCTCCTGCTCTATTCTTCATCCTTTCAGTTTCCTCTTATGTATCTTTGGCCCTTTATCTCCTGAAGTGTGATGCTTTCTACATTTTGGGCTTTACTGGGAAAATTATTGAATATTTGAACTATCTCTGACTCATATGATGCTGGTTAAATGGTGTCTGCAGTATAAAGACTTGGCAGAGTGCATTTTTTGAGGCTTGAGCTTTGTTTACTCACTTGGAGTGAGTTGTGGCTGTTGTGGCCACAATGCCAATACAAAGTAGTATTACTATTTTGGATCTGTAGACTAGTAACTCATAAAATCCCACTAAAAATTCCTCTACATTTCAAGAGTCAATAATCTTACACTGAACTAAATCCAGGACAGATAAATAATGCTGAACACATTTCCTGAACACAGCATCTAGCGCTACCTGATAACCCATATCTGGAAACTTCCCTCAAAGTCCCTTTTGGATCTGGGCCCTGTTGTTTGGTAGTGACTGATGGTTGTAAACTAATCAGTGTGAGGTGCCAGTGAGGAGGTCAGAAATCTGTTACAGGTATTGTTTGCAATGCAAAGATCTGCTTGCCTCAACTTTGGACCACAAGTTATGCTGGAAACCAAAACTCCCATTGTTCCCACAGCTCCAGGCATATCTCCTCCCCAAGGAAATAAAGGTAATATTTGTGGGTTTTGCCATAATTATTTTTCTTCAGTAGGAAACCCAAGTGAAACAGACTGCGGCTTAAGATGCACAAACTTGTTCTCACTTTTGGGAGCCTTTGACACCATTTTCTTTTGGGTATTTTGGATTTTATGGGCTGGGTGCTGAAAGGTTTTGGGTTTTTGTTGTTGTTGTTGTAGGCTCCTATAGCAAGCATTTGACCTAAAGCATATGGAAGAACTGCCCCTGTGTTTGCATTGAGACCTCATTGATCAGTAGTTTAACAAAGAACAAAGAGACCATGGTGCACACACTGGGAGCTGTAGTACCACTTGCCCGAGCAGCACACTGGTTAATTGTACGCAGCAGGACATCTTATGTGCTGCCAAAAGATGTTGGAGTAGCTATGAAATAGTGTCTTGAAGGGTTAGTAACAAATCAGTATTACCTTCTGGGCTTAGGCTGAGGAGAAAGGGCAGCTCCTTATGGATTTTGTTTTGTTCTCCCTAAATAAAACCTCTAGATCCAACAGGGTAATGTTTTGTCTTACCAATGCATCTGTTTCTTTCTTGGTAAATAATATTTTAATTCCATGTGCAGCTAATGTTTTAAAGATAAGTCATTAAAGAAACAAATTTTAATTCTAGATTTCCACAGACTTATTAGGATTATAATGAATTAAAACATAATGAAAAATAGCCTGATTAAGGTTATTAAGAGGTTATATCATCTTTAAGCCGTACCTCTGTTGAAAGAGGCTCATGAAAGGAGGAGTTTCTGTCAGCTGAGACGTCTGCAATTTGATTAAAAGCATGAGAAAAGGTGCAAATACTTCTCCACCTGGAAGGATAAAAGACAAAGATTTACTGTCACTGAATGTGCCAAAAAGTCCTTGTCTTCTGTGCTGCTCAGTCTTGAGAATGTCCAATTCATTTTTCACGTCCAGCTACAAATGAAATAGGGAGAAATTACTGTGATTCTTCAGATGTTTGAATATTAGCAAATGTTTGGAATGAAAACTATTAACACATCAGAAATGAGAGGCTTTTAAAATGGAGGACAGGAAGCTGCTTATTGTCAGATAGATTTTCCCAGGATCCTTATATTGTGCTGAAGCAATGGAAATTAGTGAAAATCCACTAAACCAGCCATTCTGCTGTGCATGCAGAAAGCCAGAATTCCTTATCAAGCCTCATAATACCTCATCCATATATTAGAGCTTGCCAAATAAACTAACAGTTACATCAGTCCTGCAGCTGTTTTCAGGAGGCCACAGCTCCCTGAACCTGAAACTTTGACTGCTGACAACAAGTTGCTTGAAGCAGAAATGTTATTGAGAAGCCACCTTCCCTGTAGCATCCCTGCTCCTGCTGCCACCTCCAGCTTGGTGCCTCCATCTGCCCGGTGTACCGTGGGGCAGCAGTGCCAGCAGGCTCTGTCCACGAGGTCCAGGATGCTGCTGAGTTTCTCATCAGACACCCTGTGCTGCAGGGACTCTTTCCTCCAAGTGCTGCAGACAGCCCTGACTGTGAGTTTGACAGGCGTGCACTTGTCCATGTTTATAATGAAGATGCTATTGGCAGACCCTCCACAGGTTGGGTAAGGTGATTTCTTTAGCCAGAGATTTACAAGATTTTGCAGGAAAGCCTTCTCAGCTTTTTCAGCATTTTTTTTAGATGATGCCACAGTGCAGCCATTGCCAATATTCAGCTTTGGGAAACATTCCTGAAATATTTTTACCCTCTGACTCTTCTCTTTGCACTTACAAATTTTGTTGATAAAGTACTAGAAGAACTAGGTATTTACTGGACCCCATACACTGCCAAATCTATCTTTCTCTGCTTTCATTTCCTTATCTAATTTTGTATTTCTTACTCTAGGCCTGCAATTACAGGAGTTGCATGTTGTGAGATACAGATACAATGCATTCCCTTGAGGGACAGAGTACAAAAGTAAGTTGCTTACATTTTTTACTCCATTTGTGAACTGTTTTCTTCTGTAAATAATTACTATTGAAGCAGTTCACTTTCTCCCTTTCTAGCTGTGCCTGATGTTTACTGAAGCTGAAATGCAAACACAGTATTCATACCTCTTCCTAAAGTCTTCATGCATTCATCCTAGTATCCTAGCACTTAGTTGGACTTCAGGATATCAAACCATGTTTGGAAGTGTTTTTAATGCTAATTTTTCAGTGTACTTCCAAAAAAGCTAACTACCTTTTACCCACGTCAATGTAAGATGTCGAGGCAGGAGACAGAGAAGCTGCCATACAGGAAGAGCTGACCAGTGCTTGTGACTTAAGTGCAATATCTTATACCTTATGTGCTGTAGGTAAATCATTCAGAGCTGTGCTTGGCCAGTTGTGCAACATCTTATCTGAAGGAGAAAAATTACCTTCTGACTCCCACAGAGTATCATTTTCTGCCCTAATGCATGAGAAAACTCTACTGCTCTTTGCTTAAAGAAATAATTTTTTCCTTCCAATCTTCTACTTTACTCAATTGGAATTAAGTATTTTCTGGAGTGCCCAGCAATTCAAGGGTGCACTTTTACCTGGCCTTGGACATGGCACTTTCAGTGCATTCTGTGTAATTGCAGCACTTTACCTTGTTTATGAAAATGTTGTTTGCTTTTATCTACCAAGGGTGGCATCCAGGAATGCTACATTTATGCATTAAACACCAAAAGACTTCAAAATGCTAAAGATGAGAGTACACTTTATTGTAAGCACAACAGTGGCAAGTTAAAAAACTTTCTCATCTTTAGCTCTCAGTGGTGGCATGCGGCTCTAGCTCTAGCATAGGCTGTGCAGGGGTAGGGAGCCGTGATGTTCCAGCTGTGCTCCTGTAACTCAGATATTTGCAGCTGAGATAACTAGTCCTCTCAGCCATTCTGGGCTGCAGGAAACACAGTCAAGATAGCTGCTGTCTAGGCACCATGACTGACTGCCGTGGATTGATCACATAGCATCTCTTATTTAGCAGCATTATTCACATGAATTACTAACTTCAGCCATGAAACCATGCAGTGGATTGCAGGAGTCTGTTATCTCACATAATAAATCAGGTTTAGTAAACCAAGCCTTAAAATAACTGTCTCATTTGAAACTCAGTCTTAGGTTTTCAGGTCATATTTTTTTTACAAATTAACCTGAAAACACTTCTGGCATGAGTAATGTTGAGAATGATGTACACTTCCCTTGCTATGGGCTAAATCCTCCATCCTGCCAACTGTGCCTGTGAGGGCTGTGTGTGCAGAGGTAAAGCCTGGCACCCACAGCTCCCAGGCTGGTATCTGTGTGCCCTGCAAAGCCTTGGTGCCAGCAGAGCAGGCACATGGCCTCATGGAGCATCCCAGGTTTCTGTCTCTTCATCCCCCCTCAGCTGGGTGAAGGATGGAGACACAGACACTTCCTTTTGGCTCAACATCTTTGAAGTGATGCAAATCTGGAGTGTAACTAAACTGTCTTTTTTTCTTCCAGCTGATGGGTTTGCTCTGAATGCATCAGTCCAGAGAGATCTGCAGAGGAGAATGAAGGCAGGGACTGGTGCACGTCTGAAGCTGCTGTCTCCAAGTGGCCTTTGGGTCCACAGAGCCAGAACAGCACATTCATGGCAGGTCCTGGATTACAGAGTTTTGTTTTACGAAAGAAACAAACACAAAGCATTTTAGATAGTGTTAGACACAGAGTGACATTAAAAAGCTCTCCACCTGCAGTCTAGTTAACATACTTAGTGTCACACCATTATGCTTCTTGTTAAGAATATTTAAAAGCCTGGAGGACTCACCACTTCTGCCTCCTCACATAGGAAAGCACTCAGAAGAAAAATGACAAAATATTTTGTTTAGCATGAGGTAAAAACTCCTTAACTCTAATATCAAAAGACCAGATACCCCCTTCAGTGAAAGAGTTGCTGATTTTGTTGTGCAGAATATTTGCTTGTGCAGAATATATTTGCTCCAACAAGGTAATCTCTTTGAGTTTTGGCTTGCATTTTATTAAGACCACTAACTTACTTTATTCAGATCAGCAACGACAACTGCCTTCATAATTGTACTGGTTGATAAAACATATGAGACTTGGAGCAGTACTTAAGAAAAAACTATTTCAGATGATATCCCATTAAACACAGCCATTACTGACGAAGTTGCAAATGCAGAATTTGATTTTGTTGGCTTCAGGAATGTTTCTAGAAAAGCCAATTCAGTATGTCTCTTTCTAACCTAAAATTAGGACTGGAATGATAATATCATGATTTTCCTGTTATATAATAGTGGCTTAACAGTGTGACAGAAAGTGACATAGACACATAAAGAAAGCCCATTTTTTTTCCTAATCTACCAGAATGTGTTATGTCAACCAAAACAAATGTATCTGAACTGAATTTCTGGGAAAAAATCTCCTTGGAAAATAATGCCAGGATATAACCATGAAAGAAAGGCATAAGAAAGGACTAGAAGCTGTTTAAGTAAAGGAGAATAATAACAAGGAAAAGCATTGTGAACCTATAGAGGGTTCATGTATGAATGCATATACATGTGGGTGGATTTTCAGACTTCATAGCAGAAATTGGTTTGCTTTTCCTGTACTTTAGTAAAGGAAAATGCATGTGATACTTGTAAGCACCAAAAAAAAAAAAAAAAAAAAAAAGACAATAAAGAAAACTCAAATATTTCAGAAAATTCAAGATAAAAAAAAAAAAGAGCAAGGAAACTGGTAACATTTAACTGGTAAAATTTAACAAATTTGGCTGAATGGTGAAGATAATGGTTCAGTGTTGACAAATGTAACATAAGAAGGAATAATTTAAGCCATCCAAATACATCATTATTGTCACTCAAGAGGAAACCTGTGCCTTCTACTGGATGGTTCTATGAAAGTCTCTGCTCTGTGTAGAGTAAGGGTCAAGGAAGCAAGCAAACTGTTAGGCTACAAAAGGGTTGGGAGAGAAATAATGCCCAAAATCTTATAATGTCATTAAATAAATCAGAGGTATGCCCTGACCTGGAGTACTGTATTCAGTTGTGGTTATCCTGCCTTGAAGAGAATGTATCATAAGTAGATGAAGTATAGAGATGAGCAGTGTAATTGATTAGAAGTATGAAAAGTCCTTGATTTCCAGACAAATTAAAAAGTTTATTTTTTTTTTTAAATGAGAGGGAAGATGAACTATATGGGTCGCTAATAATAAGGGGTACACAGTGTATAGAAGAGGTTATTTAATTAATAAGACAACAAGTTAAGGAGAAATGCAATAAAGTTATTAATTATTGAAATTAATAAGTAATTACTATTTTTTCTCTGGAACTCAGTGCAGCTTGGTGGCCAGGTCTTCAGCTGAAAGCAGACTTCAATTGGATATGTATTTAAATAATTATATCATCTATGCTGCAGTCCACAAGATCTAAAAGTTTTTTTGAGTTACAGACACCCGTAAGGGTGAACATTAGCCAAATTATAAAGAGAATTAAGAAGAAACCTTTCTTGTGGGCAGGTTATTTCATAAATGCTTACTGCAGGGTTTCTGACACCTCTCCCTGAAACACACCTGGTACAGGCCTCTGTCAGAGAGCATATCAGAGGAGAAGGACCACTGCTCTGATCCAGTGTGTCAATTCCTATGTTGAATCAATGATACAGAGATGAAAGGTTCGATATCCTATTATCAGTCTCTTGAACCATCAAATTCTCCTCCTCTTCCCCATTCAGCTATTGATTAAATTAAATGCAGCAAGGTAAATGGGGACAGGAAAGAAATTCCTTATCTTAGCAGAGCTCTTTGTCTATGTGCTTTAGTCTGCATTATAAGGAGATGGTAACCCCAAACTACTGGGCAATCTGTATACTAGATTTTTTCACAGCAGCCTTTCCACACAAGGATCCCACTATTTGGTTATTATTTTTAAGGCCATTTAATATTTTCTTATTTTTAGATATATAAGTATGCATTTCCTGCTCATTACATGCTGTGGTTCTGGAGCAAAAACGAGGTACAAAGAGACTGTGAAGGACAAACCCCCACCATTCATCTGTACACATGTGCCGTGCTGACTGCTGCATGTTTTGGAAAGATCCTCTGTAGATTCACCAATCTAAAGAAATAATGAGCTTAAAGCAGTGGAACCTCTGAAAACAGTTGGCAGTTAGATAATGATGGATATGCTACAGAACCCAGAGATCTTGGTGGTGGAGGATGAATGATGCATATAATGAAAAGGAGGCTGAAGCTGATCACCTTCCCTGTTAGTATAAACACGTAAAATGCAATTCACTGTGATGATGGTGGTGGTGCATTGCATAATAAATTATGTGTCTGGATCATAAAGGCAATATTTTATGATAGAAAAGTTTAATAGAAAATGTATGTAAATGAGTGTAACTTGCCAAATGATGATTTTTGACTCGAGTGTAAGAGGAGAAAATAATTTCTTCTCCAGCACATTTGCAAGTTGAGCTGAAAAATGCCTGTGAGTTCCACTTTCCAATTTCGCTCACATTTTCAGACATGGAGGGATAATAGATTAGTTAAGAGTTGTGTTTTATTGCTGTAAAACTGCTCAACATACTGCAAAATTTTTGAAAGTGCTATGAGTGAAAGTTAGTGGTGAGGAAAATGCAGAAATTGCTGATTAATAGAGGAGCAGGACCCAGCCAAATGCTTTTCCAAAATTTCCAGGGCTTTGCAGGGGCTTAAAATTAACCTGGAGGGCTATAAATGAAGATTATCCTAGCAGAGAAGGTTTAATAAGCAGAGAGCTCCAGTGGGGGAAAAAATACCCAGCCAGACAAATAAACAAAATGCTGGACAGTCAGACACTGGGGAGAGACAGGAGTGCTCTTGTGTTTCCCACAGCCTGCAGAGGTGCTCTGTGAGAGCTGCAGCCAGGCTTTAACAGCACCCTCAGGCACGTGGGGGGATTCCTAGAGTTGTCCTGGGCAGGACCAGGAGCAGGACTTTGGTAATCCTTGTTGGGTCCCTTCCAACTCATGGCAGGACTCTTCTTCAGGTGAGTATGAGAGTTTTGAGACATGTTGTTCGGGCAGGAAGTGTCATTATTTAGCTAGGTTTAACTACTAATAAAAAAGGGAGTGGGATATTTTGGTGGGAGTAAGGACTCAGTTGGGTTTTTTTTGTTTTTTTTTTTTGTGGTGTTGGCTACACTTCTAGTGAATTCATAGTGTTTGGTTTTTTAAAATAATTTTAGTGAAATATGCTTTATTTTATATATTTACATATTTAAAAGTGTATATATATACACAAAAAAGCCTATCTGTGAGGAACTTTCTACAAAAAATTATTTTAATATTCCAACAAAAAGTTGTGATATACTATTGAAAAGTAAAATTCAATACAATTTTCTAAAATAAATTCTGAGCAAAATTTACACATCATAGACAGCCAAAATAATCATAAAAGCACCAAGCTGACATTTTGAAACATAGAAGCCTAAATCATTGTTTTGTTTTGACATTTTGATGCAAAAAGTAGATATTTTTGTGTGACATTTCCAAAGCAAGCTGGGATTTTTTTGGTAACTGTCCTGCAGAAATGTTTTATGATTCAACAAGCAAATGTCAAACTTTCAGAATTCCCATGTAACATGAGTTCCATTGGCCGATCAGCTCTTGTTCATGCCCTTTGAAGAAGAGCTGAGCCTATCAACATAATAGAAATCTGTATTTCCACACAAGAAGTTTCAGTTCAAATTTGAATTTCAGCAGTCTCACATGATTATCCTTTTTGGCAAATTCTGTTGAGAAAGAGTGGGTGTAATATTTTGTCACTTCGAGATTTTTTTTAGGTAACAGCAAATCAGAGCAAAAAAACATAAAAATCATATTTCAAGAGGATTTTAGGAAACTATTTCATTAGCTGAAACTGGAAGTAATTGTCTTTATTTAGTCAAACACTATACTGTCCCCACCTAGACACAAAGTAAATAAATCATCACAAAAGGGTTTTATCTTTGTCTCAGCAAAGCAGCATTCATTTCTGGCTACTGGGTAGTTGTCCCAGACGTGGAAGATGTACAAGGCTCTCTTGTTACTAAATGCTAAAGCTGAAGCCCTGGTTTTCTAGAACTGCACATAGGTCATATTAAACAGCTATAAACAACAGAAAAGCACCATCCTTGCAGAAAGGATGGGTTGCCCATTGGTAAATCTTCCCAGGTAGGGTTGGGTAACAAAGCAATCTACACCTTTAAGGACATGGAGAGAGTAGAACTTGATGCTTAGTACTGGGATCTCCCAGGACTGGGGAAGGAGTTAGAATTTGGTTCTAGTAATAACAAGGACCTGTGTGAAACTGGACTCTGAATCCTCAGCCATTAGCAGTTGCTGAGATGAGAAGGAATTTGATTGTCTAAAACTGAACCACTCTGACACAGATTGAGTTTCATTAATTTCTTTTGTACAGTCACCTAAATTCACATAAATGAATGGGAAAAAAAATCTTAGTATGAATGTTTATTTATCAAAGAGAAGCAAAAATAAGCCATTATTTCCAGGTTTGTTTTCAGATAATCTCACCAGAGTTTGAATTTTTTTTTGTATCTAGATCCACAATATGTTTATTAAAAAAAAAAAAAAGAACCAACGTGAGGCAGCAAAAACAGTTCTACTAGAAATCCCCTAGTAACACAGAAAGCAGGACAGCTGTGCTCTGCTGAAATGGTTAATAAGAAAAGGAAAAAAAGGAAATTAGACTCTTTATTCTAGAGAGCATGCATTTATGCAAAGAGGATGTTTAGCTGGGGGTGAAGAGATGAGGACTTGGCCAGTTATGAACTGGTAGAATAATCATGGGAAAAATGATGAAGTGTTCATAGTGGTATAGTAATGACATACATAAAGCAAATGTGTTATGATTAGATCAAATTGCAAAGAGAAATGAGTAAATGTTGAGAACAATGTCGTGTTCAATGTGTAAACAACACATCTCTCTCCTTAGCTGGGGTTGTTATAAGCAAGCAAGAGTTAAAAATACAAGAGCAATTTTTAGAGGCAACCTCATGACTGGCAATCAGTGCTAATAAGATTCTTTTCCTCTTGCAAGATTCACAGAAAGCCCTCAATCCATGCCGAGCACATTCAAAGGCAAGGGACTAAGCGCTCCCCTTACAGGTTCATTATCATTCGCAGGTTATCCCAAGCCAAGTGAATCAGGAAAGCAAATGAATTAGTGAGAATTAAGGAGCCTCTGTGGTCTGAACCCTCTCCAAATCTCAGCTAAGATGAAAGGTAGACGCTGATGTCTTGTGTCCCGGGGTTTTCAGAATTGGAGCCCCAGTGCCGAGCCGCTTCCTCCAGAGCCTTACAGAAATGTGCAGGCAGTTAATGTTGCCTAACGTCTCCTGACCGTGGGTTCAGCCATGTGGGAAAAGTTTTACGAGGCTGCAAAAACCAAACCCCCTTTCACTCACAATTAATTACAGGAGAGTTGTTATAGCACCTCGCTGTCAATGAGTCCAGTGAAAGAGCACATTCCTCTCATCTCGCTCAGTAATAATCAAAGGTACTCAGGTAATGTCTTAGTGCATAACAATATCAAATGGGGTAGTTAAAAGACACCTCTAAAGCACATTGAACCACTAGCAGTATTGTCTCATTGGAAGTGATACCTTAAATGATAGGATTTGTACATGACATGAATTCATGTTATGAATTGGGATCTCCAGTGTTTACCTTCCCTATTTTCATCTGTCTGAAACGAAGCAGCACCTGACAATCTTTTAATCATATACTTGTTTTTAGTTGTTGTGATACAGTGATCTTCTAAGGGAAGCTATGGCCTTAAAGTACAATGTGTTGGAAAGATTTGAAAGGAAAGCAGTTTGTTTTCATTAAATACTTGCTACTGCTAATTATATTTGATCATTATAAATAATACAGTTTAATTAAAGAAGCATGTCACCCAGAAAAAATATTTGTTTTTAAGGATAACATTATATCTTTGCACTTGCAAGTAGGGGGTGAAAATATCAAGTGAAAAATGTGCAGATGTATTTGATTGTGTGTCTGTATGTGTTTGCACGTAGGTATAAACAAAACAGTATTGTTTTGGGGAGACTAGATGTTTGGTAGAAAAAATAAATCTATTCAAAAGAATTTTTCCAGTTCTGATAATGAAATTATGTTTAAAAGGCTATATTGCATCATATCAGATGATATCTTTATGTGTGTTTCAAATTATTTAACATAAGCAATTATCTACAATAAAATGACATTTGTCAAATGACATTAACCAGTGTTTTCACAGCCTAGGTTTGTATCAATGTTCTCATCAGATATATCTCTCTGCCATGATTTTTAATGCCAGCTATTTCATGAATGTGAAGAGTTCAGTATGAAATTACATGTTTGTCATAATAAATGTATGGATTTAATTTTTTTTTTTTTTTTTGCAAATGATACTTTTTCAAGGTTAGTTTAAAGGAAATTAATAGAAAATGAAGGCTAATAATGCTGCATGTAACTGAAGTCTTGAATTCATGTACCAATGTACATAATTGTTCCTTTAAGCAATCATGTTGGAAAATTTTCTAGTTTTTACTTCCCCTCTTCATATAATTCCTGACTCATGACCTCCTATCTACCAGTCGGGCTTGATGTGCATGACTGTATCTCATTTATAATAATCATGATCTTTACAGAGAGATCGATTAAAATATTATGGTTCTTTTAAAATCAGAATGCATATCAAACGAAGCCTCACTTATAAAATAGAGAAAAAGCCCAGGCTTTTGCAGTCTCCTCAGTGTGAATAAGATGTTTTAAAAATCTCTTAATATTCAAAGACAGTTAATCATTAAAGAGGCAAATATGTTAATACGGTTTTATCACAATTGAAAATGCTGTTAGTGGTTCTATGGATTGCACTGTTCTATATACACTACATTTAACACAGTTAGCAAAATGAGTCCTGAAACTCAAAAATCACCCCTTCTAAAATAATATGTAGTTTAAATAAAAAGCTAAATAATTTAAAGAATTGTTTTCTTTTTGGTATGCACTCTTGTTTGTATAAAAAGTATTTTAGAAAATACAGAATATTTTAATCCCTTCCCTTTTTTTTCCCCATAAAATTGCTGAATGGAAAAAAACCCCAACATTATTTAAACTGAGGTTGAAAATATCTAGAGGCTTCAACAGCGGACAATTTCTTTTCCTTGTAGTTATAATTAAATCTTTTTTTTTTGGGGGGGGGGGGGTGGGTTGGGGGAAGGAGGAGGAGGATGGTGTTAGTAATCCCGGCCACTATATTGCTTGCAAAGAAAATGCTCTAAGACTTAAAGGAAAGATAAAGGTGAACTGCAGGATAGTGTTAAAATTCAACAAATCTCATTCTTAGTTCCTTAACACTGCAATGCTGTTAATTTCCTTGTATCTTTTTTATTTTCTCCAAGCTTTGTGCATTTGTGCTTGGAATTTGAGCATTTTTCTGTTTTTTAAATTTGATGAAAGAAGCATTTCAATTGATATAATTCTACCCGCTCTCTTTTTAACCGCTGTATCACAAGAGGATTTTATTAATTGCATTTTTTAATGCTGCTCTTGTTTTTAATCAGTTTCCTCTAGGTTAGCTTATGTATCACTTTTAGTAAATTCTATTTATGTTATCCAAAGAATTAAAGATAGCAGATGCAGGTAAAATCCTTTTCAAGCAGGCTTGAGCATAGGACAGAAGAAAAAAAAACCCAAACCAAAACAAAAAAACAATTAGAACAATCGCCCATCCAGTCTCAGCCTAGAAAGAGGCAAAGCACACACAATACCCTCAAGTGTGTGTGTGTGTGTGTGGGAAGGGCTTCATAATACCAATATTATTTAAAATGGTGTGGATCTGCGGCAGCCTGCAGCAACAGCAGCTTCAGCCAGTGCTGCGCCAGCGAGGCAGCGGGCCCTGCCCTTGTGCTGGCCACAAATGACCAGTGAAATCCCAGAGGCACTCTTGAATTTCTGCATTCTCATTTCATCAGCTGCAAAATATCTGTCACTCATGTCCCACACTGGGCAAAGTGACACCTGCCAGTCTCAAGAACAAGGACAAATTAATGTTCCTCCACCAACTGTGTCTCAGAAACGAGTGGCGAGCGGCAGCGCGAGCAATCAACAGCTCGAGTACATTGTTAAAGTTTGCAATGCATTGCTGGGGGTTCCTTTCAGACAAGGTAATTTGCAGCAGCTGTTGTCAGTTTGTGCTGTTATTGAACATGTGTTCTGCTGATTTCCCTCCTAATGAATCTTTTAAAAATATTTGCAAAATACATGTAAAATTGCATTGCTGAGGTTTCATGGAGCTGCAAAACAAGGTGGCTCGTTTTAAACAATGCTTGGGAGAGACGGTGCAGCAGCTGCCAGACAAACATGTAAGCCAGGCACTCCCCTTATCCCCTCCATCTTCCTAGAAATCACTCTGAAATATTTTGGATAGTAGGTATAAAATCTCCAAAAAACCCAAAACAACAAAAAACATTTCTGATGTCTGTCATCATGTCACATCATGTTATGTGATATTCTATCTGCTTGTGATGAGATGCAACATGACAGGATGTAATGCAATGTAACATATAAAAAAATGTAAATAATCCACTTTTGGGGATTAGATATCTGCTGTCAATTCCTATAGCAGGAACCTGAACTGAATTTGTTGAGGCGGATGGGAGCTCAGCAAACACCAAACTGTGCAGTGGTGTTTGCAAACCAGCACACATCACAGTTCACTGCCTCTCCCAATTGCTTTTGGGTAGTTTGGCCCTTATATGACTGTATTACGATGTTAAATAGAAGTTCTTGTGGTGACCAGTCTTGTGACTCAATAATTTCGTTAATTATCACTGCCTACAGCAATCACTCCAATGATGACTCGCCATGAGTAGCTCTTTGTACATTTTAAAATATACTTGCTGGAAATAACTGTAGTGTTTTTCACAGCAAAACACACAGTGTGAACAGAAAATCGTGTAGTAAATAGGACATAACTGAGGAGAAAGAAGCAGTGCTTTGGGCCAAATAAGAGACTGCTCAGGACAGCGTAACCTCCTGAGGTCTCCCTGAGGCTGGAGACCTCCCTTCCTTTGTTGGCACAGCTGTATCTCTCTGTAAGTTACTGATCAAAAGGCACCTACATTTTAGGATCGGACAGGCTCTGCACCCTTTTATCACAGTGGCAGTTCACCAGTGCTTTCTGCCAGTTCTGGAGGAGCAGGCTTGGGCACAGGGCAGGGCAGACTGTGCCCATGGGTTCCTGAGGAGCCAGAGGGCTGTGCAGTGGAGAGTGGGCATTTGAAATGTCTGTGAATGTAGCCTGAATGCTCTGGGGTGTTCTGTAACAGTGGGGAGATGACTTTTGAAGTATTGCATAGGTTACTGATGATTTGGGGAAATTAAAAGACCTAGATTTGCCTTCACATAGCCATGGGTAGGGAAAAGGGCTTAGCACCAGCAGTGGGAGGAATGCAGAGGGGAGCACCCCAGTCCCCTGACCTTCTCCCAGCATAGCTTGGGTCTCTCTTTGCCTCTGCCCCTGCCTTCCTCCTGACTCACTGATTCTAGCAGCTGATTCCAGCCCAGAATTCCAGCCCCTACTTATGTGTCCAGTGCCTAGGAAAAAAAAATCCAAGCCATTGTATTTCATCAGTAATTAAGTGCTAATGGATGTCTTAGACCATGCTTTTAATTTTCTTTCAACAGAAGACAAAATGCCATGTTGTCTGAAGCTTTGACTGCACCACAGGCACTCTGCACAAATATCTTCTTACAGCTACAAGGGCTTCACCCCCACTCTGTTTGACTGTGTTTGGAGCTTGAGCACAGGTGAGTGGACAGCATTTTAAGTACTGTGTTTATTCAGCGTTCTCTAACCAGGGCTAGATAATATGATGTTTACAAAGCCCCATTCTCTGCACCCTCGAAGGTTGCCCACCTTGGTAGCATTGATGCCATTGAACTGGTATTAGCAGCAGTGAGGGGTGGCTGTAAATTTTGGCTCCTGTAGACAAGGCTTACAAGGTAAGGAGGCAGACCCCCAGCTGCAACTGTGTGCCTGGGAATGGAACCTTTTATTTGCTGTCATAGTGATGACTTTTAATTGTCCCAATAAACAAGCTTTTAAAAAGCTTCTAAAATGTTCTCTAATAACACACTTTGGTCTTTAGCCATAGAAATGCAGAAATAATTAGAAGTGCCATTGTGTACAGTGCCTTCTGGACTGGGCTGAAGGTGAAGGAGAAAGTATCATGCTATCCTTGTCAGCTGCAAGGGTAATTACTGCTGGCTGAAATTACTCAACATTTGTTTATAAGCTCCCCAGAGCATGCTGTAAATAGATTGTCTGTTATAGTCCAATCACATTAAAACGCTGCTCCTTGCAAACTGCTACCTCCTGTTTTCTGTAAGCTAGACAGAGAAAGCCTGCTGCTCACTTATTGAGCACCAAGCACTGAAGAGCTATGTTTAATGTGATTGTTTTCATTAGCTCTTCTCCGTCTGATATTACATTTATAGTTTGCTGGGCTTGAAGACTGGCATTGCTTTCATTTACTGTAGTGAGACTGAATAGCTTTATTTCTGGAAGCTGTATGCAACAGTTGATGGGAATTTTGGAATAGCAAAAGCGTGGGAATATCTACAGACAACTTGTTCTCCTCTTGGGCAATGGTGTTTTTCTCTTTGTCTTCTAAATGCTCCTGCACAGGTTCCAGCAGTGGTCACATTGCCTAAATTGTCCTTTAAAGGATGAGAAGTATTTTCATAAAAGGTTAGAAAGAATGTGTTTTCCTTAGCACTGAATTTCACACAGCAGCATTGTCCTGTCCATTATGACCTGAGTTGTATGAAATAGTGATGCAGCCACAGCCTGTCTGTTTGATTTGCTCTCAGCATGATTTACCACATCATATCACGGCAGCTCAGGTATTTCCAATAAATATGGGGACAAATTCATCGCTGACATATGCAGAGAGAATTCCAGTGCTATGGATAGAGTTGCATTTGCTCCCACCAAGGTGAATTTGGCCACTAAACTGAAGATTTAGGGGAAACAAATAGAATTTTGTAAAAACCCTAAATCCCAAAACAAAACAACCCAACGCATAAAAAAAGCCCCAAACACCTTATATCTTCATATATTGCAAAAAAGAAAAAAAAATAATAAAAGCAGTACATATCCAAGACTGGGTATCAGAGGCAGAAATTTGTAACCCCTGTTTTATGAGTAATTCATGAGAACACACACAAAGGGTATTTCAACAGCACTCAATTTATTTACCACTGATTATTCCCCAAAATCAGTACTGATTATATATAGAGCAAAGTGTGGACTCGTCATGTCACATTTATTTGAAAAGGTTAGTAACAACATGCTGCCTTGCATACCTCCACAGCTGAAAAAAAAAATCTAGACATTACTGAATTTAACCCGATTTTCTTAAAACACAGGCACTTCACTGGTGTAAATCCTCATGGAAGACATTGCAGCTATGACAACTTACACCAGCACCTGAGCTTCCCTGGAAATAACACAACAAAGCAGTGATGTTAGTGACCAGTAGAGAATTATTAAAGGAACACAGATAATTGGAAGAAAATAAATGACCTGGGTAGAAGAGCTGCTATAAAATGAAGTGCAGGTAAATCACTATACTGGACAAATTCCAATCTCATGTGCTAGGTGCCTTTCTCCCTAATTTTAACATCTGCTTATAGCTTCTGTTCTCTGCAAACCAGTCAGAAAGGGAAAAGAATTGAAGTTTGGATGTTCACATTTGTTTCTGACTGGAATCATTGCCTGTGGAAAACTGTCCTTCTGGGAAAGATGCTGGAGTGCTAGAAATGATGATTCAATTGCCCATTAAGATAATTCCAGGAAGTACTACTTTCTTGAGGCTGTATTTCCAGGAATGGCAATCATGGCATCACTGCTCTGACAGTGCGTTTGGTATCTCCAGAAGTGGACACAGCAGGTGAATATTTCCAGTTACTACAAGTAATACACTACAGGTTAGATCCTCTGGTTATCTTTATTTGCAAAAGCTGGCCAGTGCAGCATATTGCAGTCCTTTGATGATGAACTATACCAATTGTTTTGCAATAAGTGGAAGCTTCTTTGCGATCCAGGTAACATTTTTTTTATGTTCGTATTCCTGCTTTTTCGTGCTATTAGAGAAGCAGTGAATCTTTAAAGAGAAACTTCCTACAGCTAAAAAAGACATTAAGGGGGAAAAAAGCTGGGAGCCATAGTGACAGGTACAACTAAGGCTGTATCCTTCGGTTCCCTGGAAACCAGTCAAACACTATCTCATCTTGCAATGGTTGTGTCTGATCCTCTGCTTCAGACATCTTCCTAATAATGGCAACTACAGAGGTGACTCTCTGCAAATAAGGGCTTACAGCAACTGGACATCCATCATATATCTCCAGAGCAACATTAGACCACCCTAATGGGTACTCCCGTCTTCATTATGATATTAATTCTCTAAATTTCCAAAGTGATTTCATTTGTAAAATGACAAAGGCTGGCTGCTCAGGAGACAAAGTGTTTTCATCCCCCTCCTGCATGCTTACAAAGGCTTGCTCTCTTTAGTCTTTGGGGGAAAAGAAATTTGATAGCATTAGATCTCTTGTGATACACAAGGCTGCCTAACAGCTACACCACCTGCCAGCACCGCATGCCTGCCCATCCAGCCTGAAGATTCTAAAGCAATGGTTGATGAGTAGAACATAGAAATTGGGGGGGGTGGGAGGGGGGGCAGCGGGGGGCTGGTAGAAGCAATGCAGGGAGAAAATAGAAGCTGTATAAAATACTCAGTGTGAAAGTGAGGCAGGATTGAGGGTAAGGGTGAGGTCAGAGCCAAGGCTGGAAACTGAATCAATCTGACCAAGGTTGGTTTGGTTAGATTAGGTAAAAGCATGATTTTCTCCCTGGTGTATCAGAGCCTTTGCTGTGGCTACAAATTCACTGACAGCCAACCAAAGTAAGCTTTTCACAGAAAGACAATTCTTTGCAAAGCTCCTGATCTCCAAACTTTTGAGTATTAAATAAAATAGAGATGGAATTAAAAGAAAATCAGTAAACCTGTGACATCACTAAATGTTTTGTCCCACATAGTGACTAACTGAAGTGCCTGACTGAATAACAGTGAGAAATTAGGAAGGCAGTGATGGTTGTGACCCGTCTTGTGAATAAATCTGGAAGCAAAACAAAACAGTATTTTAATGCACCAAAAAGTGTCCAAGACACCAGTCTCAGTAGGCTTTAGGCTGCTTTAAGAAACTAGACAATCCTTTAATTGGTCTGTTTCAGATTTCCTCTCGTTTACAACTTCTTCCCCCTTTGCTGTCCGCTGCCGAGCTTGCGGAGGACACTCGCACCAAGGAGTCCAGCTCCTCTTCCCAGCAACCACTGCCTTCAGTGAGCTGCTGATTTTAGTGCTCCACCTACAATTTCATTCCCTTTGTCCATGCTCCAATGCTGGATTTCTATTGTACCAGCTACTACTACACCCCCTTTAGTGATGAATCTCAGTAATCAAGGCCAGCACTTGGTACTGGTGTAGCTGCATGCCCCCATTCTTGGGGCATCCTGTATCCCAGGTGTCCTTCAGCTGGCAGAAAGAGAGCAGAGAGCCTGTTGGGGACTGCAGCCCAAAGCCAGGTCCCCACATGTCTCACATACTGACTCCCCAGGCACGTGGGGCAGCTCTTGGGGTGACTGTGCTGGGCAGTGTGACGCAGAGTGGCATGTGGCTCTGCATCCCACCACTGCCTTTCATCACGTGTTTACTGCAAATGGAAATTTTCATTAAATTTTATAATTATGTAAAAGTGTTTCCATCTCACAAATTTGGAAATGTCACCATAAAATCTTGTTTAAAACTAAATTAATTAACAACATTAAAAACATTGAGGAGGATGACTGTTTTTTCTTCCCAGAGGAAGCCTTCATGTTTAGTCTAGAGTAAAGCTCTTTTTTTCCCCATTTCTCTTTCTTTCTGACCCAATAAATCTTGCATTCTTTGCTGTACAGCCATGCAGCTTCAGCAGGAAGCAGACTGCCCCCCTCTTTTCCCTTCTTTGCCCTCATTCCCCAAATCTCCAGCAATTGTGGCTTAACTTGGTTGTCAGAGCCTAGGCTGGAGCTGTAGATTTGAACCCACTCACACTGAGGAGGTCACTGAACCGTAGTCAGCTCACCAGTTTCTGGGTGAGTGCTTTAACCACTGCTATAAAAGATGAGCAGCAGCATCACCACCATCCATCTTTAAAAATAAAGAGTAATCCAGTTGTCCAGCCCTCAAGGAACAAAGCTCCTATGAGTCAGAGGGTTTTGCTGAATGTGAATGAGGGTTACATCTTAATGCTTAACTGGAGGCTCTGTGTGCACAGGCTAGTTCTATAGGAAATATAATTTTGGATTATTAACCTCTCTTCATATCTCCCTAGAAGATTTGTACATCACCTCAACTCCACATACTTTCTGATAAAAATCCTTGTTTCAGTAGTAAGAATGCACCACAGAAGGAATCTGGATTTTCAACTTGGATGCCTAAATTTTCCTCAGAAATCACATCTTTGAATGTATTGTTTTAGACACCAGGGCTGAATTTTAATGCTCTAATGATCCTGCCAGATGATGACTGTGTTGTTTCTGTGTCTTCTTTTATAGACATGGGAGATGGAGATGCTCAGAACCTCCTGGAAATATGTTACTTCCCACAGCTTCATTTTTCTGCACTTCTAAGTGTTCAGCATAAAATCATGATGGTCTGGGGTGGTTTGGCAGCTGTCCCAATCAGTTATTTATGTTATTTTTTTTAAATTTTGCATTCCATAGAGTCAAATTCAAACATGCTGTAAGAAACTCTACAGTGATTGCTTATCTCAGGGATAAACTTGTCTCCCTGTTATATGCTTATGATGTTATTGAGGGCCCTTTGGCCCCCAAATTAAATTATTAATGGAAAATTCTTTGTCATTTGTTTCTCAATGTCACATGAATGTAATAGTATTTTTCAGTGCTGCTTCATGGAGAAGACATTCTGCTTTTGCATTTAACTTCACCTTTTCTGAAAGAGGTGCTAAACTACTATTCCTTTCCATCTTTAACTAAATACTGTAGTTCCCTGTCTAAGATTAATCCATTGCGGCTGCTAGTAATGAAGGCTCTGCTAACACCCTGATGTCTTGCTTCTTTTCTTTTTTAATGTTTGGAGGCTTGTGCCAGTCTCATGTAAGTTAAGGAGTATAAATCCACTCTGGCATCATATGGTTTCTGTCTCCCATGGCTGCCTTCCAAAAGCTTGAAACTCCAACCTAATATGTCACTTCAGTATGGACAACACACCAAACAATTTGTTAGGGGAAAAAACATGCCATTTCCTAAGCATTTTGGATGCTCTGTATTAATCTAGTGTAGACCTGGAGCAATCATTATACTGTGTTTAGGAACTTTACTATGCAAAGAATTTTTCCAAGGGTGACTGTAAGAGCTATAGTATTTGGCTGGGAGGTCTGTGCTCAGGAATAAGAGAAGCATTGCTTTGCTGTGATTCAGTGGGTGAAGGCCACTGTGGAAGGTGGCTCAGCACCTCATTGTGGTGAGGAAAGCCCAGACCCATAAGGAGTGGCGTGGCATAGGGATTTTGCTGTTAATTGCACGTGTCCTTTCTGCTCTCGTGTTAGGTAGAGCACAGCAGAGCTATGACCACTTGATGTGGTCCATGCTGGCAGTTATGCATGGAAGGGTTGAATGGATTTTTTCTCCTTGCATGCCCGGGGGAAGTGAAAACCTGGTGCAAAGGATGTTTGGTCTTTTGCCAGGCTCAGATTCATAAAGACAAGAATGTGGCTGGAAGCCACTTTTATTTGCTCTCTCCACCCAAACTGTACTTTTATTGCTGAGCCTCCGGAAGGCACAACACAGCGCCTGAGTGGTTCTCTGCTCTCAGATGCCTCTCAAGGAGAAAACAAGTTGTTTGCCATTTTCTTCCCTTGTCAGATCAAGCCAATACACATACTCAATATACCTATCTTGAGAAGTTTTCTTTATTGATGACTCTCACTTTCTCTGCAAACAATATATTTTCTGCCGTACCTGTCCACGTAAATAGGGTTCACTCTGGAAATAGAAGGAGCAGAACCATATGTGAGAGTATAAAAATGAACTGACCTGAACTACAGTTCTGAAAACACTGTAAATTGTTTCCATTCCTTGACAAAGTGTTCACACTAGGTAGGAGCACGTTTGTTGCTGTGACTTGTCCTCTAATTGTCTGGCCCCTTCCAGGGAATAGTTCTCCTTTTTTTGCTAAATTATGACACAGGGAGATGATTTGCCAGCTTGATTTGGTCTTTTCTGCATTGACAAGACTTTTTCATTGCACTCCCATTGAATCCAATACATTAAAAAGCTCAAAGTTTGCTCAACTTTTTAAAATGTTTATAAACATCTGTTTTTAGTGGTATTTGCACCAGTGGTAGTGGAGAGATGCCCCAGATTTGTTGGAGTCTGCAGCATGACTCTACATATATGTTGCTGGTTTGATACAAACTGTTTCAGGGATTCATGGTGTAGAGTTTTCTGCACCACCTTTTGCTTGCCCAGGCAGCTCTGAAGTGATTTGGCACTCCTTCCATGCACATGTGTTTTAAGAAGTCACAAGCCTATTGCATATACAATAGCTGTGTAATATAAATATTATACATCCATATGGTAATTCTCTTCAGCACTGCTCTTTCAGAACATTGTCATTCAGGAACATAGGTACACTCAGAAAAATTCTGTTAGCATATATAATTTACCATGAAAAATAGTGGTCCCACGTTAAAAAAAAGTGTGTAGGGTACAAATATATTCCAAGCTTGCTGCTCTCATCTTGTGTTTTTATTGCTCTGTAGAAAATATTTGTTTTTTGCTATTTGGAATGGTAATAACAGGAATTATATCTCCTTCACTAAGCAAGATTTTTTAATATAAATAGGATTTCTATATCCTAATTAATAATGCATTGTATCTACACTGACTACTGGTTACTGTAACCCTTAACAGGAAAGGATGCACATAGGCTGGTCACTTCAAATGCAAGCTTCTCAGGTATTCTCTGTGCACCAGAGTAATGCTGCCTTTTGAAGAACGTGTCCTCATTTTCCAGTTCAAGATGGCCAACACCCAGGCCTGATATTCTGCTTCTGACCTTGTAAAAATCATTTGCTGTTCTGAAAGCAGGAACACCTCATGATAAAACCATATTAGGTGATAATGACATTTTGCCAGATTGTGCTGAGGATTGCTCTGAGAGGGAGGAAGACGTTTCCATTGATTGTTCATCAGTCTCAGATTGTCTTCAAATGATAAACAGCTCAGGATTTCAGCCCTGCATATCTGTGGTGTGAACATACCCCAGAACCACGGGAGAGTGGGGGGATGTGGCAAGGCAGAAGGGGTGAGCCCCAGCCATGCAGACCCACACACAGCAGGGCAGGCAGAGGACAGAGGGCAGCCTTCAGCTTTGTGTCCTGAGGAGCAGCATTATCAGTGTTTGGCTCTGCGGAGCCGCTTGCGCTGGTTTCCAGCGCAGGAAGAGGAGGTTGATAGTGAGACTATTTACAATTCATTATGACAAGATTGCAGAAGATTGTTGAAGACAGGAACCACTGACCTCCCATTTCTCTTTCATCTGTAGGAGTACATTCATAAATGATAGCCCACTTTAAGGACACTGGAGTGGAGAATTATACTGGGCTGCTTCTTCTACAATCTTCTTTACCTTTTGGGTTAGCAACATCACTAATTGGCACTTGACAGCACTTCCAGATACTCCTTGTGAATCTCATAGTGTGACTGATGGTTGATTACATAAAGAGAAGAGTTGTCTGTTCCATTTTAGTCTGTCAAAAACTAGATGCTGCATAGCATGTACCACATCTGGCAATTGATAGCACCATGTTTGTTAAGGTTATCTGATTGGAAGAGCTGCAAGCAATGAATAAGGCAGCAAAGCTGCATGTGATAACCTCCCCACAGGGAAACTGCATGGCCTGACAGTTAGCTTCATGCTTGCCATTTCAGTATTCTGCATTTTTGAAGTGCAATAGGGAGCTAAAGAAATGCTCCCTATTTTCTGAATGCACTTGCAGAAAAAAGACAGCCTTTAATGTGCTTAACAGATTCTTTTTTTATACTGCTGAATTTTTCAAAACAATTTTTCACATCCTAAAACAGTAGGAATTATTTTGATGCCTGAAAGCATTTGAGGGACTAATTCATTTTGCAGTAGAACTGCTGCAACTTGTCTCTTGATGATCAAAGAAGAATAATTGAAGTTTCATACCCTTTGTTATTACATTTCTAAACCATAGGTCTTTCTATATATTTTATAAACCAATCTTTTCAAATGCTTGTTCAATACAGGAGAGTTAGTAACCCTACTTTTCTAGTTTTCTCAAGATATGTAGGCTGGTATATACAAAGAAGAAATTGCTATCAGCCCTAATGAATAAAAACTTTTTCAGTGTGCTTAGTAATGTGCACCTTCTTTGGCTCATTTTACCTGGTTTCCTCTGGTGTGGACATCATGCTAGTTAACAGCATCTTCAACAGAAAACAAAAAGCTGTACTAGTGCATGCAGTGGACTGGATAGCTCTGACCTGCCATTGAGTGATGGATGTTCTCACAGCAGCTGGGGAAAACAGCATAACAGAGAGAAATATTAGTGTTGCGTTGCATATTTTTGGGCAATATTGGCTTTGAATCTCAAATGCCCTCACACTTGCATGCATTTCAGCACCAGGTCCCTATGAGTGCATTACATAAATCTGAATTCTGGGCAGCGCAATGCGGACTTGCAAACCCTTCTTCTCTGAACTCTATTATTTATAAGATTAAACCCCCCGAGGTTTCAAATGGCAGGTTTATTGTCAAGTACAATGTACTTTTCATTCTGAATGGACAAAAGCCTTTGAGCTTACCTGAGTCTGCCTGGCTGTCCTCAGTTGCTACCACGTGTATTAGCGGAGGCCAGTCTTTTCTCCAGGGGGGTGAGAGAGGCATCCCACAGGGCCCTCCACCCAGACCACTGATGCATGTAGGAGAACTCCTCCTTTACAAGCACTGGGTGCATGGCCTCCATCCAGACCTGCCTCAGATTTAGAAGCACTCAGAAAATGTAGAAAACAGATGCCCACTTGGTTCAGATTCTGAATTTCTTCTCACCACACTCAAAACCAGATGCTGAACCTCATCGATGTGTTCATTCTTAACAGCCATTCAGTGGCATGGGATGGCCACAAAGTATTTGCTTTGTGGTTTTTTATTGTTTGATATTCAAAAGATGTGGTGAGTCTTTAATGTCATAAACAGAAAAAGGAATATAAACAGTGGATTTCAGAAAGGCTTTTTAAATCTTGATGGTGCAGATCTCACAGCTCACAGTGCAAGTATAGTTGCAGATTTCCTAGCAAAACAAACATTTAGAATGGGGTCAGGTATAATCAGAAGTTAATGTTTTATAACTTTTTAAATAGAGAAGGCACCAGAGGCTCCTAGGATGGCCATTAATAATGATATGATGAGGCATTTTATCTGGGGCATTTTAAGGAACTATAGTTGGTTTTCCAAAGTGTCAAATGTCTTTCAGATGTGCTGGTGTTAATGAAACATATTCATCAATCTTTAGGGTGGGAGGTTTTTACAGCTGCTTGCCATTGCTACACAGGCACATAAAAATCTCCTCTCTTCTTCTCAAATCACAGGCAAGGGAAAAAAAAGAAATATTTTTTTAAGTTAAAAAAAAAAAAAAAGAGATATGTTCACTTCTTTGACTTGCACTGCTCCAGCAAGTGATCTCAAAAAGTTGCTGACCACCCTGCTTGCCACATTGGGTTTTTTTATGCCAAGAATTTTAGTACTAATGAAAGCACAAAAATAGAAACCAGTTGAAGTTTTGTAAGACCTATCTAACTCTTTGTTAGTTTTTTGTAACGAAGATAAGAGCTTTTGGACTTTGGACATAAGAATGAAATAAGTAAATAATGGTTAATATAAGAAAGGGCATACAGTTCTTGTTTAATGGATTAATAAGAGCAGTTAACCTTGTAGTGCATTAACATTTTAGAACTGAAATGTTTGTTAGCGTGTTAGTTTTACATGAAGTGTCCTTGTAAAGGTCAAAGTGAAACTGTATTTTAAAAGAAACTTTTAGCTCAAAAGTTTGTATTTGCTGACATTTTCTGTCCAGTAACACTAGTAATGGCCTAAATTTAATACTAGAAAAAATAAGTGTGGTATGGGATACATAGTTGATCAATACAATTTGCAAGTCCTTATCTAAATTGTACTGTGTAAATTTATTCCAGAATTAGGGGAGGAATTATAATTTAATTTTTATTTGTGCTTCCAAGTCACAGGTATTTTGAGCCAGGTGTATGATGATTACGCCAACAGACCACTGGAATCTCTGTGTCACTTGTCAATAACAGCAATCATGCTGATTTTAGCATTCAAGCACACAGCATGTCCTAAGTGAATTTTTGTCACTTCCATGTGCCTCTTCAGAAGGAAAAACTAATTAAAAGAACTGGCTGTGTTTATTGAATAACCAAGACCTTGATATAGCTATGGCTTACAGATGCTCTGTATGGGCAGAGGGGAAGCGGTGCGTGACCCTGATGCTGAATCAGAGACTGTTGTGAGAATTTGTCCTCAGAAGTTTGGCTTGAAAAAAGAGATTTTAGAGGTAATGAGCATTGATGTAATGATTTTAGAGAGTGAGCATTGCAGGGAGAAAACCATGGATGTCCTTTGTTTTTATAAGCAATGGTTTGGGTTGTGTTTTCTTCTGAACTTATACTCGGGTTTCAGCGTAAGGCTTTACTCCTCAGAAACATGGCAGGACACTTTAGCACTGCAAATAAATTTTTACATTGTCTTTCCTGTCTTTTCCATCTTCTGGTACATATTTTAACTGGTCTGTTGAGATTTTACCTTTTAAGCCTTCAGCTTGTTGGGCATGGTTTCTGGTGGCTTGGGCAGTTTCTGTGGACCCTTCACAGCTGAGGAGTCTTTCAAAGGTGGCAGTGATGACTTTATGGCTCATTCATCTCCCTTACCTCCTCTGGCTCTATGGGGTCAAGCTCTTGGCTTTAATGGATGTTTCCTCACTGAGGCCCAGGAACAAAAGATGCTGGTTCTTTGCTTGCAAGTTCTTTGACTCTTCTTCCATATCTAGCTAGGAAAGAGGAGAACCCAGCAATAATTCTGGGATGAGCAGAATGTGCATGAGAGTCTGCTTTTTCCTCCAACTATTTTCAGCTTTCTCTTTACTTACTTGAATTCTCCTGTTTTCTACAGAAATTATAGTAACTTGGGGGCAGAACTGTGCCTTACATGGCTACAGTGACAGCACAGAAGGCAAAGAAGGAATTAGGATGCTCTTTGTTAAGTGGGCGGCTTGCTGACATTTAGTTTCAAGTTCTTTAATCAGTGTTTCCTTCTCTTTTCCATAAGGCTAGTCCACAGTGGTCATAAGGTATTTTTAACTATTTAAATTGTTAATTATTTTTCCATATGCTTATGATACTTGCATCTGCTGAGCTGCATGATTTAGGAGAAAAGTCTCCCTATTATGTGTCTCAAGCAATCTATGATATCCTTGCCTAGCCCTTGACTGCCAGCACAAGAATTAGAGAGCAACCAAGAGAAGACTGAATTGTAGGATTTGTGTAGGATAAGGAAAGCACCTGGACACATTATTAACCATTTAATTATATATGACTGATGTGACAAGAGGTGGTGTAAAAAGTGGTCTTGGCTCTTGCACAGCAACTGTTCAGATTTGTAATATTAATTACAGCAACTATTACAGGAAATCTACAAACAAAAAAGAACCCAAACTAAAGTAGAGAATACAAATTTTAAAGCCAAATGCAATAGTAAGAGAGAATTTCTGGTCCCTAGTGGGTTGAGGGGCATGAGGCTGGTGGCTTTCATGCTGGGTTTTAGGCAAAAGGGACAACAGAATCCTGTAGCTGTAGCAAAGATTAGTTCCCTATATTATTTTTAGAGGTCTCGTCTAATTTTCAGCATTGGGATCTGCTTAAAAAAGGGAGCAGAAGCTCCTGCAGATAGATACAGCTTTCTCCTGTACTTTGCTACATCCAAATTATGAGAAGACGAAAATTACAGATGCCTTTGAAGGGTCTCAGTGGCTGCCCCATAAGATCAAGGATACAGCTTTGGTCCCACTGCCATCAGAATCTCCCAGCCATGGCATCTACAACACTTCTGGTACACCTGGCACCACAAAGGAGGGAGTCTTGGCTTTGAGCTCAGTATTATCTGTGCATTTTGAACAGAAAACTCAGATATTAGGAGATGGTTCAGAAATATCAAATGATTACTGCTGTGTTACATCAAATTTCTAGTTATTTCTTCAATCAGCATTTATTGTATGAATACATCATAGTAAAGATTTCAGAAATATGATGAAGCTGTACATTTGGAATAAACTAAGCACCTGTGTTCATCACAAATCTGTTTAGTGACTTCTATCTGCATAGATACTTGTCAGTCAAATGAATGTCTCTATATTAATTCTCTTTTTCTAACTGGGGAATGGAGGGGAGATGGCATTTATGTCATGACTGCTATTTGGCTGACATATGACTAGGTTGAAGAGGAAGCATAACACACACCTTTTGTAAAGAGAAAACAAACCAGTGGAAAAGTTGAGTCACATGAGGCTCTGCTTGTTCTTTTAAAGTTTAAAGAACATCAAGTGCAAAATTTGTAGAGATACCAGTCGTGTTGATGACCTAATTATGGGAAAACTCTATTCCTTATTTTGGATAAAATTTGTGCACTTCTATACTGGCCTGTTGTTGTGTGCAAATACATACATGGGTCTGGAATATATAAGGTAGATGCTTTCAGTCATTATTTACTGCTTTTAGCTTTAGCATTTTATTTAAAATTTCATTACATGAAGAAAGCATCTTCCACAGCAAATTAATATCTGTACATAGATTAATAGAAAATTGCAAAAAACACATATTTAATGCAAAAACTAAATCAAATGTTGAACTTACTTACAAAAAGGAGGTGCATTAATGAATTGTATCTAGCTTTTCTTCTCAGCATTGAAGGTCTATCTGGAATCTGAGCCTTTTTGAAAATGTCCTGGTTTTGTACAACAAACCAAAACAAGACCACTCAAGCCCATTTTTAAACTGGACTTCAATGAATAATACAGTAATTATAAAATGAAAGTGATATTTTTTCCAGTCAGCTTCTTAATTTCATTGAATTTTCTCAATTTTTAAAATGTTGCTGTGTCTTTTAAATAATGAAGCAAACAATTTCATATATGGAAGTGTTTTACAAATTTCACAAATGATATAGATACTGCCACATATATTTCAAGCCTTTGCTTTGGTAAAAATTAACTGGTAGCAGGAGAAATTGCAGCAGGTTGTCAATGCCTGCTAAGGATAAGAACAGCTTTATAATTACACATTTTCTTCTATCCAGATAAAGATGGCTCTGAATTATCCATTTTTTCCAGGGTGCTGTATATTTAAAAAGTATAGGAATTAAAACATGAAAACATTCTGCCTTTTGAAGCAAATTAGCAGTAATAATGAAGTAGAAAAACATTTTCCTTTTCCTGACTAGCTTGCAACTAATGTGAGTTTCTTGAAGTGTACATGCCCGCAGCAAACAATAAATATACTGGAAAAAGGAAGGGAAAAATGAAAGAGTAAGCTGGCCACACGAAGCAGCTGATGTAAAGATGGAGAGACATAGCCATAGAAACTAGTCACATAAATAGTCATGAAATGAAAAGTTTCAGATTTGTATTGAAGTAAAAAAAAACTACTTAGAGAAAGGCCAACAGGCCAGACTAAATAATCCTCGACTTAACGTCCAATTCTGAATCACATATTAGCTGCAGAGATTTTAATGTAAATATGCCATTACACTGTCATTACAGTGATCAGGCTGCATGGCTCACAGGTCACATCTCAGCCACTGTTAATTTTGCAGGCAAAAGCTTTTTTTCTCTTGAAATGTTAATAACTTTCTATTAGTTAATGTAGCGTGACTAAAATTCAGATTAGATATAATTCATTTTAATATCTGTGACTGGCTATCCCGATCATTTAGCAATGGTTTCCAGCTGAATACAAGATGCTAAATTGGACTCATTTGCATAGCCCTGTTAAAGCAATGCCATTCTCTAAATGTAGGCATCTTCAAATTAATTTAAAAGATTTTTTTTCTGGTTTTGCTACCAGGATAAAATCTTTTGCTAACAACTAATTGAAGTTGCTATGAGCCTAAGACACATCCTTTTCCTTCTTTTCTTAGGAACAAATGACTAGTTAAGATCATTAACCAGTAGAGGGGAAAAATCCACAGTGCTTTTGAGTGCTAAAATGGCCTAATTTGGAGCTGCAGATGGACCAACCACCACTATTTGCCAGCACTGAAATAAATACCCTTTCTTACTCTTGAGCATACTTAGCTACATTGCTGTGTGTCAAAAGTTAACACCAGACTGGCTTTGAAATGATCACTAAATCCATTTGGTTTATTTAAAGATTGCTACAAAACATATATTCATTTAAAGTACAGTTGAGCCAAACTAGGCAGATCCCACTGGTGTTCCTAACTTAAGAGTTCAGCACAATGGAAAACGTGGGTCCTTATTAATCACTGATATTCTTCCCTGAATATGCACATATAATGCCATTTAATGGTAATGGGAGATACATTCCCTGCACAAGGAGAGAATGGCCCTCCAACTTAGCAAACCCTACCTTTTAACTCATTTCAGCAAACTCCTGTTTGAGTTTTTTCTGGGACAATGGCCTGATGTAATCTTGAAGAAGTATGATCACAACTCTTTCTTTTAAATTACATGCAAATAAATAAATGAGTCTATCACTTATATTGTATTAGTCCGTATGAATCACAGATTTGGCATACAATATATATTCCTGCATCCAGCTGTGAGAAATGCCTCTTGAATACTGATTAGACACTCACACACAAGGACGTAAACCAAGTTTGATTTTTTTCTAGTATTTGCATTACCTCAGCACCTAAAAGCTCTCACAACCAAGGAGGATCCCCATCATTCCAGTGTGTGTACAAATACATGCAGTCACATTCTGAGGAGAACCAAGACAACTTGAAAACCTTATCCTCTTTTACATACATGTAGCCAAGAACAAGGTCAGAAACAAATAGAATAATCAAAATGTCATGGACTGACACTGCATCAGCTTACGTAACTAGAATTCTCCATGCTTCTTGGTGAAGGAATTTACCAATCTTTAATTTAAAATACTGGAGGAACATAGAAGAAATAGTTTAATGAAAATAGTGGTTAAATAGTGGTCCTTTGTTGCCACTAAGATCCTAAGATTGTGTAGCTCTGTGGAATTGCCACCTACCAATTTGCCAAAAATCCTTTACAGCTCAAAAAATAATTATGTGAAATAGTTATGTGAATAATGTGTAAAAATAATGAAGCAAATATTTTAGATAACACATTCATTCACCTGTAGGGCAGAACATTATTGCTCCTGCCTCCCTATTGTTAAAAACACAATGGCTATTTATTTAAGAATGTAGATACAAATTATGAAAAATTATGAGCTCTCTCTCAGTTTTGGAGCTTGATGGCTCTGGAAGAAAAGGCCCCACCTGAGTACCAGGTATATGACAATTATATATACAGTAGGGAACTGATATGTGATACTGTCAAATCTGTTGATATGTTAATATTTATATACATGTTTATATATCTGTAAATCTCTTTACCTTTCTTTCAGCAGCAGGCTTGTTCAGACAATGTAAAGGTGATTTTCTCTATCTGTCATCTCCTCTACTTTCGTTTAAGAGCTGCTGTGTCTTCTGGAATGCTTTGGTTTCTTGAGTTGTAAATGACCACCAGTGTTTTCACTGGGAATCCTTTCCAGCTCAGTTTCTTTCTGTTATCTGGTAATAAAAATGACCCTTCAAGCTCATACAAATGGTTATATGCAGGAATGTTGGACAGGTGTGCTTTTGCAATTAAAATGAATTTGCATCCTGTTTTACATGGGGGTAAAACTTTCACATACAGGATTAATAGACAAAAATGTATAACTTTGATAATTAACCAACCACTTCACCAGCCTTGGTTCTGGGATTCCTTTTTTGCATTTCTCCTGTAAAAATCAGACATCTTTTTGTTTGTTTGCTTTTTAGGAAGAACATTTATAGTCATGGATAGAATATTAACAATCATAAATTGGCTTCTGTTGGAGTAAATATTAAGTTTTAGGTAAATGATGACTAATATTGCAGCAGCAGAAATAAGGAACGTTAAATGAACACATTTTGGTATTCATTTCAGAGGCAAGGTAAGGTAAAACTGAGACTTGAATATCCCAAACTTTGAGAAAGTTTAAACTTTGTTGATAGTTTAGAAGGATTCAAGTGATTATTGGCACTAGACAAGCCTGGCCTTTTGAGAATAGTTAGTTTTTAATTGGAAATATTGTTTTCAGATATCTTCCTTACTTAATTCTTCCATAAACCATGGTTCTATTGTTATAACTTTGAGAAAAGTAAGGTTTTGTAGCAAGCAGAAATGAACAAAAACACTATCAAATCTATGAAAACAGGTAAACCAAAAGCAACAATATTCCTTTCTGAACCTGTTGGGCAGCCAGCAATAGCACAGAGGATACCACACCTATTAGCTGTACTCCTCCAACTTGAGGTTTTCCAGGATTGTGCTGGTTCTGCTCTGTCTCTCTGTCTCTCCAGAAATGTGGCAGCTAGGATTACTGCTAAGAAAGCCCAGATGAGCCTCATGTTGCATGGGGAGAAGAAGGCTACTTCTAAATATTTTAATTGCTTCACTTTGGCTGGGAGTAAAAGGCTTACAAATGGCATTTCTTATCAGCAACTACAGCCTCAAAGCATGTCAATCTGTTTTACCTTGTCAGTGGGCGAAAGGGCTTATGCACAACCCAATTTTACATTGACTAAGTCCATTGTTCTGTTCCAGTGTTGCCATTCCTATTTTTCTCTGAGGTTATACAATTTCAAAATTATTTTGTATATATTTGATCTCTTCTATTTTCCATAGACCAGCCAGGTGATTTGTCAGCAATTCACTAGGAAGAAGGAAGGTAACAGTAACTGCTCTCTGGGGTGGGCTGTGATAAGAAGCAAGGGTTGGATTAAATTCTGCAGTGATTGACCCCAGAAAGTTCAGCCTCTTGCTTCAAGACCATTTCTTTTACATGGTCAAAAAGACGCCGCCCTTTCAAAACAGCAGAAAAATGCAGAGCTTTTAGTTGTGTTTGCGTACCCGTGCTAGGTTTTTCCATATAAGAAATCCTTTTGGGGCACAGGTATCTCGGTTGACTGGTTTGTTTTCATAATCAGGATAGTGAAACAAAACCATTTAAATTAGCCAGTCAGTCAGAACTATCTTTATATAGTTCATATAGCTCCAAATATTTGGAAACAACTTTTATCAGTCACTTCACTTAAAAATAACATGTAAGGCAACCATGACTAGTTGATGGATATTTTGTTAGTAGGAAAAACTAAATTCAGCAGATAAATTATTCATTACAAATTATTCCCCCAGGATTCAATTCAGAATGCTATTCTATTTCAAAATTCTGGACTGTATTAATATCTTTGTTTGGCTGATCATGAGACAGACACATAACAGAGCACTGTGTGTAAGCACATTTCCTAGAGCTTTGCCTGTGTAAGTCCAATGGCTAGCAGCTGTTCTTTCATGTTGTTTCCAGCCAACCTGATACAACTTACTTTTCCTCAAAAAGGTGGCTTCTTTCATAATGCATAAGGCATAAAGACTTTTGTGGCTCTCTTCTGGACTCAAGAGGGAGATTATTCCAGCTGCCTATATCTAAAGTCTGTGCTTAAGTGCAGAGGTCAGAAAATTCTCCAGCCAAGAGCTAATACAGCTTGTTGTGCCTTCTGAGATTTCTGGTTTAGGAATACACTTGCAATGTGACTGTGTGGCCACAGACAGAAATAGGCCCATTCTACCACATTTGAAACATAGCATCCTTTGTCTAGCTCCTAAGTTGTAACATGAATATATAGTTAAGTGCTCGGCTTGTCCTTTTTTCTAGATGTATATCCTGTAGGGCATTGAACTGAAGTTACTTGTGTCTCAGATCAAAGTCATTTCACTTAGAAATTCAGGTTGAGCTTGAAGGCACAGTCTCTTAAGTGAAGGTCAATGGTTTCTCCATTATAGCACCCAACCTCAAATTATTTTTGCAATTAGTAATATTTATATCTGTTTTTATAGTGTAAAAGAATAAAGAAAGGATAGTCAGCATTTTCAAGAAATACAAGTTAAAGGTGTCCTATCATTTAAAATGATATATCATGTAAGAGAGGAAACTTAAAAGCTGGCATATGCAATCTAAAATTAAATACAGATTTTGAATTTCAGGCTGCGAAGCTAAAAAGATCAAAGGAAACTCTTTACAGTTCTTCAGAATTTGGTATTATACTTCCCAGGAGGTCATTTACTCCCATAATTTAGTCTGACTTATTTTGGCTTGAGTTCCATTAAAAGTATGTAGGAAAGAGAGGGTCTCTTTTTACTTTAATTTTTAACTGCAACCTGTCAGTTAAAGGAGAAAAAAAAAAAAAAAAAAGAGAGAGAGAAAAAAGAGTGTCTGGAAGAGGATGATCTACAGAAGTACTAATAGCTTTCAAATCTTTTGACTTTTTGAGCCTCATATGGCTAGAAACTTATCTGGAAAGATTGTATTTTAACCCTTTTGACTGTTCTTGGACATAATGTGTGCTTTCATTGAAAGGGAACTTATTCACTGCCCTTGAACATATTCTGTCATTTCCACAATAACATCTCCCTTGACAGCAATGCCTTGACTTGTTGGACAAAATAATAGAAGGACCCAAAGTTTAAGGTTCCTAAAGGCAAACATCAAAAGAACACCTTTGTTAAGTCAGACAGGTATCCAGAAGTTTACCTACTGTCTGGAGAAACCCAAAAATGAGCAGGATACCTGCTGGGATGTGAAGGCAGTGCTGATAGGGCTGAACAGACTAAAACAGCGTTTCACTTCACTGCATTTTGAGAGCAAGAAAAGCAAGAGTAGTTTGGAAAAGATGAGAAAAATTTGAAATAACTTTTGCCTATTAGAAAAGATGTGATACAGTTCTGAGGTCACTATTTATTTTACCTATACCAGTTACCACAAACAAGACATCAAAAAATAAGATATAAGAGACACAAGTACTTTATCTTCTGAGAACAGATTAAGACTGCCTGGTGGAAGCAGTAGAGGTGGTAGCAAGTTTCTCAATGCTGAAATAGGAAGTCATCTTCCCCCTCAGTACCACCCCTTTTTCCACTGAGGGATGTGAAGAGGCTGATTTTTCCAACTACAGCTGAATTTTCCTTCTGCAAGAGGTTGGACTTGGCCAGGCTTAAGGCTGGGGAATGAGGCAGTGGGATCCAGACTGTGAAAGGGTTTTCCCTCTGTTTGACTTTCAGGCTTTCCACTGGTCCTGCAGAGAGTCCCACCAAAACCACCCAAAAGCTGTACCATCTCGTTACTTTGCTATATTGTAGGATGTATTTGCAGAAGGATTCCTGGAGAAAATTCATATAGTGTTCAATCACACTATATGTTTGTATATATACACATATATTTTTATTTTCTTGTTTTTTGACCTCATGATTTCATTATTTTGTCATCTTACACTGCAGCAGCTATTTTGTACCATGGTTCAGTGGGATTCATTGGTTGGTGACTCTTTTATTCACCCCTTTCTCCTCGTTGGTTTTCATTTACTTTCTAAATTGTTATAACTGGAATTTGTTGAGTAGTTTTTTTTCCCCATCTCTTAAATGCCTTATGGCAAATAAAACTACAAAAAAAAGTCATCTTGTACCATAAAGAACATGATAAAGAACATGATGGACTAGTCTTGTCTCTGGCACTTGGAAAATCTGGGGCTCTTGCTGTTCCATTAGAGTAGACTAATGACAGTCTAGTGTGTACTAATAATTTCCCAGCAAGATATGTGCTTGAAAATATCTTCCCATATGATTAATGCTTCTGAAAAATAGCTGTTTCCTTCTGACAGAACCAAATGGATTGGAAATGTTACAAATGCTTTTTTTTTTCTTTTTGCCTTTTTTTTTTTGGTTTGGCTATTTTGAAAGATCGGAAGAGC
>JAYDZK010000274.1:17129349-17145176 GCA_034509185.1 Euphonia xanthogaster | reverse complement strand
GGAGCTGGGCAGGGATGGGATGGGGGAGCTGGGCAGGGATGGGATGGGGGAGCTGGGCAGGGATGGGATGGGGGAGCCAGACAGGGATGGGGGAGCTGGGGCAGGGATGGGATGGGGGACCTGGGCAGGGATGGGGGCTGGCAATGGAGAGACCCCGATCCCCAGGATGTTGTCCCTGGGCTCCCATCAGTGACATCTGAGTGTGTCACACCATGAATAATTAATTAATAATTAATTAACGTGCTCATCTCTGCTCATTATCGCATCCTGCAGATGAGCACCCTGCTCATGGCCAGCGTCCCCTTTGCTGACACAACCTGCTCCTGCCAGTGGCCACTGAACGAACCCTCCAACTGCACCTTTCACCCCCAGAGTGACAAAACCCAGGTGGAAACACCAGGATTCCCCAGCTGTGCCTCTGCCACCTCGGGCCCTGGCACCTGAGCAGAGCCTGGTGGCCCGGCCCGGGTGTGGCAGTGCCAGCCCCGCCCTGGCTGTGCCCGATAAGCCCCCGGGAGCTGTGACAGCGCTCTTGTCACTCAGGGTGTGACCCCACAAAGGGCTTTATCTCCCAGCCCAACCCTTCCCTGGGGGGCAGTGCCCAGCCCCGTTCCCCACCCCCAGGCTGATGCCCTGCTGTGTGGGCAGGAGCGGCTGCAGCCCCAAATTCCCACATCTTTCCCCAAAGCACGGCCCCCGAGCGCCCCGAAGCACCCCAAACCCCATTACCATGTCCAGGTTGTGGGCACCGAAGAACAAGGGTGGCCATGCCCAGCTGAGCACCAGCTGAGCCCCGTAGAGCCCCAGGGGGACGATGGCCCTGCTGCTGCAGCCACCCAGGTCGTTCCACACCAGGTAGGAGGCGTAGCTGGGAGCAGGGACACCCGTTAGTGCCACCCTGGGCAGGCACAGAGTCCCTGCTGCACCTGTGCTTGCCCCAGCAGAGATTTGCAGCACAGCAGGATGCAGCTCAGGCACTGGGAGCAGGGACAGGGCTCAGGGAACAGCTCTGGGCAGGGTTGGGTTGGGTTGGAGATCAGGGGAAGTTCTTCCCCCAGAGGGTGCTGGCACTGCCCAGGCTCCCCAGGGAATGGGCACAGCCCCGAGGCTGCCAGAGCTCCAGGAGAGTTTGGACACTTCTCCAGGGATGCCCAGGGTGGGATTTTGGGGTGTCTGTGCAGGGCCAGGGGCTGGGCTGGATGATCCCCTTGCAGCTGGGAGTATTCCACGATTCCATTGCACAATTCCCTGTCCCTCCCTCCTCCCAAACCTCCCCTGTCCCACCAAAGTGGCTCCTGGCCCCTGCCCAGTGCCACCAGGGCTGGTGGTGGCATCCCCCCAGGCTGTGTCCCTGCCAGCAGCGTGCCAGGCTCACACCTGGCAGGGTCACACCTGGCGGGGTCAGGGTCACACCTGGCAGGGTCAGGGTCACACCTGGCTGGGTCACACCTGGCTGGGACAGGGTCACACCTGGCAGTGTCACACCTGGCAGGGTCAGGGTCACACCTGGCAGGGTCACACCTGGCAGGGTCAGACTCACACCTGACGGGGTCACACCTGGCAGGGTCACACCTGGCAGGGTCACACTTGGCAGGGTCAGGGTCACATGTGCCAGGCTCACAGCTGGCAGGGTCACACCTGGCAGGGTCAGGACACCCCAAAGCTGGGGCAGAGCCTGGCAGGGCTCAGGGCTGTGCCAGGGCCAGCAGGACACTCACCCCATGCCCGTGTACAGCATGGTCCAGGCCACAGGGAATGCTCTGCGGGACGGGCACCAGGAAGGCTTTTTCAGCTTCTCGTACCACGCTGGGATCTCCTTCCTGCTCAGGAACCAGCCAAGGAATCCTCCAACGTGGGGCAGGACGGTGAAGCCCACGGTGTAAGCCCACATCCTCCCTCAGGGGCTCGAGATTGCTTCTTTCCTGCTCTAAGTTAAAAGCAAAATCACAGCATCACTTTTAAAGGACTTTTTTCCCTGCTTCCATCCTTTAATTCCATGTCCCATTTCAGCCCCTAAGGCAGATGGGAAGGGTTTAATGTGTTCAGCCCTCTCTCCCCCAGGATTATTCCGGTCTGGGATATTTCCCCCCCTGATTTTCCCACTCTTTCACAGCTCCCTGCAATATTCTGGTGTGAGGGCTGTCCCCATCCCTGCTCCTGGGGCTGGCAGGTTCCTCCTGGAGCTGCTCCCCCTTCTCTGCTGCCCTGAGGATGAAAACCCAAACTTCATCCAGACTTCCCCATGATTTTTCAACGTGGGTTTCTATTTTAATTTCTATTTTAAAAGAGGTCTGTGACAGAAAAATCCTTCCAGCAGCTTGAAGTGCTCCAGGAACCCAGAGCAGAGAGAACTCTCACCTTTGCACAGGGGGAGGTTCTGAATTTGTTCAGGGGCTTCCTTTTGTACAAAACCAAGGGAAATTGTCTTTAATAATAAAAATGTTCCCACACAATGCAGGGTAAGACCAGGACACATCCAGAATTCAGTGGCTGTCGTGCATCTTCCCCTGCAGAGCTCCAAACCTGCCACTCTTCCATCCTCCCCAAATGCCACCAGGGCAAATTCCAGCAGTCAATTATTACCTGGAATAATTCAGGCTGGGAACCCCTCACCACCATCCCCCAGAGCAGAGCTTGGGCACACACCTGGCAAATCCCATCTCCTCTGCTGGGACCAAACCAAAATGGCCTTCACCTCTGCACACCCATTTTTTAAGAACTTATTTTGATTTGGTTTTATTTTTTTTTAATAAATGGATCCTTTTTTAAGAAATGACTTGATTTTTTTAAAGAAATGACTTGATTTTTTTAAAAACAATATCTATTACTTGGTTTTTAAAAAGAAATTACTTGATTTTAAAAAGAAATTACTTGATTTTAAAAAATATATATATTACTTGATTTGTTAAAAGAAATTACTCGATTTTTTAAAGAAATTACTCGATTTTTAAAAGAAATTACTTTGGTTTTTTTTAAGAACTTGATTTTTTTAATTACTTGATTTTTAAAGAAAATACTTGATTTTTTTAAGAAATTACTTGATTTTTTAAAGAAATTACCTGTTTTTTTTTAAGAACTTGATTTTTTAAGAAAATACTTGATTATTAAAAAGAAATTTCTCTCTTTTTTTTTTTTTTTTTGGCTCTTTCTGCTGTTGTGTGCCCCAGTTTGTGCTTCAGCTCTTTATCTGCCAGCAGGGCTGGGTCTTGCTCTGCTGCTGGCTGGAGATTGGGCTCTGCCTCCTGTTTGGGGATCATCCCACCCCTTCCCCTCCCTGCTGAGGGATAAAGCAGCAACGAGCAGCACCCAAATGCTTCTCCCAAGAGGAAATTCCTCTCTTCCACCTCCGTGTGCCAATTCCTCAGCAGAACTGAGAAGCTCACAGCATTGCCTTTGAAGAAAACTTCATTTTGTCCTTTTTTTTTGTCAAGTTCAGAGAATGTAAAATCGGTGAGCCTGCTCCCACTGCCCAGAAGGTTGTAATTAATTATATAATTAGCAAAAAAGCAGAATCTGCCAGGTGCAGTGCAAGTGCCTCATCCTGGAGCATTTCTGTGCCATTGTTAATCAGGGAAGGTTAAAATGACAGGAATTCCAAAGGAATGGGATGGAATCAGACACAGGGGGCTCATCCTTGTCTGCCCCTCTCCCTAGAAAAGCTCTGGTGCCTCCAGACAGAATTTACATTTTTAATTGCTGAAAGCACGAAGTGTAAAGAGAAGGGACACGTGGCTCTTCTTCCTGGCACTGGCTGTAATCAGGGCTGTAATTAATTGGGGCTGTAATTGGGGCTGCAGTGGGGGGGTGGGAGGGCTCAGCTGGGGCTGTGACAGAAATTGGATTTGCTTTGAATACGACAAGCTGTTGGTTCTTTGGAGAATAAATAAATGAATAAATAAATAAATCCGGGTTCTTCTCGCTGGACTGGTTCGGGGTGAGGCTCCCAAAAGCTCCAGGGATCCAGGGAAGGGATTTGGGAAGGCTCCAGAGGTGGATTCATTCCTGGGGCACCCTCCCTGGGCTCCTGTGTGCCACCAGCCCGGATCTGAGGTGAGCAGGACAATTCCTGCCTCTGGGACCCCCCTGACCCCCATCCAGCTGGGTTTTGGGAGATGCTGAACATTCCTGGATCCAGCCTGGGCTCAGCACCACTGAGACACAAACCCCAGCAGCTGGAATCTGTAAAATTCCTTATAAAATTTGGTGGTTCTGTCACTTTGATCCATTATTTTCCCTCCCCCTGGCTCGGGATTTCTCTCCCCAGGGCTGTGTGTCCCGAGGAAAAGCTGCAGGAAAAGGCTGGGAGCAGGAGCAGCCCCACAAAGCCCTGCCAGCAGCACTGGTGACATCAAAAACTGCTGGGGAAAAAAAAAAAAGAAATAAAAAAAGAAATCCTGTAACACTTCAAGCCTTCCTTTTCTGTGATACCACTCACTTCTTTACAGCTTCTGTGTCAAATCCCTTATGCCAGAGGACAAATGGAAATTATTTCTCCCTCAAATGAAGGTGGGGTTGGATTTGGGGGAGTTCAGGGTGATTTTGGCTCTGCCCAGGGAACAGGGATGAGCAGGGCCATCCAGAGAAGGCAGGAGGGATTAAAGGAGCCGTTATCTCCTTTTGGAAAGGAGAGAGAATTATTTAAATCTCATTTAAATTGATGGCTCTAGATCTGGCTCATACCTGCAACACTTTAATAACATTTCCAATTAAAGAGATGAATGCATATTTGATCAGCTTTCATAAATTGGGTCGATTTCCTCTTCCCACTTTTTTTCTGCAGGCAAAGGAAAATCTGAAATTAAGATTAAAAGCTTTTTTTCCATGTGTGCCCTCCTCACTTTCCCAGCTGCTGGGACTGGCTGCCTTGTTCTTGTTTTCCTTCCAGTTTCTCCTCCTCCCAGCCCACCTGTAAGTGCTGAAGGAGCTTTTCTTTGCCTCCTGCCTCTTCTCACAGGCAGCAAAACCAGCAAATATTCCTCCCTGTGCTATCCAGAGCAACTTGAAATCAACTGGGAAAATTAAATTCAGTGAGACACCCTCCTGTATTAATATTTAAAGCATCATTTGGTGCATTTGCTGTTTAAACAGATACACTGAACCCCCTTGCATAAAAATAACTTTAATGACATTTCAAAGTCACCTGGAGGGTTTCTTGCCCAGACTGTGCAGCACAGCCCCACAGCAGCCTTGGTTTCACAGAATCCTGGAATCCTGGAATGGTTTGGGATGGAAGGGAACTAAAGGAACACCCCCCTGGCAGGGGCAGGGACACCTCCCACTGTCCCAGGTTGGGTCAAGCCCTGTCCAAGCTCATGTTTGTACAGCCCCAACCCCAGATTTGCCTTTGGAATGGGCAAATCTTTTCCTTTTTCCTTTCCTTTCCTTTCCCTTCCCTTTCCTTTTCCTTTCCTTTTCCTTTCCCTTTCCTTTCCCTTTCCTTTCCCTTTCCTTTCCTTTCCCTTTCCTTTCCTTTCCCTTTCCTTTCCCTTTCCCTTTCCTTTCCCTTTCCCTTTCCTTTCCTTTCCCTTTCCTTTCCCTTTCCTTTCCCTTTCCTTTCCTTTCCATTCCCTTTCCCTTCCCTTTCCATTCCCTTTCCCTTCCCTTTCCATTCATCTTTTCTCCCCTCTTCTCTTTAATGTGGGATAAATTATTTTCTTTATTTAGATATCAAATAGTGGAGCCTGGTAGAAAATTATTTACATTAAAAGAGCCATCACTTAATTTAAATCACAGGCGATAGAATCCCCCTGCCTTCCATGCTAGAAGGAAGAAAAAAACCTCACTGTAGTCAAGGAAATGTCTAGCTAAAAAGACTAGCATTGTCCCATACTGCAAATGTTCTCTGCTGGTATTAGATCATTCAGTGGAAAATTAGGTGCAAACCTAGGTTGTTTATTGAACTTAAGGCACACATGTGTAAAGACAGCTCTCTGTTCTTACAAAGGTATCGACTGCTTCTATCATCATAGGACTTCCCACTATGCTTTACCACTGGGGAAGGAAGAGATCCAAAGCAGAGAAAGAAAAGCTGTCTGAGCACATGCAGAACTTCCCTGAACAGCAGTGGCTTTTTGTGCTTCTACCATGTATTAGAAAAACTATTATGACTAAAAAAATCATCTAAGGGCAGAGCTGATATAAGCAAAATGAGTCTTACCTGTGACCTCCGAGGACCCAGCTCTCCACTAAGCAGCATCATTCCCTTGAACCCTATGTCTGCAAAGTCCTCTCTGCATCAGGGCATCTAAACAGGCTGACCTTCATGGAGACACAATAAATTGATGGATTAAAATGGCCATGAGGAAGCTTCGCTGCACCATGGAATCTGGCGGACTTGAAAATAAATTAGTGAGTGTGGCATGTTAGGAAAAGTTCTAATTGTACGTAGTTCCCAGAGAAGTAGTTAGGCCTTACATTAAATCTGTTCCTCTCAGTGACTGAGATTCTTCTCCATGCTAAATATTTCTTTTTTACTATTCCTCTGTCCTCTTCATCTAAACCTGTCTGCCCTCTCTTTCCCCAGAAATTGCAAGAATTGGAAGGCGCAGCGGTCCAGCTTCAGTATCCATTGAGATCAAACCTAAAGAAATGGACCCATCTCTATTCAAAATGAATTTCCTTTATACAAAAACCACAAAGGAAACTGAAGCTACATTTCTAAATACTGAAAAGCAAAGAATAAAAGGTGACTTTTCCCTTAAAGTGTTCTATGTCAACGTCATTTAGTGCTTTGGCAAATCCCAGGATATTCTAGGAGGACTAGTTTAGGCTAGCAAGCCATGCATGTACCTTTTCATTAGCCCCTTATTTTCAAACAGAGGCCTGCAGAAATTCCAGTGCTCTGAACCCTCACAGGGGGATGGAGCAAACAGAAAAGATCTTGTTAAAACTGTCCTTCTCCAAAGACCACCTTTTTTTCTTTTTTTTTTTTTTTTACTCTTTTTAAGTACTCTTCTGTGGTGAAAGTGAAATTAAGTTTAGCTGAATATGTCCTCACCATGCCAGCTTCCAGTATTTTTCTGTGCTGGGCAATGGCACCAGTCAGTTGTGGCATTGCCTCCTATTTGCCTCTGGTAGGGTGCATGTAAGGCTGCTGAAATGCCAGATGAAATGACCTATGTACATGGACAGATTTTGTGAGATCAGACTCTGTATGTGCCAAGGCTTCTTCTCTTCCTCTGTTAACCCATGATTAACTATCATTGCTATACAGTTACACAGAAACAGTGCACACACAAGGCCAGTACTTTGCTCTGGCATGCTGCTTTCTGTCAATTGTGCCTCAATGTGGAATCTTTTACTTAGCTTAGGAGCACCCTGGAATAGAACTCTGTCCTCCCTAGCAATTCCTCTCTGCTTTGCACTATTGGCTTTCTTTTCAAGCATCTCTGATAATTGACTTTTTTCCTCTCTTCTCACTTTTTAATTCTTTATTAAAACAGTCTTTATCATCCTTTATTTTCTGTTTTACATACAGTGCTTTTTTTGTTTTGATTTTTCCTTCTGGATTTTTTCCTTTTAAACTTTTGCTTACCTCTGGGTAAGCTAATTGATCTTTAGGTTATGGGCTTTCTCTTCACAACACTGGATCCCCATCTTTGCTCTTCAAATTTTAACCAAAAACTGTTTAAATATATTTTTAAAAAATATTTGGTTGTATTTGGAACTCCATGTGGATGATTTTGTGCAGAAATTACAGGCAAATAATAGTGATATTGAGATTGTAACATTATGCAATGTATCTATGCATAATTCAAGCCAATCAATAAGGGTTAATGAAAGCTAGATCTCATCAGAATAACTTGATGTCTTTTGATGAAAACTTTAGGATGTTATACATATATAGGGAGAAATTATATTTTTTATGTGCAGTGTTCTAATTTGATTTCACCCAACAGTTTATTACAAAATGTGAATATTACAAAATCAATGTACAGTACTTATTAAATTGGTTAAACCTGATGCTGGTTTCAAAATATAGTTGGAAATGCTGGATCATCCACTGAGTATGAACACTTCCAGTGTGTTATGTTACTGTATTTGATTTCTTAATTCATGACATGGGAGAAAAGAGTCACAATAAGTTCTAGGAAACACTGAGGCTGTGAATAGAGCATATAAATAAGAGATGAAGGAATAATGAAAACTGTTATGGGGTACTTTGGTCACAATTAAGTTGGGCACACTCAAATTATGCATTTCAATGAAAGACCATATACCAACAATATTTAGTGAATCCAAAGGACCTCATAAAGTCTTGATTAAAAATATGTATCTATTTGTCCTGTTGAGGATCTTTAATCATTAGAACAATTTATGCAAAACAGTGGTAATTTTCCCATCACTGAAAATTTAGACATTAGAGCTGGCTGTTTTCTTCTGGGAGAAAGGAAAGACTGAACAAAATTGTATTTGAAGAACTCCTGTGGTATACAGGAGGTCAGACAAGATGTTTAGATGTTCCCTTCTGTTTTCGCAGTCTATGAATCTAAGCAGGTATTAGCTCAGAGAATTTATCATCGTGTCTTCTATGGGATTACTCACATACCTTGAGTTGAACAGGTGTTTAAGTGCTTGGCTGGATCAGGGCCAAACAGAGCTGGTGTTGTGCCATTCCTGTGCCCCTTTTGCAGCTGTGGCAGAACAGGACTTGAGGCTGGTGTGGTACCAGAGGTCACGCTGCTCCAAGTAATTGGCTTACAAAATGGTGCAGATTAAATGCTGCAACCAGGACTAATTTTGAAAAGAAGGGAATACTGGACTGCATGTGGAACTCCTAATACACAAAAATTACAGCTGTGTGGCTCAAGCAATGCGTGGAAGGGGTTTTCGGAGCCCTATTGCAATATTAGTTTGGGATATTGTTATAAATGTATCAGTTTTGCAGGGACACGCCACTCCAAGGTTTGAGTTATCTTTAAATAAATGGTATACACAGTAGAAAACTATTCTAATCCCTTTCTTAACTGGTGTAGCTGCTCTAATATTACGTCGTTGTGTAGGCGAGCTCATAGGGATCTGTATTAGTGACTGTGGCTTTATTTTGTTTGTTAGCTTTCTCAATCTCTATCCTATGTAATAACTAATTTACTGACCCGAATTATGTCCACAGATGTAGGATTATGTCTGGGCAAAGGATGCCTGAGCATTTTTCACAATTGATCTGGTTTTGGTGTATAGCAGATCAAAGCTGTTATGAAAGGAAAAGCTGTATGGAATGTACCTACTTAAAAACATAATCTTACTGCACCAAGGTTTTGGATTTTTATCTGACAACTTTTTTTACTACTCTCTTTATGCTCACTGTTGCTACTGCCTAAAAAATGCTTTCTTTTACTTGTATCGTTCCATATTTCTCCATCTATCTGTTTATTTTTGGACAATGTGCTAATGCAGAAGATCTGGTCCCCATGTCCTGCAACTTTTCTATTACAGCTTTCTGTACACTATGTGCTTTATTTGGCTAAAGCTTCCCAAAATATAATATATACATATTTGTACAAAAGATACATCAAAGTGATATGTTAATACTGTGTGAGGAGATAAATGCCTTCTCCTCCTCTCATCACCATTTATATTGACAGCAGTAGCTAATTTAAGTATGTTTGGAAATTACATTTGGAACTGTTACAGTTCCAATTTTTCCCAAGTTTCTCAAAATACATTTGGGAATTGCTGGTTCAATTCAAAATGCTGTAAGGTATGGCTTGGCCAAAATGCTGATATGAAATGCTTACATGAAAATATGCCAGACCACACCAACCCCAATGGTACTGCTTGGTACCTCAGGAAACCCCCAGCCAACAGGATCCAGTCACATTCACTGTCTGCTCTTTCTCCAGGTGAATTAGGGGAGCAAGAAATGTACAGTCCAGAAAGTCTCTTAAGTGAGTGGAACATTTATACTGTGTTCTTCAAAAGGTGCCTTGTGTGCAGCCAGTCTCAGCACACACAGCATGCTCTGGGGTTTAGGAAGCCTGTCTAGCACACACCGTGCTCTAACAATGCCTCCTTTCCACAACTCCTTGGAGGAGCAGAGGAAGCCAGCTTGTCTCAGGGCAGTGGGGTCCAGCATCACCTCAGGCATGAGTCTCAGAGCTGAAAGGCCAGAAGCAACTCTGCCTCTTCAAAGTGCCCATCTCTTTCAGAGTCATGTCAAGCACAGCCTTACAGGACACAGGGGTCTGTGATTTTAAAACGGGCATACATTCTTAGGCATGTCCCACTCCATAAAATCTCTGGATATTGTTATTTGTGTTTAAAAGCCCTCAAGCATCTTCCTTGATAGGTCTGAATGTACACTGCAATTATGCATGCATACATTAAGCACTAAATGAAAACAAAAGGCATTTAATGTAATTACTCTAGAAAGTCACCATATTGTGATCACACACAGCACCACTATTGCTGCCCAGCTAGATATCCCACTTTCGTGCAAACAACAGAACCAAATTGAATTACATAAAAAGAAGCTACATACTGACTCCCAGCAGTATGTTTTGACAAAACACTTTGTCTACTTAAATGATTTCAGAAGCTGTAGTCAAAAGCCTTGACTGCAAATAATGGGTTCATAAAACCTATCTTTAAAATTTTACCTGACAGTAATGCTGTGCAAATACCTGCACTTCTAGTTCACCTTCTCCACTTGTTTACATCAGGATTTTAATAGAGTGGCTGTCACAGAACAACAGCTAAAGGCCACTGTTTGATAAGTTACTGTAAAAATAGACTGCTTAAAATGAGAATTTCCTCCTAAATTCAGTCATCACAAAAAGGTGGTGGGTAAGAAAACATTGAAGAGAGACAATTTCTAGGAGAACTGCAATAAAGTCTTTTCAAGTTCAGTGACATTCTAACCTGCAATGACTTTGCAAGAAACTACATTTCCCACCTGTCTTCAGTTTTACTGAGAAATGACAAAAATAAAAGGAGAACAGGAAAAGTCAGGAGAGATAGATAGATGATAGAGATAGATAGATAGATAGATAGATAGATAGATAGATAGATAGATAGATAGATAGATAGATATTTTTTCAGATTAGCTCACTTAGCATCCATGAGTAATATTTGAAGAATATATTGACTAAATCTCCTTAACCACCTGAAGAAAGAAATTAAACACCCAGAGATGTCTCAATGTTTGCGCGAAGAGCAAAGAACTGACCAAAGATCATCTTTGGCCTCTCTTTTTCCAATATTTTGGGGGACTAAATTAAAGGGCAGAAGCCATTTATTTGCAATTATATCAGTTTAACTGGGAGGTAACTGCCCCATTTCATCATTTTAAGGGGTTCACTTGAAGAAAGCTCTCCCTTTTTCAGCATTTTGAGAGTTTAAATCTGCATTTCAGGGTGTTTCTACCTGTGCCCCGGTACCGAATATCTTGTGTAGGAGCAAGTCTGGCACATACATATAAAAGCAATGGGTTTCTTAACAAGTATATTATAATAAAGTGATTGATCAGGCTTAGTGTTATGCATTGTTAGCCTGAACAAGTCAGTATATAACACTGCAAAGACTTCCAATCTTTATTTTCACCCAAACCAATAATAATAGCTTCATAACTCAGTGTTTCTTCCTCCTCCACTCATGTTTTCTGTGAACCCATGCGGTTTCTGCATGGGATTGGACTCACACCCAGGGCTTTGGGTAGCACTGACCTTGCTATGCAAAAAGCACAGAACTGGTTTGAGAAACCCCTCTGTGCACTGGGGTCCCTAAAGCTACGAGCCCCTTCTCCTCTCCTCTTGGCTCTGCAGGCTGCAGAATGCCCCTGTCAAGGAGACAGACACCTGTGTTCACCTTCCCCTCTTTGCCTTACCAACACCTAATGTGAACAGCACAAAATAGCTCCACTTTTTCTTTCATTCTAAGAAATGCTGAAGATATGCATTGGATACTGTGCTTAGATCATGCCCTCAAATTCCTTTCTGGACAATGCTAAAATGCCTATAAATTTTCAGCACAGTTATTATTAAATAATTTGTACCTGTGCAATGACTTCTAGCAAAGACAGTAAAATACTTTGGTGTTAAGAGAACATTCAATGTTTGCAGAAGAAAGAACTATTTCTGGACAGGACCCTATGGGGAGATATTGCTGCTTTTTGTTTTTCTCTTGTCTTCATTCAATTCCCTGTCACACTTTTTTTGTCTTTTATTATTATAATTATTACTTTTTATCACTGTAAAAACACAGTAAAAAGTCTGGATTATTTTTGAGACACTCTCTCTTCTGCCCACTACTTTTATAGTTCCAGAGTATAAGAGCATAGCTTTTGCTCATTTGCTGAATGCAAGCCATCTTCATGGGAAAGGGGATGTTAGGTATAGATCTGAAATATAGATCTGATTTTTCCTTTTTTATTTTTTTTTCCTCCTAAAAGTGCTTTTAAACAAAGAAGGATGATTAAGTACATTCATACTCAAAGATTCTGAGAAATCTACTCAGATGCTATGGGAAGGAATTTAAGGGTATGGCCCCAAAACCTGTGCTCTGATCATCAGTCAAAAGCTCTGCTTCTTATGGTAAGTTGTTTTTAAACCAACAGTACCTGAGAGATGTGTAAGGAAAATTAAGATTGCATATTGATGGAAAAAATGTAAAATACTCTAAAATATAGGAGATAGGTGATGGAGACTGACCCCAGTCACCTATTATTTGTGTAATTTTAATTACTCTCTCTTTAATTTAAGCAGCTGACACACACTTTCAGTGGTGTTCAGAAAGTTAATAGGGCAGCTGAGTAAGGATTTTAAGGTCATATTCTTGTCCTTTGGTGCTTATTTTATTTATTAGCTGCTGCATTAATATTCTTATGATTACAGAAATGATCATTTATATTTATAATGCATCTTACAATACTATATAATTATGAATATTGTAATATCTATCTCAATATATCTTCTCATCCTTGATTCTTTAGCACTAAACTCAGAAAATACAACAGCATTTAGATCAAGCTGCTTCTCTCCTTACATTATCTCTTAATTATGGTATGCAGTCATCAGTTTGCTGACAACAATTTTCCTGGATGTCACTCTTTCTCTGATTCCACCCCTCCTGACTGAAATTAAAATATTGACATAAATAATTTTTCATGAGCAGTGGAAAATTCAAAGAGGCATTTAAAGCAGAGGAGCTTCTACATTTATAGCTCCTATATACATGCACTTGTCTGTGTTTTCCAGGTACATAAATGGTAATTTAAGGAAAACTAGTGTGCTGTCTCATCCATGCCTTGCATGTAGATAAATGATGACTTACCTGCAGTTAATTATTTTTTAAATTAAAAACCCCCATGATTTGCATTACAAAACTAGAGGGAATCTGATGGTTCTGGGCCTTTTTATCTTTATGGGTGAAAGGAATGGGGATTATTAGACTATCAGTGTACATAGAGTCTGCTCATTTCTATAAACTCTTCACCCATTTGTCAGCTCCCTTCTTGTCCCTCTTGATCAGTGAGAAAAGAGAGGCAAAAAAGGATCATGGAAGTGGCTGGGGACCTAGCTGCAAGTCACAGCAATGGCATTTAAAAATTAAAGGCAGGCAAGGAAAGCATCCTCCAAGCACTTGGCTATCGAGCTGGAGATGGTGATGGTCTATACTCAGGAAGAAATGATGGTGATGTGCAGTTCTGGGGCAGCTCTGCTGAGCCCATTGCAGAAGGGACAGGGGGAACTGCCAAGTAGCTGGCTAAGTATCTTTTTCCTATGGAGACATCTCTGCACATTTCTGCCCCTCCAGACAGGTCCTGCTCTCCCTCTACTTGGCCAGGCATGCAACCTGCAAAGGGGAACCCCCTGCTCCCAGCCCTCAGCAGAGATGTGCCTGCACACAACGCCAGGCCCCTCACCCCTGAGGTTGGGGATCACAATATAAGGCACACTAGGGAAATTGGTCAGAAAAATATAAACTGGACTCATGACTGTTGAAGTATTTCTCGTAATACATTGTGTGTTTTCATGGGTACTGGGTTTTTTTACTGAATAGGCACAAATCATTGCTTTGCTGTTCAAGAGGTTACCTTATGATAGACCTTGCAAAACCTTGTAGGTTTTATAAATAACAGTGTGCATGTGATGTAGTGACACACACCAGTAAGTATTCTCTGTTTTAAATTCATTGCAGTGAACCGATCTCATAATGTTAACAAATCTTTTTACATATCCTCCTGAAATGTCTATTCAACTTAAACAGCAAGGTTTAGACGTTGAGCAATGGCTAATGAGATCATGGTCACCATTAGGATCTGAAGAATTATTGAGATATGAGGGGGAGTATGTTTTCCTGCTGTCAATAAGTGTTGTAAATCCTAAATTAGACAACACTGCAGTAATATCAAGACCCAGAAATCTAAAGGTGGCATAAAAAATTCAAGAGCAGGAAGGGGACAAACTACTAAGAGTCAGAACTGTTTAGTACTCCACAGAATGTGCATGTGTGGTCAAGGCAAATTTCAAATATGAGGTATTGTCATCCTTCTATATTTACGTGCACAACTGAGTGAAAATTCAATCTTCAGTCCATAATACAGATAGGCCTGTGGAAACACTCATCATTTTAATCCCAACATGCTAATGCCCCCTGTGTAAATATAGATTTCTCAATTAAATTGAAGTAATTTGATCAAAGAACAAGTCTCACAGGTGAAAGTAAAGGTTTCAGTAAAAATAGCCTCAGCCATTCATTGTTGGAGAAGTCTTTTCCACAGAAGGGTACGTGGCTGAGGCTTAGAGCTGTACATGACTTTGGACTCAGAAGCACTCCAAAATGCACATTTCAGTGGGGAAGCCATGAAACAGGCCACAACTTGGCTATGCTATTGAGAGTGCACCTCTATATCCCAGAGTTAAATTCCTGAGGCCCCCTTGGAGCTAGCACAGTGATATGAAGCTCTGATGCTTTTTTCTGGGATCTCCTTTCATGAAGCTTATGCCAACTTCTTTCTAAGAAATTTCCAGACCCACAGACTATTATAAGGGATAGGACAAAAGACCAAAGAATAGGAAAAGAATAGGAACCATACATGAGTGAAAGGACCACATGTTAATACAACCCATGTAGGCTTATTTACTTACAGTATTTTATATTTTTAACTACTGGATATTTGTAAAAAGTCACCATCTCTATTGGCATTTGACAAAGGACACAGTTAAATGGACCTGGCATTTTCTTATTCATGTTTTGAGCTACTTGAATTAAGGTTCAGTCACCATATGATACCATGAATTTTATGGATTAAAAAAACCCCTAATTCCCATGTAGACAAAAAGATCTAATATTTCTTCCTGAGAAGTTTGACTTCATTTTTTTATAATTAGAAAAATATTTTTACTGACTCCTCAGTGATCACCTCAATTTTAGTGCTTTGTTTCACACAGGTATTTGCCTTGCTTGCACATATCTTTATAGATGCACTTTCTGGAATACATGAAAATTTTATTTCAATTACATTTTTCTCTGAATTGTACCACATAATTTACTCACTTTCTTTAGTTTGTTCATTTTTAGGCCGTAAACATTATTAACCCACAGAGATTTGTTTCTGCTTCCTTTAGTTAATTAAACACACCATTGGATTTATCTTGTGCTACCACCAGGAGGGCACAAAAAGTGAAATACTGTATCACTAGATGATTCATTCATTAGCATAAAATTATCAGGGCTTTTGAGTATCTGCTCTTCAAAGTCTCAGGTTTGATTTTTTGTGATTGCACCTAGGAAGCAGCAGCATCAGTAAAGGGATAAAGAAGAGAGAGAAAGAAAGAATACAGAGATAAAGAAAAAGGGAAGGGAAGGGAAGGGAAGGGAAGGGAAGG
>JAYDZK010000274.1:17113844-17129078 GCA_034509185.1 Euphonia xanthogaster | reverse complement strand
AGGGAAGGGAAGGGAAGGGAAGGGAAGGGAAGGGAAGCACAGCTGTTAAAATTAGCAGGTTTCCTTAGAAAAAGAAACACGGAATTTGACAAAAAAGGAAAGTCCACAAGCTTGCCTGGAGGCAGATCTAACTGGCACCTAGAACATAGCATGGGAGTAATCTAAAGTAATTCCCCACTCTGATACTAACAGAGATTGAATAATTACAAACTCATTCTTTCTATAAAATGACTTCTTCCTTTGGGGGACAAAACTGCTGGACTAACATATGGTCCTGACAAATATTTCTACTGATTCTACCTAATGTTTATCAATGCAAAGTAATGTCATTTTTCCAAAAAAAGAAGAATGCCCCAGGATAACATACATAAATACATAATGACACATGCAGATATTTAATGCCTCTTGCACCTGCTTGGAGAGACCTCATTGCAGAATGTCAGAGAACACAGATTTCTTCAGAGGCTGCTCACTGTCCCCCTTACTCCCCTGGGATCACAGTCTGATTTGCCTTCATCCTGGGATGTGAGGCTGCTGTTTGCTCAGACTTGCTGGAAGACTTTGGATCACCTGTAGAGAGAGCACATGCCGAGGCATTACCTTGGGCCTCCTTCAAAACCCTTCTCCCTAGGTATTTCTCTACCTTTTCTCTCAGTTTTTTGTGATTGTATAAAAAATTGATAGGACTCTGATCCATATTGCCTTTTCTCCCTAATTGCATCAGAATGTAGGAAGGTGAAGCAATGATATAAGAGGAGAGGCTGAGGCTCCCTGCCCAAACTAGGGAAATCCACTTACAGAGAGGACCCCTCTGTGTACAGACGTAGTTGGCGTGACCTATTTCTGGGACCTTTTTTCCCATTTTTGGGAGAGACACCATTAATTCATTCTTTCTTTCTGAGGAATAAAATAAGAACCCAGACACATTGATTATTAATCATTCATCTGGGGACTCTCCTCCCTCTTGACCAATGACATAATCTTCAGTGAACAATATGTATACTGCAATTGACATTTCCACAAAAAAAATCAGGTTATATCGTATGCATCTACACTAATAAAAATAGTCATCTTTCAAATCCTCCTTTTCAAAGTCTCACTGAACAGACTTCGATATCTATATAGTATTTTTTTCTGACCTTCACCTCTCTGATCTTCCTGCACTGGGGAACTGTACAGCAATACAATACAACAGAAGCTTACTTTATTAAAATACACATTTAGACTACAGTCTTCAGCAGCTCCCAAGTTAGGTGTACAGGAGCCATTGCATCCATTTGGAGGTTCAGCCTCTTTAAGCCTCACAGGAATGCCGAGTATAAACGTCACTCTGAAAGTCTGCTGCATAATTATTTTCCAAACAGCACCACTAATGTGTTGTGTGATTGCAGTGACTTAACAATTCATCCCAAACTCAGTCTATGCTTGTTTAAGATCCCTATTTTTCATATCATAGGTGATTTAATTCTATCTGTTGTAGTGTCAGAGTCGTAGACAAAGATCTGTCACTCCTACTTGCAGACGAGTCGCTCTTTCAGCATGTCCTAATTCCAGAATTTATCTTTTTTTTTGCTTTGGTTCGCTTTGGTTTGAGGGAGAATGAGGATGTATAACAGTTTCTACTTCAATTGCATAAGCTCTAGTTTTCAATCATAAAAGACATGCAGATGCATATGAACACTTGAGCAATTAGGAGACAGATATGTTCGCTCTTGTTAGATTAGCTTATGTAGAGATTCTGCTTTGGTTTTAGCAATTGTAATGAAAAACATCCAGGCTTAGAGCAAGCAATTAGCTCATGGAAATTCAGGCTTTTGTGAAATTAGCCACTAGATGTAAATCTCAGTATTCGTGTTAAAATAATAATATTTAATTTGTGTTCAGGTGTGCTAAATAAAGCAACAATCTTTGAGGCTGATGGAGTAATCATGGAGAAAGCAACAAGAGCCATGGCCAGATGAAGGGCAGTGGGAAATAGAACACTTCTGACATGAGGAAGGGGCTCTGTGCAGTTAGGATGTATTTTTGTAAGTGTGATCACTGCAGGAATCACAATAGAAAGTGCTGCATTTTGTTTTTAAAATAGCATCTTTAAAAGAATGTTGTTGCAGAAATTAACTGTTTGAAAGATATTCTCTTGGATGATGAATCATCAAGTGCTGTTACTTTAACCAGTGACTCCCTGCAGAAACAAATGTTGAAATATATGAGAAAATATTAGTCCTAATGATTTTTCTTGGAAAGTATTGCTCATATAGTAATTTTAATTAAGGAATAATTTAGAACTTTTATATTTGTATTCCTAATGTCAAAATCTTTTGTTCTCACACTTACACCTCTGTTATTAATGTTAGCCATGGTTTGCAAAAGAGGAAAAGCTGGTTATCAATGAATAATTCAGGCTCCATAACTGTCAGACCTCATTATTTTAAATAAGGCCTGCTAGTTCCAGTTGTAACTGGCTAATTGCATCATTTAAACTTAAACTGTTAGAATATTTCATATAATTAACAATTTTTAAAACTTTTAATACATTCAAAACTACTGTAGTACATAGGGCAATTTCCTTTAAATCAGGCTGAAAGAACAAAGAGACATTTGAGTTGTCATACCAGTTCTCAAGTTGTTAAAATAAAAAGAAGAAAAACTGTGGTGAAATTGATGTATCCAGTAGTTTAAAAAAAACCCTGTCATTAGAAAAAAAGATGTAAAATACTTTAAGAAGGGGAAGCTGAAAAAATTAAAACTCCTGAAACTAATTAATGTTTAAAAATTTAAACATCTGAAACTTATGAATGAAGTTGTAACCTGATACCTGATGGAGTTCTTGGTGACAAGATTGTTCCAGCACTGTCAGTGAAAATGTTTCCTTTTGTGTGGCCATATTCTCTGTTCTGTCTTGTTTTCTAACAGTAAACATGTAATTCCCAAAGCATCTACAAATAGATGCCATGAGGAACTTCTAAAAAACTGAACCAGTATTTTTCCAAAAGGATCCAGGGATTTATTTTAATTTATTAATAATTTTAATTTGTTATTAGAAAATTGTAACAATATTTCAATTTTTAATCAATATTTACCCTTAATAATAAAGACTTGATAAATTGAGATGGAAATACATTTTACATACACATTTCTTCAGAGTGTATGGCAAGAAGAAAGAGTCAAGGGCCATTTATAAATGAATCTTATATTTTTTTATTTTTCTCCTTTAGCCTCCTTCTCAGATTAAATCCACCAGATTTTTTATATGTGTCCAGCAACTGTAAAGTAAGGGAGGTTAATATATACTTTTAAAAAGACAATACCACTCAGGTTTTTCCTGAAAAGTACTTGCATGTAGTACATTAAGACTTGCAGAGTAAAGATTATTACTATTTTTCAGATGAGATTCCCAAGTTCAAGGTAAGGTATATAGAATCTCTGCAGTCTCTGTCTTCCCTTCCCCTTACATCTGAAAGAAGGTGAATTTATTTGGGGTTCAGAGTCTGGCTTACAGCCATAACAGGAGGCTGTAAGAGAAAATATGGTAGACTACCTCACTGCTGTAAAAAGGAAAAAAAACCTGTATCTGCTGCCTCTGGAATCACTCCAGCATATTATTTATTTCTTTATCAAATGAAAAAAAAAATTAAGAAACACTACAACTTTCAGCTCTCACATTTCAACTATAAATTTCAGCCCACATAGCCATTAAGAACATCATTAAGGCTGTGGAAGTTACTCAGCAAGGGCTTGGATCTTATCCGAAATGTAGCAGCCTTGCATTGCTGGATATCTTGTAAAAGCCACCCCTACACTTCTGCATCATACTGGAGGTCATTACAGAATACATACAGAAACTGTGTGTGTTCTTGTGCCTGAGAGCAGAATTGGTGCACCACACAGATTAGCTTCCTAGGTTTTCCACATGCTGAAACTGAGCCATTTTTATTTGTGCAAAAACCACATCTAGCAATAATTGGTCCCCACAGAGATACAGACTATCATATTTTCACATTCTTCTGAGATCTTAAAGTTGAGGTTTCTTGGGAGATGTATCTCTTAAGAAGACAGGCAGCATCAGGTTGAGTTTTGCAAATCTTTGCTTAAGGCAGATTTAAGGACTAAAAGCATTTTTCCCCCGCCCCCCAGTTCTAAACTCCCTCCTCATGGGAGATTTTCACCCCCCACACAGGAGTCAGTACAAGGTTTCTGAAGGCAAGTCAATTAGAATAGAAATTTTCCATGTTACCTGTATTTGGATAGGAAACATAAGCAAGCTACCAAAATTTCAGGCTTGGAATGTCTTATTTTGACAGTTGTTATATTTTTGGGGTTGTGCCTTCTCAGAATGTAACACGTGATAAGACATAAAATGCTAATGGATTCCTGCACTTAATACTTTGAGTACCAAAGAGAAGTCATGCAATATCTGCTATGGTCAGGTAAGATAACTTAAAGAAGGAGGTAGGAGGGACCAAAGATGATGCATTATACAAATTCTGGATGTATAAAGTTGGTTGTAAACCTTTATCATGTCCTTATGGATATTTCAACAGCATCATCTCCAAAGCCCAAAGCTGCCCATGGCGAGAGAGCCCTTTCTGCTGCTGGTGGTTAAGGCTGGTGCCTCATCTGTCAGATTTGAAATTGGCATTCTGACGTGGAGGTGCCCCAACAGGGTCACAGCTTTGGCACTCAGTGCCTGCAAACCCCTTTCATTTCTGGGTTTTTTGAAACCTTAGCTCTGGTTTGATTCATTGAAGAATTTTTATTGGGTGAGTGCCTCACATTTAAGTGTTTGGGAAGCCACATAGTTAACACTTGGAGACAATAGAGTTGTAGAAGCAATGAACTGGTAAATAATGGAGCTCAGATGATGTATATTTTGGATCATATATATTTTGTATCATAGTTGCCATTACATAGAATAATATTCACAACTCTAGACAGGCAAGACAAAATAATCTAACAATTCTCAAGCAAAACAAATTTGTAATGTTCAATAAGAAGACCATTAAAATCGTAATGATTCTGGAAGTTATGATATTACAATGATATTACAATTTTAAATCCATACTGTTACCCCTCCATAGTCTTAGCATATTTTTTCCCTGTATAATTTCATATCATTGGGATACAGTCAAATAAAAATTAGTAAAGCAAGTTGCATTTCGGAGGAAGAAAATATTTGCTCTTCTTGCAGTGTCTGGAGACTTCTGCAATTGTTTACTTGTTCACTTTCTGTAAGCTGTTGTCAGCTCAGCTGTCTGAACTACAGCTTCATTTTTAAATATTTTTCACTGAAAAAATACCAACTAAGTCTCTGAATGTTTTATGTCTACAGCCGCATCAGCTATCACAAAAAAAAAGGAGGCTTATGTCCTGAAATTACTCAGTGTTGGCTTCACCCTTGTCAAGGGCTGGCTCCCCACACGGGAGCTGACAGGTTTAGGGTACACTAGATATGTTTCATCACTGAGAGGAATCAAGTTCTGTGTGTGTACAGAGCATGGTCTTAAAGTCAGTGATTTCACTGATAAAAAACAAAAGACATCTTTTTCCTTGAGAGCTGTAGACACCTGACTGAAACACCCAGGGTGACCAGACACACCGTAAGCGGGAGGTGCAAAGAGTGGGTAGAGTGTTCCTACTGAGCACATCCATTCTGAAGGGTCATTCAAATGCCTCTCTACAAAAAAGCCTGAATGTAAATAATGTCAACCGTCTATGAAAGCAGGGGATTTAGGTCACTGAGCAGTGTACCTTGGTTAAATTATATTATTCTTTCAAATACTTAATGTACATCTGAGCTATTCACTTTGCCTGTCTATAAAATCTTCTCTAAGGAGAACTGTCCACTGCTTTAGAAGGGAAAGCAAACAAATGGAGGCACACAGTGCCATTGAATATTGGAAAAAATGCCGGGTAAGGAAGACCACACAAGATCTAGCCAAAGGAGAGCTGAAACTAACTGCAAGTAGTGAGAAGATAGTGAAATGCATATGAGCATCCCTGAGAACTGTGAAAGAGTGGGGCAAGTTTTTATTATTGGCATAAAAATATCACCAAACTTCTCATCATTCTTTGATCCATTCTTATTGCAGGGAAACAAAGACTGAGGAGATGATGGTGCTGGAAGAAGGAAAACCCAATTTTTTAAAGAGTGCATAAATGTTGGAAATTCAGTTAAATTTCAAGTTCATGTTTCACTCTTTGGATTTAAATCAGGCAAAAGTTTTGCTCGAGGATCTTGAAAATCTTCACAGTGACTGGCAGTTAGATCTGCACAACTGGGCCCAAGAAGCTTCTGAAATTTTGACTTTTGTCAGCTTTTGAAGGAGACAGGAATGTGGAACAAGCAATCTCCTCCTCCTTCTATGTTTTGAATTTGACGATCAGATCCAGTTGCAGACTGTTCTCAGGGACTGTGATCTCAGCTGTTTTAGGTTTCTGCATAGGAAACCAGTCCCCAGAACCACACTGACCCACTAGTTGACAGAATCTTGCACAGCACCCCAGGTTTGCTGTGGAGGGAGGCTTCCCTTATTACAGACAGCTGCTTGGGACATCAAGGTAGGGCAGCAGCTACCGTTCAGTGTGGCATCTGTTGTGCAATGTGGCTGCTTATGAGCTTAGAAATCCTGTAATCAAATGTATTTCAGTGTGGCAAGATGCTGTTACTTTTCTCTGTTTTAGTGCAAATTAGAGAGAATTCAGCTGTGGCTAAATGCATACTGCTTTTTGCTGTGTTTTCAACACAATCCTTTTATGTGTATGTACATCTCGCCCGCAAACATTCCTACACACTCAACAACAGATGCATCGAGGATAATTCTGCCAATTACAAAGCTACTAGGAGTGCTGTAGTTGAACTCTGAGTATAGAGCAGCCAGCTGCAGTAGACAACAACAATTTTTGACGCAGCCGGTCACAGCTGTTCTTGATCCACTGGGTCACCTGAATTCTGTAAGAACACTCATCATGGAAATAGTCTGAGCTCTCCTGCAGAATATATTCTTGACCCAATCTGCAATGTTAAGAAAGGGCTCTGATAGCTGCATATATTCTCTTCACTCGTAAGTAATAGGGGTGCACCGCTTACTGGTCCTAGTCCTTCTGGTCACAGTGGGATTGTCACTGTTTTATTAGTTACTTTTGCACTTTCTGAAGTTCCTGTTAAAAAACATTCTGTTTCAGGGGATGTGCCTGTCAAGGAAACCGGGAAAAGGTGGATGACATGATGAGTGGCTTCCAACATTTTGTTTATGTCTCCACGGGGTGGATGCATTTTGTTAACTCTGCACTCTCAATGTCGATCAGTCACTGCTGCCAACATAAATAATTTCAAATATTTCACTGAGAATTGCTGCAAAGCTACAGGAGATTTTTCTGCCTATATGACTGAGATTGTGTCTTCTTTGATTTCAACTTGATTTAATTTTGTAGAAGGAGAGGCAAATACAGGATGAGTGTTAGTGCAGCCCTGCAACTTGCATTATTGATACTTCCAAAGTGTCCAGTTCAAATGGGGGCAGAATGTTAACAGAACTGAGAGTATCAGTCTAGTGGCTGAAGGACAAAAATAAGCTGCCTTTTTGATCTTTGCTGGTCAACAAAAGCGTGCTTTGCTAGCTCCAGAAGTCTTTCATGTGAGAGAAAATGGACAGAGATGAAAACTCGTGTCTGATCTAACACTTTGGCAAGCTTTATTTTCTTACACCCACAGGAGAAGATTTCTGGCTTTTCAAAAAAATGGACAGAAGTAAATCAGAAGTCCCTTTATGCAATGTAGAAAGTCACTGTTAAAGTTTATTCTGTGTATAAAAACCTGCTCTGTATGCAGAATTATCAACCTTAAAACTCTACCCTCCACTGAAATTAGATTGGTCAGAAAGCCAGGGCCTCTGGGCATAAACCAGACCCTCAGTTCTCTAAATGGATCACAGTGTAAGATTTAGAAAAATATTTACTATACTTGTCATCACTTTTCTGGCATATTTTCTTTGGAGAAGCTGGATCAGGCAGAGCTCGAAGCCTGATAAGTTTCTCTAACCACTGACTTGGAGTACATATACCTGAAACTGAGCAAGTAATTCAAAATAATTTTTCAGATAAATTAATTTTCTTATTTATTTTCTGCAGGTAGAAAACCTGTGAGCAAGTAATGAGTTCCATTAATTCACTAATTGTTTGAATGTACTCCACATATTCTAAGTGATATTTTTATTACTTAGAATGGAGCGATTGGAAATTATTTGTTGAATTATTTGCATTAAATGTCTGTCCCTGCTTCGATGAGCTTTGCTATCATTGTGAAGATAAGAAGATGAGAAATGTCTGAGGCTTTTGTATTTTCAGACAATGGGAACAGATTAGGGACAAGGAAGAGAAAATGAAGATTAGGGGATTTAAAAAAAATAAACCTGTGTATTGCTGTTGGTTTTCATGTCAGAAAAACTGGATTTTTTTTGATTGCGGTACATTTATTTCTGTCATGTTCAGAACCCCTGTAATGATTTATTATTCTCTTTGGGTCACTCAGGTAAGGCAAAGACAAACACTGCTGCCCTGGACTGTAGCACAGCGCAAAGCAAAGAGCAAGTCAGAGAGTTTCATGGAAGTGGGGATGTCCAACTCAAGCTTCTCCTCTGTGAGTGTTACTGTTTTCATCCTGCTTGACATTTCTCAGAGTAAGCTGTATTTCAGATTAGTAGCCCTTGGCAGGAGGCTGGAGAAAGATGAGATTTCAGTGTGATATGCTACACAGGCATGGGGGAAAGCAAAGAACATGTGCGAAAAATTGAAATGACAAGGTCACGTTGATAGCTTGGTTGTGGGAGCTGCCACGGTAGTTTGTTGCATTATGATTAGAGATGGGCCAGCTAGCATGAATGAGATGAGAGCTGGTTTGAACCTTCATCCACTCCTCTAACCAGACTGAAGTGGAGCCCATGGTGAGCATAAAACACATCTAGCACTGGTACATTCGGTTTCTCAACATTATTTAGTGAGCTTCTGCTTCTCATAATTCAGCTCAGAATAGAAAACAGGAATCTAGAAAAATATTCAGGGCATTAATCCAGTCTAAAATCCTTCAGTCTGGAAAATCTGATTGTATAAAACCATATAAAGACAATTTCATACTATTCCCAGCCTTCCATCTGTAACAAAGAGCTCCACATCCTTGTTAATAACCATCCTGTTAACAACATGAAACAAAGTCTGCAAAGCTTTCAAATTTCAACACAGGATCTTTTTAATTATGAAGCCCTCAGATGAGATGCCAAGCTTCTGTCGAAGGCTGAGTGTGAGAGTAGTCTGTGAAGGAGCACTTGCAGTGGGAACTGCACTGAGCTGAGCGTACGATCCTTCTGTCAGCCCTTCTCTTCTCTTTGGCTTTATCCTGTGGGAAGTAGCTTTACATTCCCATTCAGACTACAAGGCATTCTGCGAAAGCTGAATTTCTGCACTGGCCGTGCTTATTCTGCAGCGCGTGTCACACTCCCTGCGGTGAGGGCTAAGTTCTCCCTATTTTGTGCAGCCTCTCTCTAATGCAGACAAAATTCCTCCTTCCCACAAGGATTCCAGGAGAAAGCAAAGGCAGAGAGCAAGGGCAAGTGGAGACAAGCAATGCAGTTTACCTTGGACTCCCTGTTTTGAAACACTTACCAAGTTCACTGTAGTAATAGTAGTGATTTGGTTGAATAACAAAATCCATATCCAGCCCATTTCTCAAAAGTGCAGTCAGCAGTGCAGGATTCTTCTCTTCCTTTTGCCTTAATAATGCCACTGCTTAGTTCTTGGTTACAGGTATTCGTGATGATACGGTGGGGCAGAAATACACAGGAGTCCAGAGTGTTTTGAAGTGGCTCTAGGAGTCACTGAAATAATGACCTATATTGGTATAGGAAACTTTTTTCCTGTCCATTTTCATCCTCAGTGTGCTTTACAGACCTGAGAGCTGCATCCCTTTGAACTGTGGCAATGCAGAGCAGAAAGCAGCTTCTCCAGCTGAGGCTGCAGGGAACACTCTGCTACGTGAGGACTGGAAGGATAAGCAGAGCTTCTCACCTGTATCTGGATAAAGGATTGCACGCTAACATGCTTTCCCTTTCTTCCCCTCCCTTCCACTCCCCTCCCAAAAGTATACAGCAGTGAAAGAAGGTAACCAAAGCCTCCTTTTCTCTTTTACTTTGAGGTAAATCAATCTGACCTACCACTTAATGAAATCTCCTTTTTACAGGATGAAGGAAGCAGCTGGAAGAAACAGAAGAAGAAAAGAAAAACGAGACTTTCTTCATGTGTAAATTTTCTGTAAGAAAAATAAAATTTGAAATTAACCTTGCCTGTGATTTTGAAACCTATAGTTTATTATTTACCCCCAATCATTTTCTTAATGTCTGGGCTTCCACAGTCTAGTAAGTCACTGCACTTAGAAGGACCCTCTAGGAGAAGTGTTTGGATTTTTTAACCAATTGTCATCCATTTCTGCAGATTAAATAATGCTTCTGAAAACATGATGCAAGGCCTCAGAATACTGTCCATTGATACCTGCAAACAAAGTCCAATTAACTCCTTACTCGATACTTTTTGGACTTTGTAGTTATTGCAGTCTGATTTATTATTGTAACAAATTTACTCATATGGGAAAATAACAGGCATTATATGGCTCTCTATATAATACATAAATAATGTTTTCTTTTTCAGAGAGTTTAAAGACACATGACTTCGATGTTACTGAAGATTGTGTCATAATCATCAAACGGAGCTGGTGCCAAATAAACCAGATGGAGCTTTCAATCAACAAACTGCATTTATTATTGATATCTGGCTTATTTGTTGTCCATGCACCTTTAAACAGGATAAGGTAAGAAAAAAGATCTGCTCTCAGAGAATAAAGAGAGCTATTAGAAGCTCTCAACTTATTATTTGACCTGACAGCACAAATAGGTGATGGGAAAAAGTCAAAGTACAATACCCAACTCCAAGTGGAAGGGATTCGTTTGATGCTTTCTGCTGGAGCAGAAGGTGGCATGAATGATTATTTCATCCTACCATATTATGAAAAATATGAGCAATTTTATTTATCTGTGCACATATTACTCCTTAATTGTTGTTGACTACATTGCTATATTAACACATTTCTTTTTTTTGTCTCTTTGCAAGAAGATATATAATTTTATGGAATATATAGTTTGCTTGTGTCTATATCATATTGCTTTCATATATGCCTTTGTATATACTAGATTACATTCTGCCTGTAGTATGAGAGAGATGAAAGTAAGAAGTTTTATAGGTAACCAATATGTGCCAAATTTTGTGAGACATTGCAGAAAAAAGCCCTATAGCTGTGACTCACTTAGGCCTTCTAGAGACATGGAGAGACATAGGAAATACATATATAAAGAAAAAAATAACTCTTATTTAATTGCTTTTGTTTTGATTTTTTCCCCAAATGCCTCATCTTTGTCTCCTTTTTATTTAATTTTTTAAGTGGTAGTCCCTCTCTTTTCTGCTAAGTAAAGATGGATAATCCAAAATAATACTCCAACAAGTTTCTTTTAGCATTTGAATGTATGAAGACCATTGTATGAAAAATTACGTTGCATCTCTGAAAGCTGTTCAGCCTTGTGTGTAATTTCCTCTTATCTTCTCTTTATTCACATGTGTTCTCCTAAGAGAAGAAAAATATCCGTTTGTGGCCTAGGATGTATTTTTGTTACCGAGACAGATAAAAATTCTGTATGCCAAATGTTCTCATGTTTATAGAGAACAAACAATCCTACACATTCCTTCCCTGTGCCTGTACAACTCCCTTTCAATCAAATCCCTGCATTTCCATAACTTTGGAGACTTTCTGCCCCACTTGTACGAGGCTGCAGGCATAGATTGAAGCCACTTCCTTTGTCCTTCTGAATATAAAGAAGTTAGAACACAGAAATAAGGATTTTTCCATTTAATTTTAATTTTTCTATTTTTATTTCCTAGACAAAACTTTTGAACAAAATCTGAATTTGCCTTACTCTGTGGAATGGGAGTAGAATTTCATGGTAATCAGCTGAAAGAATGGTAAGGAGAGGTTTTCATTCTTGATGATGTAAATATATTTAATATATCAGTGCACTTCATATGATATGTGATTTTTCAGTAAAATTTATAACAGATGAAAGACTGAGTTTAAGACTGACATATAAGGACTCTTCCATAGAATTCAGATTCTGCATGAGAAGTTAATATCTGAGTAACAGGGTGTCACCTCTGTGGACTGATCTGGTGGGCCCAGTCCAGTGCCACTCACCTCTCCACACCCAGCGCTGTAATCAGCAAGTCTCTACACAGAGCAGAAGAGTTAAGCAATCAGGATGACTTAACTACCAACTTGACCTTTGAGATCCCTTCAGAACAGGGTTGATCCACACTGATTTACTTTATCCTTCAAACCATCAGATCTATATTAAAACCCTGATTGACCAGAAGTAATTATTTGATGCCTTATGTTAGCAATGTCCCAAGGCCCAACATGAAAACTGGGGATGAAAGTCACACCTGAAATCAGTCACACGCTGAAGTCAAAGGGAGGATTACTTTCAGTGGAACTGGAATTTCACCCAGAAAACCATACCAACAGTGTTTGGGTCCTAGCTATGTCTGAAGGCATGTGAATCTTTCTATGGTGCCTATCATATTATGTAAAAGGCATCTCACAAGCTACTCTGATATATTCATTTCAAAATAGGAGATTTTATTAAAAAAGAAAAAAAGTACAGTAATGGCATAAATGATGCACTGGTTTACTACAAAGTGCTGTGTCACCTGAGATGATAATTATATTGTTCTGTCAGTCCTTTGGTAATGAAAGTCTTCACTTATTTGTATGTTATTTTTTACTGAACATGAGGAATTCATAGGGGGAAAAAATGCAAAATTAACATTAGATATTTGTGATAATTACCAACATATATCCTTGTATTTCCATAACTACTTCTCAGTAACTTTAGTCATTTATTTTCCTCTCTTAAAATTCCTTCAAAGGTCATTTCCATAACCTGCCACTTTCTGGGGCAGATGAATCAGCTGCCTTTGTAACTCCCTGTTTTGTCTCTAGGAATAGTTTTCTATCTATATCTTGATCCGAGCAGGTCGGATTCTTTCCAAAAACTGCTGAAAAACTAAACCTTTCTCAGTCATGTAGGTGAAGCACTGATATACAGTTAACTCAGTGTACATCAAGTATTAGGTAACAAGATTTCTAGGCCCATGTTAAAAATATATTTTGCTTATTCTGGTTTGATTCTAATGATGTCACTTGCTTAGGACATAGTCTGTAAGCAATTTTAACTCCTCTCACCTATGTACCTACTTCAGACATTGAGGATGGGCTACTGCAGAGTACTAGGACATGTATGGATATAAATTCCTAGAAGTCACAGAATAATACTCAATAAAATTATAGAAGACAAAGCATTGGCCTGTTCCATGTATACCTTTGTTACTGAATTTTATACTAACATGGTGCTCCAAGTATGACATTAAGTGTGTACATCCACAGACAGGACACTTCCTCCAAAGTCAATTCCTATTTGTGACATGCAAAACCAGAAAGGCTTCTTCACATATGATTTTTTTTCCTATCCACCCAGAAACAGGAAGAAATTCACTCTAACATTTGCTGGAAGAAAAAGAGCAATTTTAATTTAAATAGTCAGCTTGAAATAGTAGAAAACTTAAAATTGGTCTTGAAAAAAAAAAATAATTTATAATTTATTATTTTTGATACTAGGTATATAAACATATACACTATATATATAATAATGCATTGCATTGTCTTAATACCATATACAATATGCTAATTTACATGTTTTTCTATACTATACTTTAAGAATAATATATAGAAAATATTTCATATCCATTTATTTATATTTTAAAGAGTATGTTATATAAACTAGAAATAAGTTATTAACTGAAGTTATACATATGAATATGGTATATTCATTTATATAATATATTCCCACACTCCCTGATGAATGATTCCCTCTCCTGGGCAGGATTCCTAGGATATTATCACATTATTCTAGTATGGATACATTCTGCAGGCACAGTTTGTCACTGAAGATACTAATCACAGAAGAAAGTGGTCTAGAAACTCATGTTGATGTTTTGCCTTTCCAAAGGAAGTGGATGACAGCAAAGCATAATTCAAGGTCTGGTTGCCAACATACTCAATTAAGCAGAATTTGGAGGAGGAGGAGAAGGAGGAGGGGATGGCTGGAAACTCCCAGTCGCACTACAAATGTCAGCTATCTGCTGTCAGAGACCTGGTGACGTTGAACCAAACTGTGAAATATGTGTAATTCTTCAAATATTGCTGATGATGTAGCACCAGATTTTTATTTTTTTCCATGTGCATGTGACTGCTTTTGACCATGACAGGTTTTCATAAATCTGGTGTCATTATAGAACACATGACTTGTGTCACCACTGCTACAACAAGAGAAATCCATCACAGATCAAAGTGCCAGGAAAAGTCCTATTCACAATATAAGCCTCACTTAAGCTTTCCAAATACAGCTTGAGTGGAATTTAAGTGGGCCATAGGCCATGTTTTTGCTCCTATACACAGGCATGAATTTTACAATGTGAAAATACATTAAAATACATTTTCTAATGTATTTTCTAATGTAACACGAAGCTATCTGAAGTCACAAGGCCATTCAGACCTAAATACCTTTGCCAGTATTTTACCTTGAATGCCGTGTTAATTTTTGTAGACTATGAACCTAAACAATAAAACTTATCAGTATTATTTTAATATTAGACTTTCAACCTACATACTATGTCTGTAACCTTCTCAGACCACAAGCTCTTTGAGGAAAGATCATGCTTGCCTCCTTGTTTGTGTGTTGCCTAGACTGTTGCAGGCTACAAAAAAACCTTTTCTACTGTAAGGCATTTGTTGAACTCAGAAAACTCCTCATTTATTATATAATCCTCATATTATCTCCATATGTAGTGTATATATATAAAATATATAAACATATATGTATACAAACTGATAAATATATATATTTGCTTATAGGAAAGTGATTGTGCTACTTCACTGTAATGCTTCCTGACTTAAGCAGCCTCTTAATTTAATACTGCATTCTTTTTTTCCCTTCCCAATATTTAAATGCAAAGCTAACTGCTATTTTTAATGTCCTTTTTATAATAAGCAAAAGTCTAGGACACTTTAAAATAACTATACAGTAA
>JAYDZK010000274.1:17060702-17111768 GCA_034509185.1 Euphonia xanthogaster | reverse complement strand
GCATTTTGTGTGCTGGAAGCAAAAAACACTGCATCTCTATGTACAAGCTTAGGGGAGAAGCATTATGCCTTCTAAATAAGATATATAGAGAAAGCATAATTATACCCTCTAAAGAGGACATAATCTCATAATTGTGCAGCTGAGTTATCCTCAGATTGCACCACAAACCATTCTTGTATGCCTGATAGACTAACACTGGGCTCAGCTACTAGTCTGAGGGTATTATTTTTACTTAAAAGCTGGTTTAATATTGAACACATGTGTGCTCATATGTTGGTTCATGTGTATGAAGCACACTATTTACTATAACAGATCTGCCTATCTGGTTAGTTTTTATTCACATGCACACAGATACAGAGAAACCAAGCACTTGAAACACTCAACTGTAATTTTTTTTTTTTTCCACAGCTAATAATGGCTCTTCACCACAAAAAAGAAAACCACTTTTTTAAAATGCACTGGTGGGGGGAAAGGCTAGCAGGTTTATTTTGCTTAAGTTGCTGTGGTGTGTCACATTCAGCTCTAAACACTGCAGCTATTACCATATGTCATCAAATAACCAGCATAAGCAGCTGTGTTGTTCCTCCACAGTGACCCCATCTAGAAGTTTAGAGACCAGGAGCAGGATGACACCTATTTCTAGCCCCACGCAGTCATGCACATACCTATGCACAGTTCAAGAAAGTTTTTAAATGAAAAGAAATATTTCACCCTACTGAATACTTCACTGCTCCCGTGTCTTGCTTTTGCAGGATGCATCATTGCACAGAAACATTTGCCAAATAAATGGCAAAACCCATTAAATTCTGATGTTTCTCTGGGTGCAGTAAAGATACAACACAACAACTACATATATATATTTACATCTATATATCCTTTTGTTCCTGCTTTTTGCTGAGTTTTTGAACTTGTGCAAAAAGCAGTTTTCGCCAGTGTAACAGTAGTGTTTAGTGAAGACAAAGCTTGTTCATCACAGCAGGGGGACAAAGGGGAGGGGAACAAAGGTCAAAGGGTAAATTCCAATTGCTGAGACATGTTTTTATGAGTTGAATCTTAACCATGTGATAAGCAGCATTCAGAGTCTGAGCAAAATGGAGTAAGGAATCTTATATATCTGGGGGAACATTCACGAACCGCTGTAGCAGTTTGATACCTGGCTGACAAAAGCTGGGTTCTTGCTTTCCTGTGGTTGCTTTCTCCTTTTGTTCTAGTTGTCAAATGGAGTGTTCTTAGGTAATTAACACGTTCCGTCAGCCTTTGGAAATGGAGAGGAGAATAAGTGCTTGGTTTCTGCTGTATGCATGGCAATTACTTCTGCTTCACAGAGTGCCTTTGATTCCCAAGATGCACAAAAGGTGCTGGTGCTATCTTTTTGGTAGAATCAACATGCAAGAAGAAAGAGGATCCCCTTAGATACAAAAACACCGTGGGCAGGAACTGCAAACACTCTGTGTGAAGGGGTAACAGCAGCAGCTGCTCCAAGGACAGGTGTAACAGATTTTCCACTACCTCTTACACAAATAAGATAGGATAAACTTTTGCCCTCTTGGCAGATCCTTTTCCTGGTGGTGAGCAACCCTACTTCTCATCTTAGTCTGTTTTCTTGCTAGCTATATGGTAGGAGTGCAGGAGTCCTGCATCCAGCTAAATGGTATTGGGAATATCCTGTTGTAGGACGGTTACATTGAATGTAGCTGTGCTGCAGCTGGATTGAGGAAGATCTGCTAACCACTCTTTCTGCACTATCTATTGGTAGCTGAGCCAAAGGACCACAAAGATGGGATTTAGGTAAGCAGAGACCGTCTCCCTGCTGAAACTCCCTAAAAATGTGTCATTATAAGAATTTATTTAACTGAGTGTAAAAAAAATAAGTTGGTTGCTCTGGCCTGGCTAAATCAATTTCACTGCTGATATTATTGTTATGTATAAATGAGTACCTCTACACCAGTTTATGCTTGCAAAAATATTAATCTGTTGGTTTTGTACAAGTTGTAGGAGTACTGCCAGTGATACCACAAATTAGGCCAAACAAAAATAATGAGCCACTTAAATGTTGTGTTACTATATATGAAAGAAGATTTAGAAAACAAGGTCCACTCCTTGTCCTGTTCTTAAATCTCTGTGAACACTGACAGTAATTTAATATAACCAGAACCCACCCACACTGTTTGATTCCTGTGTTTTGACAGACAATTTACCAGTTCCTCAGTTGCTCTAAATCTGCAGTTTCATTTCAGTCACTGGAGCTACATCAGTTTATTCCACTTATGGACCTGATCCAACACCTTCAAATAGCGACAGGAGGAGAAGATTTCTGCCTATTTTGTCCTGCTTTACAGGATCTGCTCCCTATGCTTTCTCGTATAACAGATATGACATAATTTTCCCACCAATTACTGTTACAACTATCATAAGTGGCAGAAAATACGTCATGCAAGCCTGATCCTAAAATAAGCACCTCAAATCAGTAAATGTTACTGACTTTTAAGGACAATTCTCTTGAGTTTAAGTTTATAGGATTATTGCTGAAGTTTGTACAGTGGTGCAGTACAGTCTATTTCACTTCAACAGTACAATTTATTAATGGGAGTAATTGAAATGTATCTTTTGCCTATGAGCAGAGCTGTAACATTCACATCCAAATATTGATGATGTCACATGTCCCCTGAAGGTCCAAATCTTTCTAAGTGCTTCAGGGGAGATAAGAGAGATTAACAGCCTGAAGAAATAGTCCTACTATGAGCTCTCATGTAAGCTTCATATTTGTCCTAGAAGAATTAAAGTGTAGTAATGGGGCATATTTTTCCGCTTCTTAGGTTTTCATTGCAGTATCTTTCTTCTGTACCACTTGTATAATTGAGTTTCCCTATTTTGGAATGGGTTCACTTGACCCCAGAATAACCTAAAATATTACTAAATTATTTTCACCATTTTCTAAGGAAAAAATTATTTCCTTTACTCCTAGTGTTAGCAAATAATAAAATATTGTTGCTTTGCTGATAGCACAGCAGACAAAACCCATAAAGCTAAATAGACTTTTTGCAATGCTAAAAATTGACTCGAACAGAAAGCAAAATTAACTTTTTAATTTTGTTTAAAGCAGAGATATTAAATAATCTCCAAAGTCAAACACTGCTAAAAATCTTATTTTAAACTGGGGAACATTTGACAGCATTGGAGGTTTCACACAGCTAAACAAAAGCTTTCTGAAGGAAGTTTCAGAAGGCATTTCTTTATGCTTTGTCCATATTCTAAGTGCCCTCTACTGCCAGAGGAGCCGTATTACAGAGAAAGCCTGCGAGAGCGAGTAGGAACCCACCCAGGGGCTGCTGGAAAGGAAGAATTTGATACTTCCCGACACTGCTTTTCAGCCTGTATGTAGCTGGACTCGAGAGCTATCAGCAATAAGATGTTGTGGTTTTTATAAGAAGAAAAAGGAAAATTAATCCAGTGGTGAATGGAGATATGTAATCATTTATTTCTCCTGGCAATGTGAGTTGTTCCTTTCTGCAGCTTGCTGTCCTCCATTGATTTCTCTACTTATTTGTGAGGTCTGTTTCACGGGGCATTTGAGAGAAATATTTCCCGAGTCCAGCTGTGGCCGTGCCTAAAGAAGTTTTTCACTTATGCCCAAGTACAAAGCCCAGTCAGGGAGAGGAGGGAGGGAAGGAGCCCCTCCCTATGGAGCTGATGGGGTGCAGTGGCTGGGGAAGTTGAAGAAATGTAATCAACACATGCACTCTCACCGCAGAGGAAATCCTTTCTGGGGCACAGGGAGGTGTGTGAGCCAGGACTTGCTCCCCCGGGAAGGAGCTCTCCTGCTTCCGAGTCCGAGCCGCTTGCCATGCCCAGCCCAGCCCTCAGTGAGCTGCTGTGCCGTCCCTATGTGCCGTTTGCACTGCATTTCTCAGCAGAATGACTTTCATTTTTTTACCAAGCTTATATTGTTCAACAGAGACTAAAAGTGACTTAGGAGTTTCTGGGTGTTATTTCCACGTGAAGCAGTCAGAGAAAATGCACGTCTGCACTATGTGGAGCTGCAGATCTGATTGTGAAAATCAGTTCTGAAAGCAGTGGGGAAACAGCTCACCTATGACTCAACTTTGGCCCTTTATAAGTTAGAAGTGGATGTTTATTATGTATTCAAGATAGTGTTAGTACATTTAAAAATCTCTATTGTGCATAATGTAAGAACATGCTCACATATTAGTGCGTGTATGTGTGTATGTATATGAATACAAAAATATATATACATGTGTGTGTCTGTATTTACTGTGTGTTTGTGGTGATGGGTACTCCAATCACTCCGGCCAAGCTGTGAACAAACATAAACCGTAATTCTGAAGTCCCTGGTCTCTGATCAGATTAACCCTTCATCTCCCAGCACACCTGGCAATGCGCTGAAATTCCTTGCCGGTTTCCTGTCTCCTGCAGAGGTCATTATGAGCTCAGGTACAGTCCCGGCATTTGAAAGATACAGGAATCCTTGAAAAGTGGGAATTATGGCCATTTGCAGGTGATGTGGAGGCCTTGCTGGTTACTGAGTGACGGATGCTGTGGGTGCAGCTCCATCGTGGGGATTATTGAAGCTGTTGGGAGTTCCCAGTGCTGCAACAGCCAGTGTTTCATTATAAAGAAGTATTTGAGAAATTACATTTTTGTTGCTATTTCCCTCCTTTTCTGATTTACAATATGAAAGACATTCAATAGACCTGTGTGACCTCAGGGTGATACTGAAAAACTTGAAAAGCAAGAGCTCAGCTATATTCTCTGCTCTTCCTCATGAACGTACAGGATTTTTTTTTACAGGATATTCTGAAGTGCCATGTCCAAGCTGGTTTAAATAAGAAACTACAGGAATGAGTTTGCTACTTTTGGGAAAGGCTTTGAAACCAGTTTCCCTTGCAAAAATATGGGGTAGCACTTTTTAATGATTTTTGCTAGGACTTAGCAGAATTCTGAAAAATAAACAAAAAAAAATTCAAGGCAAGTAAGTCTATAAATTCATCAGATTGTGAAGTCAGTTCTTGAACTTGCTAGCTGAGATTCCTCAATAAGTAGTTCATATTAAAAGTGACCAAATTTATACACTGAACATAAGGAGGCAGGTGTTCTCAAGAATCTTCTGCTTCTAGAAATACTCCCATGTTTTACCATGCAATTAAAATTATACCAGCCATATGAGATAGAGCTGAATTATCTTCCACTATATATATAATATATATATATATATATACACATATATACATATTTATATGATGCTTCTGTGCATGTAAGACTTCCGAGGCTGGCTGCACTTGAAAGTGAGGCCCTTTGTTTTGGTGAGAGTAACATCCAGCATGACAGTGATCCTTCAGTGTTTCCAAGGGCAGGACATCAGCCCTCATTTCAATGCAGAACTCCAAATGCTCAGCAGATTTTATTGTTTGAATGTCCACGCTCAATTCGTCTTTTGTCCTCTGCTGAGAGTGGAGACAAAGGTGTTGATCATTTCCTGCCTCTATTGATGGATTTTTTTTTTGGATGCAATAGTCTGAGGTGACAAATTTTTCTACAGGAAGAAAGCCAGACACTAGAGAGCTCTTTAACATAGTGTAGGCACACTGAACAAGAAACTGTGATTTAGGTGGAAGCGGACAAAGTCAGCTAAGCAAGAAACTATGTATAAAGCCAAAACCCATATCTCTTCTCCAATTTATACAAACTCCTAGTATCTTCAGATAAATGCTTGATACTTTAAGTTACACTCTACTCTAGTCAAGCAGAAATTATTTGGTTTACTACAGAGGTAACTGGATAAAATTTGATATCTGATATCTTCTGATATCCCTGTAGTATGTTGGATTACTCTGACCAGTGGCAAAAGATCAGAACTGATGATATTCAGCAGACCCCTCTAGCCAGAGCTCCATGAATGCTTGCACATGTAGATGCACTAGGTATTAATGACATTGGCTTCTCACAGTGGCTGTGTGAGATTTGATTCAGGGACTAGATATGAAAGGCACATGCAATGAGATACAAAAGTGAATGCAAGCAATTTACTTCATCTTGAATTCTGGGAGTTTAAGCAGGTCACTCTCCAGTGATGAAATTCGATTTGCCAAGAATGGTGCAGTTCCTGTCCTAGAGTGCTGGCCAACCACCATGGGTGGCTGAAGAAATCCAGGACTGGACAAACTAGTCAGCAGTAGACTGAGGCCACTGCTAAAAAGTAGAATGAAAACATACAGCATGCATCTAGCACTATGAGTGGATGGGAAAAGCGTCAAAGACTGGTACTCCTGAGCTATTGTCTCAATGTTTCTCAGCTGCTCAGGTCAAGCATTCACAGCAAAGGATCCAGAAGATGAGGACAAAGGGTCAGAGACGCCTTCTCATCATTTGCCTCTTCCTTGATTGGCTCACTTCCGGGAGCTCCCACCTTTACAGTTCCCTAGTGAAAAAGGGGCACAGTGCACATGCTGTTTATGGCAGCTCTCTCCTGGAAGATCATGAAGTTTTATAAGCTCCAGCTGTTTGAATCAAAGACACCACATTCCCTACTCCTCTGGCCAGTGACCAGCACTTCCCAGAGACACAGCCTCACTAGCAGAGAGAGGCCCAGCTCCTCTGTCCTGGCTGAGGACAATACCTCAATGGGTCTTGCTCATACACATGCACACCCTCTCTTCCCATGTGTATCACCATGTTATGGATACACATGGTAAGTCATATGCATTCCAGTAACATGCATTCCTTTGAGTATTACTGCACTCATAAATATTCTGTAAATGCAAATATATAGCTATCGCTAATATTCCCTTGCACCCCTCTCCCTTCCACTTAAAATCTCAACCTTCAAGCCACTGAGAAAATCTCAGCAAAGGATAAGGAATGAAGCAATTTTATTTAAAAGATACACTACTTTCACTATATTGGAGTGAGTCATAAAAACCTTAAAGTCAGATTATTAAAAGGTATAAAATAAACCAAGTATTTAGAAGCTTCTCAGCTTGGTTGCAGAAGATCTCAATAATTCCTAGCTCAGACTTAAGTAAGTGCTAGTAAACCTTGACATTACTACGATGAAAAATCATACACAAAATACTACAAGTGACAGTCCTGCTTATATTAAGCAGTAATGGGGTAAACCTTCTCTTATTCTGAAGAATTAAACAAGATAATTTAACGAGTATTGATCAACTGCAGTTATTGCCAGAAAGATATTATCAAACTACCTGATGAAAAGAAAATTTTGCTTTGCAACAGTACTGTTGATGCAATAAATCTATGAAACTTTCAATGGGCTTTTAGAAGATTTGAATTGGGCATCTAGAACTGTATAAAATAAATGTTTTACATGTTATGTAAGTTAACCATCAGCTCGTGGCTCTTGAAGTCTACTTATAAGTGGGAAATTATCACTGAGTAGGATCACGCTAGAATTTTTTCCAACTTTGTCATATTTTTAATTATAACACATAGAAATCACCAAATCATATTACTTCTGATAAAGTTTTCATATAAGGGAAAGACTGAAAAGTGGTAAATAAGAATAAAAGCAGATCACTAGTATAAAAAGATCTGCACTGCACAGAGAGCTAGAACAGTCAAACACATGCTTCAATACCAATGATAAAAGGTTCGTTATCTAAGAGAAAATACATGTCATATCAAAAAGAAAAAAATCCAGATTGTAAGATTATCAGGCAGTATTTCAAATAAAAAAAGAAGTAGCACTCATGGCAGACACCTGAATATGTGTTGCTCCTGAGTAGCCATTGTGGCTTCTGTGAGTAAAGGTATGATTTAATGAAACAAATAGCAAAACACTTGAGGGTTATAGTGTCTTGATATTGGAGCATCTGCTGTTAGAGTCCAACACTGCTATCCACACTTCAAGGAAGATATTACAAAAAAATCTTAGAGGGTTCAGAAAAGAGGCAGAAGGCAAAGAGAAAAGCTGCAAAAATGACTGTAGATATTAAAAATGGTGATAAAGTTGTGTTATTCACTTGATTGGTTCACATCTGAATATGGAGTCTTGATCATCTATCGTTTGGATGCCATATTTTTGCTAAGTTTCTGTGGCTAATTTGGAGTAAATCTACTACTTACTCTAATGCAATAACTTCTTCTTGGAGTGGTTTAGAAGATCTGAAATTTTTGAGCTTTACCACTACTATATAACTGCAATTTCCCCCCCTCAATAATTCTGTAAAAAAAATAGCAAAAGAGTAAGCCCAACGTCGAGGTGCAGATAAAAAGCTGTGACATGTCTCCTTAGCTAATAAAGCCATCTACATAGTTAGGGCCTGGAATTTACTGTATTTTATGCACATGTTGAGGAATGAACAACACAGCTATTTCCCCCTTGCCTTCAGAAGCATGACCATGCACAAGTACATCCCTGTGCAAACCTCCCTGGCGTGAGAAGGGATGGCTGGAGAGCTGCAGGCTTGTGCTTGCCTCTGCCACAATGAAGTATGGAGCTAAGAGATGAGAGGCCGAGGCAAGGAAAGGCCTTGTGCAGCACTACCAGCTTGGCTTGAGCTACTTGCTCAAATCTGAATCTGGGCATTGCTACCAAGCAGCAGAGGTAAGCCTTTGAACTCATCAGAAAGAAGGTCAAAAGAGCAGATTTTCTCAAATCTGTAGTTATCTACATGGGGAAGCACACTTTGAAGAATGCACAGTTGTTCAGTCTAGCAGAAAGATATGATAAGATCCAACACCTGGAAACAGAAGTGAGAATAATTCAGACTAGACATAAGGCTTGTATTTTTAACATTGTGGGTAATTAGGCATTGTGAATTAACAAGTCAGGACTGCAGTGTATTTTTCACCAGGAGAAAATGCTAAGATTGGGTATTTCTCTAAAAGGTATATTCAGCTCAACCATAGCTGTAAGACTAGAAAAAGGAATTAATTCAAGGATGTTCTTTGACTTATGTTATGTGGAATAGGAGGATAATAGAATAGATAATCATAGTATGGCATTTTGCCTTAAAATGTGGATAATTGTGATTTTGAAAAGAGAAGAGAAAATGCAAAAGATTTGTGGAAAAGATAGTTCAATTAAGTAGACATAGTGAGAAATTCTAATCTCTGTATGCACTTCTCTCTCTTTTGGGCAGCTGAGACTCCACCCTGCATATCTGAGCAGACTTGCACCGGTACTGGCTGGATTTATTCAGAAGCTGGAAGATAATACCTCAGCTCAGCTTCCACTGTGGATCCACTGCACTTCCCTGAGTGACTGCACAAAGTTTCAAGTATTAAAAATCTGTCTGTGCTCTCCGGGGCTAGCAATAAAACACAAACTAGCTGAGAATGAAAACAGCTAGCTTAGGTAGACAGGAGGGAACTGAACATCTACTTAGACCCGTAAGTTGAATTTGTGGATGGCTCCACACTTCAAAGCAATAATTTAACCCATGACTCTGACATGTCTGTCTGCTCTCTTCTCTGCTTGCCCAAGTACTGAAATGCCAGTTCAGCAGATGACCTGAACCACCCATTCCTATTCCCTGTTGACCAAAATCTAAATGATATTTCCAGAAATGTCATATTCTTTGCATCATTTTCCCCCTTTTCACAGCTCTTGCAAATCTCTCAGACACCTGGAACTCTTGACCAAGGACCAAATCATTCATCTCCCACAATGGCAATAAACCATCAGAAGTTAGGAATAGAAATAGGTTGCAGCTGCCACATATAATGCCACAGATAACACAGAATGGAAAAAGTCAGCTTTTACTGCTTCCTTAAGAAAAGAAAAATTAACCCTTGACTTGCAGTTCTACAGTCACCTCTCATTTGAAGCATTTTTTCTTCCAGTATTTCCAGGAATAAAAGCCCAGAATTAGAGCCTGCTCTTGCTTGTTGCCAGTTAAACTTTTTGGGGTAGTTTTAGAACTTCTGAAAAAGAAAAGTTCATCTTCTCTGAACCTGTGCATTGCCTAACAATGCCCATAATCATTTGCTCCTCATTTCATCAATTTCTACATTTATTACATTTTTATCACATGTTAGAGATAGCTAAGATTTTTTTGCATGGTTGCTAGACCCTCTCTAATGTCAGAATGAAGCTGGGTATATAAAGATTTCACAGATTAGGATCACTGCATGGCTAGTACAGTCCTATTTATTTCTGAGATATTGTAGCAGCTGAGATCAGATGAGGTATTTGGGCCAGAAGGTCAAGTGTCACTGGGAAAGAGGATGGTACTCTCTGTTAGGGATCCTAAGCCCAAGCAAACCAGGCAGTGCATAACACTGCAAAGTCTCCCAAATGTTTTTCATGAGAGACAGAGGTGACCATCAGAAATCTTGGTTCTAACAGAGCTGTCTTTTAAAAACAGAAATATAAAATTGTACTGCAGCTCCAAATGTGCATACAGAGAAGCTGAAATAATAAATTTCATCAAGACTCTCAAGTGTTATTAACATCCTTACTAAGCTTCAGATAACATTTTGTTTGGAAAATACTCTATCAGTTACATCTGTTCACATGTGAAATGGCAAAAGATGGAGAAATGCATTATGCCACAACTCATGAGAAGTTTTTTCTGAACCACTAACTTCATCAGCAGTTTGGAGTAGGTGCTTTGAAGAGCCTTCTCTAGCAAATCCCTGCTTTTCCCAGCTCCGTCTTTTGGGGACTCATGCCCACACACTGGACTTTTTTCAGCCACTGCCAACAATGGCTCCATTCTATGACACAGGAAGACCACTCACACTGAAATGGCAACTGTCTGTACAGCATCCTCTGAGGGAACTCAATGAATGCCAGCCTTGTCTTGGGCTCTGCTTCTCATATAATTTCTGTTTTATTTTAATTGTACCTTAGCTACATGTACGTAACTCTTTGAAACAACACATTCTAATTCTGGTTTTGGACCCTTTTTCTGGAGCCATGCAGTTGATTCCTCATGTAGATTTGCCCAGCTTGTGAGTCAGTTTAACCAAGGAAGTTTCACAAGCTGTAGAGCTGTGCAGAGAACAGAGCCAAACTTGGTGCACTGCAAATCTTCCTGGCACATCTATATTTTTTGTACACCCTTTGCTCAAATTCCTGCTGTACTCAACAATGTGATAAGGTCTTCACCAAAAGTAAAGCAGTTTGTGAGGTTACAAGCTTGGGTTATGGCTTAGAGGGGATGCCATCTGAGAAAAAAGCACTAAGGAAAAAAAGGAAAGCCACAGATTCCATGAGGAAAACACAAGCAACCCTCAAACCTTGAAAAAAGTGCAAGAAAATCACTGTCAGTTGCTGTCCTACTTATTTTGGATGTCAAGGATGGAGCTGGTCTGGGTTCCTCACCTAGAGAAGGGTGAGAAAACTGCAGACCAGTACATGAGATGTAGCTGCAGAGATAAATTGCTAAGACACAGTAGAAAAAAATAAGTCAAAACAAGCTCATTCAGGAGTCTAAAAACTCAGGTTTCCTCACTTTAACAGGCCTTTTTGTGCCAGAGCACCTAGGCAGCAAATTTTATCCTGGAGAAATATTTCTCTAACTTCTCACTGATTTTTTTTTTTTTTTGCCCTTTTTTCCCAAATAAGAGACCCTATATTCAACAGTATCTTGGTTCATACTGGTGCATATTAAGGAAAGACCAGATTCAGTTCAAATTTTTCTTGTTTACAATTTCAGGCTGAATTCTGCCCTCCAGTCCTGACTCCAATGGGAGTAACACTTGTGTAATTGAATACAGAATGCAACCCTTACGGTTTTGGTCTGACCAGTAACAGAACTTTATGTGTGTTTAATTCATTTTTGGGTTTAGGCATTTTTTCAAATTGGGGCATAAGTTCTGCTCTCCTGAGAGGAATGAAAATAATAAAAAAAAAGGCAGAAACTTATATTTGGTTTCAGTACAGTCATGCATCCATGCATACATCCATATGAAACATGTAGAGAGAAAGAGAGGAAGGAACATCTGGAAGATATTATTTTTAGAGGTATATAACCATTAGACATCCTTCCTTATTGTTGAAAAAGTCTTCAAATCAATGCAGTAACAAAACATTCACTTGTTGTTTATTGATGAGGATGCTCCTGTGCCCAGCTGTAACAGGGTCCTGTTCTGAGGGAGAGAGCCTGCAGCAAACTCCCTCAGCGGCACTGGGAGCAGGATCAGGCCTTGCTGGTTTGAAGGTCACTGCATAATACATTCACATTTACAGTACTGAGCACAGAATGGCCTTTTTGGTAGGTGTTTTGCTTTCCTGTAAGTTTTGTATTGTGAAAATAGGACAATATTTATGGTGGGGTAAAATATACCTGAAGAAAGAAATTAATGTGGTCATAAGGAAGGATATTTTCAGTAAGGAACTTGGCCTACTTAACTCTGTGCAGGGATCAGTAATAACCAACCTCCTCCTGGAATGCTGAATTAATTCCCAAAGTTACAGTAACCCCCAAATAATCAAAGTTTTGCCAGGCCAAGGGAAAGAGGGTACTGTAGCAAATCTGAAAGCAAAATTGAGGGAGAGAGATAGAAAGGGCAGAGATAATGTGAAAAGGGACCTCAGAGACAAACACTAATTTAAAACAAAAACCAAAATAACACCACTTTGATTTTTACTCAAAAAAAACCCACATCAGAATGCTTGCACCACTGCCACTCTGGAAAGGCAAGGAACAGGGAAGTGTTTTGCAAATTATGCTATCAGTACAACGAACAAAATGTTGGGACATTTTAGCAGATGGGGATGAGATGAAATTTCAAAGGTGAGATGATATTTAACCAAGTTATCTGAGAACAGATATGTGAAGCACAGTAATGGTGCTTTGGTTTAAAGCATCCACAGAGCCAGAGAAACAAAGTGTGATTAATGCAACATTGATCTTCACTAAAGTTCCTGCGGTGCTAGTTATTGCAGGCTTGGAAATTTATTTTTGTGTTGGGTAAAATGTAGAGACTGTAACAAAACATCAGTATCATATGGGAAGAAGATCAAGATTAACTTTTGTACAGCAGTCATGCCCCAAAATCTTTTATAGTTGTTAGATCACATCAGTGTGTGTATGGATAACACAGCCAGTTGATACAGTGCGACTGGATTTTCAACAGACTTTCAACAAAATCCCTCGGCAAAGACTCTTGGAGAAACAAAAACTTGAAGATTAGTCATGGGCTAAATGGAAGGTATTCCTCAGGGTTAGCAACTGGTGAAAAGAAGGGAAACAAAGGGAAACAGTAAGTGGTCAGTTTTCACAGAGAAGGACAGTTTCTGACAGAATTCCACTGGAGAGCTCACTTGGGATTCTGCTGTTCAATGTATTCATAAATTATCTGGAAAATGTTAAGTAGCGAATTATCACTTTACAGTTTATGAGAATGGGTCAGGAATAAATCTATGATGCAAAGTGTTATGGAAATGACTCAATAATAAAAATAACAGGTGGAATAAAGGGTAAAAACTTGGAGGTAAGCAGCCTTAATATATACAGGAGGAGACATTCTCATCTCAGGAGATTTTAGGTGATTGTGAGACTATTGGCAGTGCCAGAATAATGCTATAGACAACAAAAGGCAAGGAGGGAGTTAGGAGCTACCAGAAGTAGAATAAAAGAAAGAAAATATAATTGTGCTTGTGTATAAGTCTCTGGTACATGCAAAACCAGAGCTTCATGTGCAGCTGGGGTGAACAGCATTAAGGAACACCAAATGGTTTCTGAGAGAGAAAGACTGAACATACCTTTGAGAGTCTCAAATATGTCTTTTGTACAGCTGCTGATAACTCCACAGCCTGCAAACTGAGCCTATTGTAAAGCCACCCATCTTATACTTCCTGTAGAGATTCTGAGCAGCGCAGCCAACATGATATGCTCAGGACGTATCTGTTCCCATGAGGAATAGCCATCAAGTGTGTGCTCTATCAACTAATCCTTTCTGGGAAGAGCTGACTTTACTAAGTGTGTGTTGTACGGGTGGTTTGTGTAAGCAGAGCTATGCTTTGTTGAGCAGTGTGTAAGTACACACTGCTGTCCAGGAAAATTATGCTGTCAGCATGGTGATCCTGCCAAGTTCCTAAGGGGATTCCCTTGTCTCTCATGCTTCCAGGACCTCCTTACGGCTCCATGTCAGGAAAATTTAAACTGTGGCTGCAGTGGACTCCCTAAGATCTGTTTGCTCAAGGCAGGAATTGCTAAAAGGCTTTTCTGCAGCAGATGCTGTCCAGTCTTAGAGAATCCAGTTCTACATATTCCTACATGTGTATGAGCATGTCCAGCTAGGAATGCTCACATAGCACACATGTGTGTTGATACCCCTATGTGGCCGATAGAGACGTTCAATACCAGATAGATTTATAGTTGTCTAATTGTGAAAATCATACCACGTGCAGTAAATCCTTTTGCTAAGTCAGATTAAAGGTGCTGTTACTCATGGCAATGTAATACCATCTATAATTTCCGTGTTAAATTTGACATTATAAATCCTTTAATCTGAGTATTTAAAAGCTGTTCTATGGCTCATTTTTCAAACGGCATTCCAGTTAACACATTTACTGCTAATGAACCACTAACTTGTTCTTTCTTTCTTGGATAAATGCTGTTGACCAACATTATTATTTGCTCGTCAAATATTTTTTTTTTGCTTTTTAATTTAATTGCTTCAATAAAAATATACACCAATAATGCATTTTTAATTACACTTCCCAGGTGACCTATGCAAAAAGAGGTTTTATAATGAAGCCACAATAATTAGCCTGTCACAGTCCAGTTTGGGGCTATTGTGTAGTTGTCCTTTCCATGGTTCACCTTAGCCTGACTGGAATTCTAAAAGCCTTATATATTATCTCCCATAACACTTTGAAAGGTATTAAAAATGTGCTCAGTACTGGCAGGAGCAGGCTTTCTAATTATTGTCAACCATTTCCAGTATGACGTGGTAGATTCCCTTGAGAACTGAAACAACAGCCCACTCCAGGATTTGTAATAGGCCCTAGAGCCTAAGTAGTTGTAGACAGAGCAGTTTCCCTCAGGATAGATAATTGGTTTACATAGCAGCCCCACATCTGAACTAAATCTGTTTTTTCCTATTGTCATTTCCCTGTTAAATATACATAACTATTTGGGGGTATTAAATACAATGTGGCTGACTACTTAATAGCAGAATAATTTGCATCAGCTACTTTACCTGGGATGCTAATAACTGTTATCACCCTACATTTCCATGCATAAATGATAAATATTATTAAGGTGAAATTCTGTAGTCCTTAATCAAGAACACCTTTCACTGAAGCCACTGGGAGTTTTGCTCAATTAAGTATTGCAAAACATATCTCTCAGTTTGTTGAAAGTAAGATATCATCATTAAGATATTCTACCTAATGTTTTTATTGGTCAGCTTATTAAATGAGTATTAATGTTATGTACGGGTACAAGCAACACTGTAGGGTGCTGATCTCTTATCATCAGTTTATAAACCACTTTTATGAAATGCTCAATTAGCAGAATTAATGGTTAAGGGACAAATATATTTACTGTCAGTGGGAATAACCTGATTCTGGCAACTAAATATCCTGAGTCTGAATTGCTATAAAGAGAAGAGAGACAGTGAGTTTATTTGTAAAATACATTTTACTTGAAGCTTGCAAATCTAGGAGCAGTATGTACAAAACAATTGTAAAAGAAATCAAGGCACTTCAATAGTCCTGGTCTCTTCATTTAACAAAGGATGTCTTACCATTTCATGCAAGGAAGAAAACAATTGTAGATCATTTTAATAAAACTTATGTGCTCACCGCTTTTCAAGGAACATAAAATCCTGAGTCTGCAAGTATGAAGTACTTCAGAAATTCAGGATGTTCAGAAATCACAGGATTATATCCTAATCCTTGTGGTTAAATGTGATACCCAGCTGTGCAATGCAGTTAGAGATTTCATGTATTTGACACTAAATGTGGTCATGTTGGAGTTGAAGGACCCTAACAACAAGATTCATCCTACATTTCCTATTTGTCCCCTCATTTCAGTCAGTATCCTAGGTGCATAAAAATTATTATTGTGCCTGTAGCTTTTTATCTTATGTACACAAGAACTGGAATACCACATATATTTCTAGTGTCCATCATTCAGCACCAGCTCAAAAATCACATGGATGTTATGATTTCAAAAGCACTGCTTTGTCACTCTTTTTGTCTGATATTAGAATGTTGTTGCTAGACATTTTCTGTCCTGAAAGGAAAAATTTCAGAAAAAGAAACAGTGGGAAATCAATTCACAAGAGTGGTCAAAATGTGATACCCTGAAGTTTACAATTCTTTGTAGAAATACCTAGGGATATTTCGTCTCATAAGAGGTACAGGTCAGACCCTGCACACCATGACCATTGCCATTGATTTCAGTGTATAGAGCCAGTGGCTCCAATTCTACAAAATACTCAAGTCCTTGTAAAAAGCTACTAAAGCCTAGCAAAACCATTAAGCATGGGCTTAGCTTTAAATTTATGCTTAAGTTAAATGGGAGGCAAAAGGATCTAAGTCTGCATTTGCCTACTACCAAGAAGTTCTTGTGCCCAAAACAAAGCACTGCATTGTGCTGGGAGAGGCAGCTCCTCTCCACCAAGACTGGTGTGGCTTGTTCCAGAGATACAGCTGTCAAACCTAAGTATTTTAATGAACAGCAAGCAATGTTGTTAAAACAAATCTTAGGCTAAAACTAATATGCCTAACATGCACAAATATGACATGGCATATGTTTTGTATGTAAGAAGACTGAATTTCTTAGAGGAGGAGAAAGGATGAGTAAAAAAATCAGTCGTGTGAGTTGTCAAATATAACCTTTTGGCATTCTAATAAACTGTTGCTTGGATAGAAATATCAAGCTATTACTAATGGCTATTAATGTGTACATGCTTCATGTAATTTTATAGTATCTTATTTTAATATCTGTAATTGTAATGAATTGCAATTTAGGAAGGAAACAATTTTCATTTACTTTATATAACATAATTATGGACCAAATTAACCCCACACTAGTCTTAATTACATTTAGTTTCATTTGGCTGATCAAGCAATTAATGTGCCACTGTATTTTGGAAGTAAAAACCAAGTTGTTATGGTCTGTCTTCAAAAAACATGTACTCATCTCAAATGTAGCCACTGTGTAAAACTGTCCTTTGGAATATTTTTTTTTTCTCCTTGGTTTACTGTACATCCGTATGTTGCAGCACAAGAATGTGAGTATAATGAGGCCCTTCTGCACCTGGGGTCCTGTTATACTATGCTGCTTAATAATCTTCTCTTCATGGCACCCTTTATCTTCTGTTCTCAGATTGTACTTGTACTTTTCTCTTTTAATTGGGAACTAATTTTAATTTTGCCATTAGATACGATAAAAAAGCCCACATATAAACTTGTGATTTCCTCAAGCCTCTGTACTGTCACTCAGCCTTTTTTTTGAAGTCAGGGCTGGAACTAGCTCTTTTTGCTCTTCTGGCTAAAGAATAGCAGAGGGAGAGCATTTTTAAAAGCCAAGACAAGAAAACCCATAAAATATTGAGCTGCATACTGATGTTCGTATTCGGGTTTTCCTCAGCACTCCAGTGAAATCAATGCCAGCAGAATGCAGCATGAAAACAGTGTAATGGCTTTAGGATCTGACCCATTAGCATTTAGTACTATCTATCAGTGTGTCTAATCCTTTTCAACTAATTGAGAGAGAAAACAGCCTTCTGCAATATAGGTATGTTGTGAATCTAATTGGGGTAGTACAAGGTAATTTAAGCACAGTTCATAAGCAGGGATATTCTCACAACAACATAGGCACTGTATTATCTATTTATGAGGATTTGGAGGTGCTTTCAGAAATCAAGTGACTCATGTCATAGCAATAGCTTTATGTTATTTACAAAATTTGAAAAAGAAATTACTATTCCCATGACCTTCACATTTCTCAATGGAAAAAAGCAGTGTGTTTAATAAAACAGCATTTTATTTATGCTGGTTTTTTTTTAGAGATAGTTTGTGTAGTTTGGTGACTTAGATAGAGGTAATTTTAAGCAGCTTTCTTCCATTTAGAGGGTGGATGAAGCACCAGTCTACACGGGACCATACTATTTGCCCTGGGAGTGCATGGTGTTCTACTGGGATTAAGTCTTTGCTGGACCTCAGGAAAATCTGGGTCTTGATGTACTCTTCAGCAACTTCAGTCAAACTCTAGCACTTTTTTAACTGAAGCAATTCAAAGTCATTTTTAAAGCTTTTTTTAGTGTCCTTAACAGCAATTCTGAGAAAGCAATGGCTTTACACTTCCTTTTGCTCCAGATAATGCTCAAAGCTAAATTTCTCTCCCTGAAGAACATTAGTCAAACTGACTTTGTAGGGTTCTTTACATGACTAAAATGAACTGGATTTGACCTTTCATTTTTGACTGGTCTGGATGGCAATCATCAAGAATATCATATTATATTCATGTCAAAAGCTAAAGATATTCCCCCCACCTCACTCTTAGTAGTAGGAAAGACAGCTCTCTTTATTTTCCCCCTATGTGTCCACTGTAAATTCTCACCTTAACAGTTGTAAAGAGCCAATGAAAATTTGGACACAAGGAACATTGAGGCCTCTGTAGCCAAGTTTTTCATCAAGGTTTTCCTGCATTTCCCCTATTGGAACTGTCCCATCAGTAACTGCTCCTACTCAACAGTGTGCCCAAAGCTGCTCCCAGGTGATGTGGGTCACCTCCTGCCCAGACAGAGTAACGGGCTGCACATATCACAGCTTGCAGAAGTTTGTCCTGCTCATGCAAGTAGTCTAACCAGGGTCACCTCATTGGTGCTTAGCTGATAAAGCTCAAAGGCTGATGTAGACAATGCTTAGCAAATGATAAAAGTAAATCTGGCATAAAGTCACTCATGACTTCTCAACTGTAGGAGAAACCAATCTCTCCAAGATAGAGATAAACTCTGTATCAATTGGATGACACAGTAGATTTTTGAGAATCAGGGGTCAGAGTGAAGCATATCTTCCTGCACGTTGATCTGGGTCAGATCACGTGGAGTGTGGATCATGATCAAGTCAAGGAGGAGAAGTCTAGTCCCACAGGAATAGCCAGATCAATTGGGATAAACTCAAAAGGAATTTTATTCTTGCTTTCACCAGTATGGGAATTTTACTCGCACACAAAGCTTCATGCAGTTGGAAACAGATGTTAAAGATGGAATTGATTATACCTAGTTTTCCCCTAAATTCTCTCTAGCAATATTTCAAAACCAAAAGAAGGCAGCCTGTCCTAATTCTATATACTAAATTTAAGGGAAATTTATATGGCAAAGGGATACAATCTGAGGTCTAAGCACACTCATTATCAGAGAAAAACACAGTAAAATGAAATGCAATTGCTGTCGTCTATTTTTTCTATGAAAAGAAAATGTACTGACTACTGAGAAAAGAGCATTTCTTTTCATTTATAATGCAAACAGCTGAACCACTGTCCCATATCTCTTACTGAAATAAGTGGTCCAGATGTGGAAATATACAGGATTTTTAGCTGTATTTTTCAGCTGGTTAAAAAACTTTGGCATGTTTACAGTGATTTTATTTTAAAAGCACTACTCTGTAGTTTTGAAATTATTATCTGCAATGTAGCACAGTCTTGGCACTTCCTGGAAAACCTGTTGGACACAAAGATCATTTCTAAAGAGGAAAGAACAGGGTGGTGGGTGAACAGTCCAAGTGCAATCTAGCCTTGAGCGTGAAAATGGGGTTATGGCTCCACATGGCAGACTGAATATGACTCCCTAGTGGTTCCACAGCATGTAGAACATACATCAGGAACTACTGAAACCTTTGATAAACTAATCCAGCCTTCTTTGTAACAAGTGGTGAACCTGCAATACCCCTCCTGCACTACCACATGGAGTGATGGCAGTGGGAATGCCACAATGCCATACTGTTTTCAGGCTCTCTATGCTATCCAGTATTAGGGAAATGACACTTAGGGGTTGGATTGACTACTCTGTATTGTACCAAAAAAACCCACCAGAGGTAATAAAGGAGAAAAACTAACAGAGAGCCATAAAACCATTCAGAAAATTTGCTGTTAACATCCTAAAAAAAGATAGCACAATCAAATTCTGATTTAGAACTAGATTTAGACTCCTAATATTCTTCCAAGCCAGAAAGGATCTGTTAAGGAAAACTAACGTGTTGTCAACGACCTTCTCTTATTTGCAAGATGTCATTCTAATACAGCCTCCTACTGTTTATTTCAGAGGAGGTTGAAGAGCATCCTAAATAGTATTAAACTACAACTGACAAAACAACAATTACATACATTTAATTTTACATTATTCTTGATTTTTTTTAAATTCTAGTTTTACTGTACATCATACATTTGTTCATTAGTTTGCAGAAGTCAGTCATTCAGTTTGATTCCTCCAGTCAGTCATTGGTGAAAATTATCCAATGTTCTACTCTATTTCACACTCAAAGCACTTCCATTATGGTTGGATAATGGTTGTACCATCAATAAAGAATATGAATCCAGTTATGTGGAGACCTCGGCTTAACCTTTCCATATGCTATTGATATTTATAGAGCTTCTGACATAATCAATTAGTCTGAAAACTGGCACTCGTGGAAGGTAAACCCATATAAAGGAACCATTGCATCTGCATTTTCATTAACCTTTCAGATAAGTACATAGAAAATAAAGACAAATATATACCATATGTAATGAACACTAATCCCCCAAATTTTCTAATGATATTGCAGATCAAGAATAAACTTGTTTAGTGCTATTGTGATTGCTTAGTTCTGCAGCTGCTTTCATGAGTGTTTTAATCTTCAGCCAGACATCTAGAAACACTGTGAAAGTGAAATGAGATTAGCTGACTCTAGTATGATACTCCTCTGAAACTAGAGCTGAATTTAAAGTCAGATGCAAATCCCAGTTTCAGATGGTAGCAAATCGTATTTGAAGTCAGTTGCTAAGAGCTGACAGCATAGACATGATCTAGGAAATATTAGATACACTACATACGAGTTTCAGGGGAATATGTATGCAAGCCAGTTTTGATATCTGGAAATATCCAACCCTGGAAGAGAAGCTGGAACAACTGAGCTGGCCTTATTGTGGTTCATGAGAATTTGTACTCCCTTTCCACTGACACACTGTAGAAGTACACTTTTGCTTTGTTGGAAGACTTATTCTGTTAAACACCTGATTTTTGTATTCTCTTGATGGTTCAGAACACAAATCATGATATTTTAGTCCTTCTCTAGAATAAAGATTTAGTCATAATGGAAATATTTTCATCTTGAGAGAACAAGCTGTATCTAATTATTAATTAAAACATTATTACAGTAGATTAGTTTTTGTGGTCTGTATGTTTCACTCTAATAATGCAAGTCAGAAGGAAGACATTTCTGAATAAATGAGTAGAAGAGTTGAAAAGGAAAGCAAGTCCTTGGTGTTATCACTGTTAAATCCACAGGACAAGGTTCTGGGTACCTCAGTAACGACAGCCATGCCTGGTTTGGCTAGCCTTGAAAGGAGTCCAAAGGATTGCTTCCTCAGAGAATGAAAATTCTTCCCTACTTCAAGAAGAGTGTGGGAGGTACAGCAGAAGAGAAATACAGAGGTCTCTAGGCACACTCAAGGAAAGGACCATATGAGAAGCTACAACCATATTGACCTTTTGGGATTTACAGCTGGATCCAGTTATAGCAACCAGTGAGGTTACCATTCACTGTTGAACACAGTGCTCACCTCTTTTTGGATCCAAGCCATGTGAATTACTTAGGGAGACTTAGACAGATGGGGTGAGGTTCCCTCTGCTGCAGCTGAAAAAGAAAATTCACATAGACTTCAAAGAGGGCAGATTTTCCTCAGTCATCAAAGGATGTTGGGTCCTTCGTAATAATACCTTTACATATGCATAAGTACTGGCTAAAGAAAAATGGAATAGATTATATGTGAGGAAGAAAATGTCCTTGGAGCCTGGCTATTTAGTACAAATTGTTTGGAGTGAGTGGGATGTTTGCAACAGCAATCACTTTGGTTGCAGGACTACATGGCAAGGCGTTCTGGTGAAAGGAGTGAAATTTGTTCATTAATTAAATAGATATATGGCTTTTACATTTGAATAGCAGGGCTAGAAAATGTAGTAGATGGAAGGCTTTTTAACTCATAAGATGGTGTTGTAGAAATGAAGGCCTTGTAACCTTATTTTAGCAGTCTGATGGGTTTTTGTTTCAAATCCCATCTTATGCATTTAGTGCAGCTCTAGCCTTTTATTAAAATGGGAAAATATATTGTTTATAAAGGGTACTCTTGACAAATAGTAATCAAAGGAAGGTGCAAAAAATGTATTGTTTCCATAATCAGAGATACACTGTAAAACAGAATAAAATGATAAATACAGAGTGCCATTGTTTGTTGTTGTTATCTGTCTGTGCCCAGTGGCAAGAAAGTCTAAATGAATTACAAAGAAATTTTTAATAAAAGAAAAAAAAAATAATGGTCTCCATAACCTGGTAGAACTTTGAATAAAAAATGTCCCCTGAAACCAAAAGTCCCTTTAAAATCTCCACACTTTCTCACCCTTTTCTGGGTTTTTTCTTTCCCCTGCTCTTTCTTAAAAGCCTCTGGGTGATTTGTCCTATTCCCTGCCTAATAACAGCCAAACCATTGTTTTAGGGAAGGTATTTTTAATGTTGTATATTTTAGTTTTTTGTTGTTTTTATTTCTTTTCCTCGGAAATTTCATCCACACACTGCAGAAAATGTGAACATAAGCAGCTGCAATATGAGATGAACTCTGAACACCAAATAGGTAGGCCCTAGAGGGGAGGAACTGAAATATGAGCTGCTTATTCTTGGAGCCCTTTAAACCCTCCAATCTGTTTTAAATTATTTTGGTGCCTCTATTTAAAGGTTAAATTTTTGTTGTTGTTGTGAGCCATAGTTTAGTAATACAAAACCTGGGCAACATCAGCATAGAGTCAATTCAGAGATTACACACCCAGGGTCTTTCCTGATCCTGCCTAAAGTGAAGCAGCATGTTTATACTTAGCAACACATTTTGACATGAATGAACTTTTCACGTCTCTGCTCATAAAATAAACACGTATATTCAGCAGGAAAAAAATAATCTCACTCAACGATCCAGCTTACATATGTTATTTACAGACCATATGTTGAAATCTAAATATGGTTATGTATATGCAAAAATTATAGATATAAACCACTGACTTTAGAGCTGTGCATAAAACATCAAAACTTTTATATCTATCATTAAATCCTTTTTTGGTGCTAAGTCTTTAGTACATTTGATTTCGCTAAAAAACCCCAAACTTATTTTCCCCTCTCCCCTTTTTAAGTGAAATCTTGGCACCTAAAGCATTTATGCTTTATTTTTCCTTCTACAGTATTTTGTTTCAAGGCGCTCATAATTTGAGCACTCAAGCTTAGATGTCAGCATGGACACAGTTTTGATGGCTGTTTTTTGCCATTGCCACTTTGAGCTCAGCTCTACTAAGTGCCAATGGGAAATTCCTAAAGGCCAAGGCATTTTCAATTAATTAGCATCAAGACACTGAGTCTTTGTATAGCACTTAGGTGAAACTTGATTCAAAATGCATATTTGGGGATTTCTGACAATGCTTTCTTTGTTTTTTATGCAAATTGAAAAAGCCTTGGAATCTCTTGAATTTATATGATCAAAGATGACCACCGTGAATGTGTCTGGAAGCATTACCAAATTACAGAAATACCAGAGACAGTTATATTATGAAGATTAAAATAGACATCTTTTTAAAACTGTGCCTTCTAAAGAACATTGGGTTTTTGACAATTCATTAACTTTACGTATTTTTAATCAAACTAATTTTGAAGCATCTCATTTGACATGATACACATCAAATGGTTACTGCTGGCTGGGGACTCAGAGACTTCTAGAATGTAGCAATTAAAGGGTTTATGCTCCTCTCAATGGGCAAACTAAACTCCGTTACAATTAATTAGAGAGAGATTTACACATTCTCTTAAAGACGTGAGTATGGTTTCAAAGATGTTAAGTAGCATGGCATATACTCCTTCCACTACAGTCACTATGATACAAACTTGGTGCATGGATTTTTTTATTCAAACAATGATAGGAATGCTTTGTGTTTTGTTCTGCCAGGCTACTTTATATCAAAAACTGCAGCCAGCTAATGAAGAAAGGTTTTCCTGCAAAGATATTTCAGTGTAACTGAAATAAAGTTTCAGTTTCAGTTCAGGTCCACTTCTCTATGTAAAGATCAAAAATACATTATAAAAAGGCTAAGCTACTGACTGGTTTGGTAGCCCAGATGAATAACAAAGTACATTTTGTCACCGGAAGAAAAAATGGGATGGTGACTCAATCACTTCCCTGGGAAGTCTGTTCCAATAACTGAAATGGGACTTTCAAAGAAGGCTGCCAATCTACGAAAGGTTTAACAGACAGCAACAACATTTTCAATCAAATATTATGAGGTTTACTTGCAAAGAAAGCCATTGTGAGAAATCAGGAAATCTCTATTGCAAGAAGAATTGCAAAGATTGTAAACAGCTACCAATTTTTTGCTTGGTAGGCTGAATTTTTCTACGTTCTGATGATGCCACGAGAAGGATTTAAGGGCTTCTACTGCCTAAATAGAGCTTTGCAAAGGTCAAATATATAGTTTACCTTCTTGTTTTTGGTTGTGTGTTTAACACAGTGCTAGGAACAAAATATTGTCTTATTGTCATATGGCAACATCCCTCAGGCAGAATAATATAAATGAGACTGAATCTTCTGCAAAGTCTAGAAAGAACTACCAAGAAGAGAAGCTGTTGCTAAGCTCACTTGCAGGATGTATTCCAAAATTCTAATCCTCATGATCCTTCTACTAAAATGCATATATTCTTACTGGTTTTAGGAAGAAATTCTCAGTTTCACTCTCGATGTGTCTCCATAAAAAACAGAAATAATTATTTTCTATATAAGAACCCAAAGAGTTCTTTCCTACAGATTATTGCAAAAAGTCTGCTTGAAGAATATTGAAATTATACAAATTGGAATTGCAGTGAGCAAGGATTGAGACAATGGGTCATTCACTACTGCTGGATCAATTTTCTGACATTAAGCTCTGTGAAGAATATTTCTGAGAATCTCACCAAAAATACATCATGGTTGATCTAAGTGTCAGGGCTAATATAGCTCATCCCTTGGCAGGATCAGATAAGGAGAGGTTATCATCCAAGCAGACTTTACTGCAAGTTCCTGAAGAAACTTTGAAAAATTGAAGGTTTTTAATTAAATTTTATTTCCTTTTATTTAGTTATTCACTTTCTTTAAAAAAAAAAAGTTTTCCTCACCCCAATCATAGAACTCAATGCATTGTGAAATTTTGAAGGTACAAATTACCACATACTTGTTACATTATTTATGGTCCCAGCTTAGACAATGTGGATGAAAATGGAGTTTTTTCATTTGACTTCACTGGGCCATGGAACAAGTTCAATATCTACAACAGCTAGAGAAGTTTGCTTAATTAATGTTTTTTTGTTTTTTTGTTTTTTTTTTTTTTTTTTTTATACACAGACAGTGTCATCGTTTTTGGGTTTTTTTTTTATTGTTTACCATAATTATGTCTTTACTTGAAATTCATATTTAAACCAATGCATAGTTGTCATGGAATTGTTGGTAACGTTTGACTACATTATGCTGTCTTTTTTGCCAGGACACTTGTAAATGAGACATTATCCTTGGAGATTTTCTTGGCTGAAAATGTGAGTAATTAAAAATGTAAACAAATATTATCCATTACATATGCCACGATAATAAATACTTCAATATAATGCAAGTTAATGACTCTTTAGGGATTCAGCCTAATCTCATTACAGAGTGTTTCATAGGTGTACAAACAAACAGTTAATCATTTAATATTTTCCATGCTCATTATATTTATATAATATAGTTCTCAATTACAAAAGAAAAAAAAAGGCAAAAAGCAGCATCAATATCAATGCCTAATAATTATAGAACATGAAGTGTAAGAGAGGCAAATGGAGATGGAAACCCAAAAGGTGTTCAGGACAGCTCTTGGTCTGCTTTTCAAAAAGACTTTGGGTAAGGAGGATGGATATGGAGATTGGGCATTTCTTTTGCTTTCTCTCCAGTTGAGGAGTTATTAAACCTCTGGTAGGGATATTTATAGACAGGGTCTGAAGGGAGATGACCCAGGAGGGATGTGTCAGCCGCAGCCAGCCCTGCTCAGGGGGCTGGGAGCTGGATGAAGGGAGCAGAGCACCCCTCTCTGCTGCTGAGAGCTGGATGAAGGGAGCAGAGCACCCCTCTGGCCACACAGCAGCATGGGAGAGGGGCATGGATCCGTGGGAAAGGGAGGAAGGATTCATTCAGCCTTTTTCAAAGAAGGTATTTCTTTTCTGTGTTTTAGATCTTGCTCTCAGAGTTAAAAAGCAAAGTAAGCCAGATGAAAAATATCCTCCAAGCACTGGGAGGACATTTGCAAATGAGTTAAATGAGAGCTGGTGTTGGCAGCACGTGCTGCTCTCAGGGCAGAGGAAGGGTGCAGCAAAAAATGGTTTCATCAATGATGGAACTACAGGGGAGCCAGAGAGCTGGGATGTGCAGGGAGGTCCTGGAGGAGAAGCAGTGGATCCAGGCTGGGTGCTGGCTCTGGAAGGTGCACAGAGCTGTGTGTGGTCTGTAGCCCACCATGGCCCCCATTGACACTATGGCCCACATTTTAAGGACAGATGAGCTACTGAGTCCTTGGACCGCTTCATTCAGTCTCTATCCTGACATCAGAGACTTGGCTTTACTGGGATGTCAAATAGCACAGTGCCTTTCCTGTTAAGGTAATGTTTTACAGATGGCAACCAGCACATCACATTTCCCTGGGACATAAGCTGGCAGATGCTGCAATGGGCTGGCAGCAGCAGACGAGCTGCCATGTCCATGGTGTCCACAGCCATGGTGTGCCACAAGTGCCATGGGGTGTGTTAATTGAGTAGCTAATTCCTATTGAAATGAAACATAATTTCACGTCAAATTCTCCTTGGCTACGAATCTTCATCCTGCTAGTAACTTCATTCATCACCTCAGTGAAATCACTAAAATTATTTCCTTCTTTTCCCCCATTTGTAAAATAAGAGTTGAAGTTCTCATTTCAACGTCTACTTAATCCATTTCCAAACTTGGTGTTCACCAGTTCCTCACTAATCTTCATGTCTTTCCTAATGCTTTAATTTGCTTGGCAAAATTTGCCAAATTACCCATTTGAATGGATACTGAAAACTCCTAAACATTCAGTAAATCTCAGAAACTTTTCCATAATTAGTTGCTGTAAAAGGACAGTGATCTATGAATCTGCATAAGGACGCTGCTGAATCATCCTTATACCAGGTTCTTAAACCTTGCACAGAAATGCTCTTTTATAACTTTGAAGTCATATTAGCAGGGAGGTCTTATTAACTGCTCTATGGATTTGAAGGCTCTTTCAGGGGACAAAGCTTATAGCAAAAGTCCAGGGAACAATTTTGGAGAAGAAATAAAAAACTCTTGTTTATTTGATGCCTCTTTTTTTTTTCCCCTTTTCTTTTCTGGGATGAGCGTCTAATAAAGCCAAACCACCCGTGAACAGGAAAGAAAAAATAGCCTGTGCTCATGTTGTGTGCTTTCTCAGAAGGCCGAGATCAGCTCTCTGACAGCTGAAGCCATTGTAGGTACTTCGTAGCTATCTTCTGCTTGCATTGCTCTGAGAGCACCATCTGACATACAAGAGATGATTTGAGGACAGGCAAGCATAAATCCCACCTGCACACTTTAGCAATGAAGAGTTTTAGTCAAATCAAGCCAAATAATCTCAAAATTACATGACCACGCCTAAGTAGCATAGCTCTTTTATATTATTCATAGAAAATCCTGTCTCCAGTTTTTTGGAATGTCTCCTTTTTTCCCTCTAAATTTCATCTTTCCAAATTTGTGTTAGCCATTGCCTTTCATAAGGTGCTTTGGTTTATCTATTGGAATATGTCTGGTTTTCTTATGGTTCACAGTAAATTCAGAATTTTTACAATCAAGGATTTACTAATCCCTAGGTCTGAGGTGTTTTCACTCTGATTCTTTGATTGACATCTGTTTACAGGATGGTCCTCCTCTCATAAAATGTAAGGAAAGGCTTGGTACAGATGGTAATTGATAACACCACCTTGAATCTCATTACATCTGCATAGCCACATAGAGGATCCACAAATCCTAACCAATAAAACCAAAGATAAGCTATTCCCTTTTTCTAATCAGTAGTTTACCAATAAGACGTACTTCAAAATAATGTTTAGACTCCTGAAGATATAGGAGTACCACCCACATCATGCCCTGCATATTGTGGTAAATGGAATTCCTGAAGACAGTTAGCATGCTGCAGTCTGAAGTCAGCTAATATCAGACGTTTGCTGCCTCATTTATTTTGATTAATTGCTTCAGTCGGGGTGGACCAAAGGGTAAAACAAAAATCCACGCCAGGAAAAGAAGATCTGTGTTTCATCCTCTCAGTTTTTAAGAAGTAAACATGCTATGAAATTTTGCTTTCTTGACTCTCTTTAACTTCCACAATTTACTGTTAAGAGTAACAGGAGAAACCTGAAAGAACCATGGTCGTGTTAGTTTTGGGCTGGCTCCTGCTTTGGAGAAAGGCTTGGAACTTCTGTCACCAGTGATGTGGGATCACTTGGTTGTTTCAGAGATGTATGATCATCCCTAGTCTGTTTGGTATTTTTCTCCCAGACCTTTTCTTTTGCTGTCAACTCTACTTCAGAGATCCTGGAGCTGTTTTCAGGCATCATGTCAATCACAACTTCTCTTCCTACCATCAATACTTTAATTTCATTTTCAGTCCCCTCCTGCTACCTCCCATGAGTGACATGGCTGCACAGCAACCGTGGCGGAGGCAGGGGACAGTGGGAGAGACGTGTGCCTACCTCTCAGCTGAAGTCATGGATCTTTCCAACTCAGCCATAGGTGATTACACCACCTGTGAGGCCTGTGGGCATGGAGCCCTGGGAAGTGATTTCAGCCATAAACTTTCTGTTTTGTGGTGTTTACCTTTGCTATCCCCCATGACAGGTTTCTCTACTGAGCAGTGGCCTATGGCATTCGGCTGGGGCAATGAGACTCCTGTGCGATGCAGTATACAAAGAGTGACAAATTAAAATGACAGGGCTGTCTTACAAGATTGGGATCTAGTGAAACAAAATATATCTGGTCCAGGTAATAGAGGCAGAGCTACATGGTAATAAGTGGAAAAAGCCAGTGTAATTTTCAAATGTCTGTAACATAACTGAGTTTGTCAGTGTCCCAGCTCTATTGTATCACATTTTCCCCAGGTGTGGCTGAAAGTGTGGCTGGGGGAACTGTCTTTGCAAAAATAGTTCTATTTATAGTAGGAACATTTTTCATTTTTATCTCCTCTGGCTGTATTAATGGCAGCAGTAAAATTAATCCAAAGAGCCATCATATGATAAAAACTTTACAATGAAATTCGGCATATTATCTTACACCCTTTCCCCCTCTTTATTTCAAACGGAATCAATAAGTTAATCATGCAAACATACACACAATGCTGCACTCTGATTTTCTGATTCCTATTGTCCTATTTAACTAATAGAAAATGTTGATCTTCTGCTATCAGCATTTCAAAATCCTGAGTTTTAACTTAATTGTTCTGCATTTTAAATAAAGGCTTGAAAATTACTTTGAAGAGCTCTTTTCTCCCAATGGGTCTTCAGTGAATACACACAAATATTTTGTATTCTTAAACATAGCACTGATGTACACAAATAGATAATTGCCTCTACAACTTAGGTATCTAAATCTCTGCCTTTCAAGTGACATTTTGCATGCTCATTTGTGTGTAAGATTACAATGAGGCTTCAAGTGTCCAGACTGCATCAAAATCATTCCTGAAATGCTTATGCCTCTGTTTAATTAAGTTGAAGTGAAATTCATGTTATTCAAGCACTGTTAAATCAGGCTGAAGTTAGTGAATCTGAATGACATGCGGTAGCATGGCTTTAAATAACTAAATATGTGGCATTTATGGTGCTTTCTTTTTGTTTGAGAAACAAACCCCAGGTGTTTTGCAGAGCACCCCATGGAAAATTAAAGCCTATTTTTCATATATCTGAAAGGTAGGAAAGTCTGTGTTCATCAAAGAAACAGAAATTCCTCTCAGAAATAAAGAAAATTCATGCCTTGCACTAAATTGGTAAATAGAATTCCTAATTTCTGAAACATTGTAGTACTGAAAGATGTTTCTTGAGCAAAGTAATACCCAACCAGAAGTGCAATGGTAGCTAAGTAGGATACAATTTGTAGCCCCCCACCTTCACATTTAATTTCAACTTTAGAATTATTTCAGTCCATCACTGAACATGTTGAAAGGGATCTCATTATTAAAAATTCAAAATATATTCTCCATGATCTTTTATTCTAAGAACTCCCAAATGCCTCAATGTACAGAAACACACATTTTTAATGAACCAAATGGACTTGTTTTTATAACTGACAGGAGGTGCTGGGAATTGGAATTGGAGGGGGGGAATCAGCTAATTAAATCTAAATCACCAACAGTGAACATAATTTCCTTGTCCAGTCCCTTCCAGTTTCACCAGCTTCCTCATACCAGTCTCATGCTTTATTTCCTTCCCTGGCTTGGCTTTGTCACTTTGCATTTTAATAAGGCAGCTTCCTCCGCGCTGCCCGGTGCCCCTCCGCGCTGCATGTCACGGTGTGTGAGCGCAGCGCTGGCAGGCTCCTGGCTGCCGGCCGGCTCCTGGCTGCCGGCCCCGGGCTCCCGCCCCGCGCTGCTGCGGGGACCGCGGATGGGCACCGCGGCACGGCCGGGCCGGACTCAGCCGCTGAAAGGGAAGAACTCTCCCAGCATGTGCAACTGTAACTCTTCGAGGCTTACAGCACGGCCAGATTTTCACAGGGATAGGGAAGGCTGCCTCCCTGCCAAATTTCAAGTTGCTATTCTGAAATGTGAAGTTGATGGATCTGCAAGGAAAGGAACTTGCCAGATTTCACCAGCATTTTTGTTCTTTTATTTTTTTTTCTAACAATATTCTTGAAACATCCAAATCTTCTGAGATGTTGTCATAGCTAAATGCACCTCAGATGGTTCAAATTTGGCAAACACTTGGGAAACAGAGTTTTAGAAAGGGACTTGCTGGGAAACCTTAATAAGAAACAGAGCTAACAACCCAGTCGATGTTTACACTGAAAGAACAAACAAATAAACAATTGTGCACTTTAGTTGCCTTGACAGTAAATCTAATCAACATAACAGATTGCAATAGATCTTTTCCCCATTAAAATGACAGTTCTGAGAAGGAGTTAAGAAAGGTAGACAATAACTTTTTACTGACTGAAGACAAATAGTGCATACAGCAATATTCCAAATTTAAATGGAGAGTAAAAAACTGTTTCACAGGACACACAAATGTGTTAGGGTATGTCATTCTTTGGAGAGAATAACTTTCAAATTGGACTCCTATTATTCACTATGCCATGATCCACCCTGGCATCTGCACGACAAGATCTGCAGAAGCTCTGTTCCAGCCCAGGTTTTCCCAAATTAGAGTAAGACTTTACTTATAACATTTAGGCAGTTGCTGTAAGTACACTTTAGGTAGCATTGCCAGAGGAATCCTGTGCTGGGAGGCAGAAGGTAGGAGAGACACAGTGAAAACCTGAGGGGAAGCTTTTATATAGTTCCTGTTCTTGGCATAAATAGAAAAGGGGCATTGCTGCAGCTGCAGTCACTGAACTGCAGAAAGAATAATTTTTCAGTGGGATGGAGAATTTAGGGGCTGTTCCTCTATTCTCCAGCTTAACCCAGTGGGCAGGATACCAAATATTACTTCCACATTTCCTTTTGACATCACACACATTAAACGAAAATCAACCTGGCCTTTTGAGTTTATTATAAGCCATCTGGAGCATGAGGTATATTTTCCTTTTTTGTAAGAATTGGGGCAAATATGCAGCAATGTATACACTGCAATAAAACAATGAAACTGAGAAGCCACTGCTTAAGTTAATCCAGTATGGCCACAACAAACCTCAATCTAATTAAAATTGACTAAACATTTTTATATAAATTCAATTAATTGGTGTGGTCCTATGTGTGCATTCTACATCATGAAATTGTGACCAATAACTCGTTCTTCCAGCACTGCTAAATAATTGCCTGAAGTCAGAGGATAAAGAATAGAGAAAGCTGAAAATCCATTATGCTCTGTAACAGTCTGACTAAAACTAATCAACTGCTATCTAAATTTTCACACCTCTATTTCATGATCATCTTCTCCTGTAAAAATAAACACATGCACTCTGAAACGAGGTAAACATAAATGGTATTCAAAACATGAACGTAGCAGGTCCAACTTTGAACTCTACTCTGACTCCCTGGCATGTGGCAGAGACACTAGAGGGATCAAGGGTTTTAGGAGGGGTAATGTCCCTGAAAGGAGATAAGAAGGGGTGTCCCCAAAACAGCCCACCCTATTGGTGCTCCAGAAGTTCCCTCAGAGCCTTAAAATTTCACAAATACAATGACTGTTTTAAAATCCCCCGACCAATGTGTTTTTCGTGTTGAAAATGTATGGATTGTTGCTAAGTTTAAATAGGTGTTGAAAGTTTGGATGATGTCATGCTGGTGCACAAGAGCACCTAGTACTTATGACTCTTATTGCTATGGGTTATGTAAAGCATTTGAATAATTTGGGAAGGGTAGTACTTGCAGGGAGATGAAACCATATTCCCCTTGAAAATTAGTTCAGATTATCTCCAACGTTTGCAGACTCACAGGGTGAGTGTCAGGAATGTACAGAGACACTTAATGAGGAAAAAATATTATCATAATAAAATACTCATCTTTTTGGATGAAATTTTAATCTCTTTAGGAAGCACACTGTTACACATTATCAACTGGGTAAACTTGGGATGCTATAACTTCATTTGCCCGTCAGAAAATGCCTTCTATTGTGATGAGACAAAAAAGAAGTGCTTATTTTAGTTTTGTATGCTGATACAGCCAGGTTTCATCAAGTTTTTCTCTAGTACTGTTATTTATAAGATCACATAAAGCAGAGGACTTAACATACATTGGTTTATCCAGCAAAACTCAAAAACAACTCCTTCAGCTGGTTGGGCAGAGGATGACTCTATACCTAAATTCTTTATTATTTGCCCTATGAAGTTCCTAATCTGAAACTCAGAATCATTTAGAGCACCAATGCCTTATAGAGAGATGATAATACAGACTGTGAACTTGGCAAAAGGTAGACCTTTAGGGTATTTACTTTGGACACATTACTCCCAGGAGATCTGACAGAAGAACTCTACCTGAACTATTTTTATTTAAGAATCATTTGTACAAGAGAGTTTATCTCACTGGCCTTCTTCAGCTCATTATAAATGAAAGTCTTAAAGTGCTTTCAAAAACCTGTGCATTTTCTTGGAAGAAATCAGTGAGACAATAGCAGAACAGAGGAAAGCAACATTTTATCTTTCAGCAAGATTAAGAACTACCTGGCTTATTTATCAGCTAAATAGCACTTTGGCTGCCCTTGAGACTGAGATGGAGTCACTATATTGGTAATTACTAGACCAGGACATTCTCCAGCTCTTCTGGCAAAGGTTTGGCCTTTATTTCCTCACTTTGGAGACCACGAAACTCAATGTAAAATAGAGTAATAATCAGTCTGACTGGGACATGATCCTGTTGCATCCCCTTTAGAGCTGCCTTTACACAATGTTAGAGCTTGTTTTACCTTACTTGTTTTGTAACACATAAATTTTGTATTACAGTAGCATAGGTACAGCACTGGACTAGCCTACTGTCCAGGTTCAGCCTTGCCTATAATGCAGTGATGTAGACATCCATGCTGAAATATGTTCATATGTGATCTTAGACACTCTAACCCCAATGAGGCTCTGCAACCTAAAAATTCCACAAAGCGAGTGCTCCCCAACATCTGCATTTTCCTTTGGGTGGTAGGTACCATCTTCCCTTCCAGCAGTGCTGTGTCCTAGGGCTGTGTCCTGCAGAGAAGGGCACAGCCCAAGCACAGTGTTTCCCTTCACTACCCAGCCAGCAAGGGAGGGACGTGCCAGAGAGGAGCACTCACAGTCACTCCTCAGAGGGTGCCGTTGAGAGAGGAGCCATTTCTCCCTGTGGGACTGCTTCTGTAACATTTTGCTCCATCCTTCCAACAGTCAAGCCAGTGGCTTGTTGCCAAGCCAAGAGCCTGCCTTGGCTATCAGATTTCAATTATGTCAGTGAGAAAGGGTCTCAGTAAAAGAAAATGTTCGCAGTCAAAACTATTCTCAGTAAAATCAAAATAGTCAATGCATTGTCAGGGAAGAGTGGTGCTGCCCTACCAAATAAATGTCACTTTGGAAGCAAGTATATTAACAAAAAATATATGTGTAGGCAAAGTCCAGACACTTGTTTTGACAGTGTATGATTTTGCTCCCTTGTCAAACTTCTCTTATTACACATGGAATCACACACTCATTTTCAACAAGTACATGACGATGCAGGAGATTACCAGTACATCACAGCATGTGTTTGCCTTTGGATTGGCTTCATGTGTTTCTAGGCTTATCCAGCTGGCTTGGAGAATACACATGAACGAAATTCAAGCAGTGCTTATGCTTTAATTACAAAGGCTTACTCTGGACCTTCACTCTGCATCTCCTCTTTCCTTTGAGATACATTTCTGTAGAGTGATTTAGACACTTTACGCGCCTCAGTGGATCTCCTTGTTGTAAACATGCAACTTTATTTAAAATATGAATTCCTGAATTAGATGCAAATAAAATGTTAAATAAGAGATTTTCATCAGTAATTATCTACCAATAAAAATAGTTTTATATGCTTAATAATGAATATAATTGAAAATTTTTATGCACATTACTGTGTAAGTATTTGCAATTATTGGTTTACATTATTTTTCTATCAATCTTTATATCTCTATGGAATAAAAAACCAGAACAATTTTAACCTTAGCATATACATTTGTAAACCAGATAAATGTTGTGATTATCTCTTCCTGTATATAATTCCTCATGAGGGATTCAGTTAATTGAACATACCTATCAAAACATAATCTATGGGTTAATTAAGCTCAGCAAATATAAAATTTGAAACCACATACCCTCTATTGGCAGCAAAGTTAGGGACTTTTTTATTCCTTTTCATCCAATGCTGCTAATGATTGCTTTGCACAGGCATATAATACATGCAGGTAGCATGACTATATCCAAAACAGAAGTTAAGTTTTTGATTTTTCTGTCAGGGATCAAAAGTCTTTTTTTTTTTTTATACATACATCAACTCTTTCAATAACAAAATAAGAACTTATTGACGTTGAGTGGATTTCATAGCTTGTAGAAAAGACACATATCATTGTAATGTGTGAAATTTTAATCAGAAATGTTGTGAAGGATAAAGGTAAACTGACTGCTATAATTAATGTGTTCTGCCACAGATATTTAGCTGACACATTTGAGAAGTGTGGTTTATGTTAACTATTCCACTGCTTGAATTCTGTCCTTGCTAAATGATGGTACTGTTTGACAGTTTTAATTTACGATGCTTTCCTGTCTTCAGTAAAGTTTTTCTCCATCTAGCATATGATCCTGTAAAGCAGAAACTTGCAGTGCTGCAGTGGTAGGTGGACAATAGACATGCTGATGTAGATGTACTTGGTAATATGTGTTAAACCTGCTAGCAAGAGTTGTCAGCCTTGAACCACTTGAATATTGCCTTTCCTCTCCCTTCCTTTTTTAGCATTTCAAATATTCTATTTATTTAATCATTCAGTTTATGAAGACTTGTGCCCACAGGCCTAGTCTCTTGAATCATAAAAGGTTATCTTACCCATGGAATGAATATTGCTAAAATCTATTACCACAACAATAACAAAGATAGAGATATAAGAAGATTATTGTTCTCAAAACAAAATGCCTGTTACATTTAACTCATTTTTGGAAAAAGCCCAAGGCCCTGATTCTGCCACTGTTCCTTGCATTGAGTAGAACCATATGGTCCCATTGGAGTTGGTCTAACTGCCTTTGGAGTATGCTACCACTCAAAATAAATAAGACTGGCAGGATCTGGCCCTGAATGAACACGTGAGCTCTGCACCCTGCCCTAGAGGTTAACAAACTGGGTAAGAAAATTCCAGGGCTGAAGGGGATTCAGCTGAGAAGGCCCTCTCTGATACAAGCTCCCACCCCTCCAGATGTAGGGCCTCTTAAAGGAAATGCTCATTCAACATACATTCACTTTAGAGGGCTTTTTAAGAAGATATATTCTTTTTACATATAATTTATATATTGTCCTATTTCCAGAAACAATGAGCTTCCTTTGAACTAATTGTTTTAAAGAAGGAATGACAAACCTGGGACAGACAGAATTGCATTTGTCATTCTGAAGCAAGAGAAATGATTTTCTGCTGCAGATAATACTTGGTCTCACAACCAGCAGAACTCATTTTGCAGTCCTTAGGCACCCAGCTTCTCTCTGCCCAGTAAAAAGTAGGCTAAATGCGTATTTAATTTTCCAAGCAAATAACATCTTTAAAAAGTTGCTCTTGTAAATAAAAAATGTTGTTAACTTTTGCTGCATCATACACCCCCCATCAGTACAGCACATTACAGGGCATATCTTCAAAGGGTACTGGGTTATGAGTGTATGCAAAATAAATCCCTATGATCTGTCTGAAACAGATTATTAAAGTGATTTCCTCAGAGTGAAAATAGAGAGAAAAGTATCATTTACAAAAAATTCCATACTAAAAGTCAGGTATTCTGATTCTTTACTTTGCTTCTGCCTCAGATATATCAGTCTTACCTGAAAAGATCTACTGCAGGCGCCTCTTGCCATGCCAGTATGGGTGTGCAGCAGACAAAAGACATACCAGAAAGGGGAAGACAGATATGCCACTTAAATTAAATAGGAAATGAATTGGCCAGCAAGTTGGCATGTCTGCTGAGACAAATCATAGACAACATGTCTCTCAACAACAGAACTTATTTGTTTTCTCTTGCCAACAGATTCATCACTGCCCAGGCAAAACAGGCAAAATACATTAGTGTCATGGTAAACTGATAAAGAGAAGTGCCTCAATCTAGCATCCTCAATGGCGAAAGTCTTAGGGCTGTATTGATCTGTGTTATATAAATCTTGTTTTCTGTCTGCAGAAGTGAATCAGGAATGACCCTTAAGGTTAACAAACATTGTAATGTCTTTCAGCTGGGGCAGATGCCTATGCGCTCCGCACATTGTATTTGGTCAAGTCCCATCTTGTCATTTTACTGCCAAGGAGCTTAACTAATTGCTGGCAATCATAAGACAGTTTGATGGAAGCAAAGAATTCCTACAATTGTTGCCCCTCTCCCTTTTTTTCCTCAGCCTTAACAAGCACTCAAAGCCATGTAGCGGAAAACAATCAACACTGAATTAGTCAGCAGGAGTCTGAGCTGAGCTGGAACTTTATGTAATTGGCATGTCATGTCCATACATAGCCAGAAGCAGGCCTGATTAAGCTGATGTATTTTGTTTCAGTAAACTTTTACAAAAGCCGCTTTACCTCCTCTTGTTTGGTTGCATGTCATAGCATGTACTTAACATGACATTTTTCTGCAGAGCAAAGGCACTAGACAGTCACCACAGGCATTTTGGATTGGAGAAGTAGTATCATACTGGAATGTGTAACATTACATAACAACCGAGCCTCTAGAAGAGCCAGTAACTAAAGAAGCAAGTTCATTATTGAAGCATAACTCTTACACCAAACTTCTTTGGTTTCTGTTCACAACTTCATTTTCTACAGCCTATTTAAGGAGGTTTGAGAAAACAAGATGCTAGTTAAAGTTTTGCTAGAACTATTTCCAATTAAACTTGCATAGTTTTCTTGGGGTTTAGTAAAATGATTCCCATGCAACAAGGAATCCTTCCAGCAGAGATATCACTCAGGGCACTTAAGCAGTCTACTCTATCCGATCCAATAAAATTTTACTGTGCATTTTACTTCACCCTACAGATAAATTTAGTCTTAAAATGCTAAAAATGCCAGTCTGCATGGGAAAAGAAAGTATCTAATGCTTACTGCTAAAAGTAAATCATAAAGTTTAAGGCCCACCAGCTGTATTCTTTCGTAGTAGTATCCTTTTTGTCATAACCTTATATCAAACGCTGTAGTTGAACTTGGCATAGATTATTAAAGCTAAAAGAGTGAGTATTCCGTGCTTCTATTACGTCATAGTTGACAATATAAAGACAAGATTCAGGGAACTAATGGAGCTTTTTTCCTTTTGTCATAGAAAGGTCAAGCTAGTTTTCCACATTTTATATGTGTGTCATTCTCAATATAGCAACAGAATCTCATATGGAAAACAATGTAAGTAAATGTCTCTACGAAGCTACTAGTCACCTGATCAAAAGCCAATGTTGAAAAACACTTCTAATGACTTTCTCTTATGCATCAGTGCACCTACTAATGAGCTGCCAGAAAAGGCTTTGCAAAGCTTTGCTAAGATAGAGCAGGAATGTGAGAAGCCTGAGATCTAACTTCCCTGCTGTGATCCCTGCCTTTCTACTAACAGGGAGCCCGGGCACGGAGCTACTAATGAGCATGCTGGAGAGAGTGTCCAGCCCAGCTCCGGCTAGAGACAATCCACCTGTCTGCTCTCCAACGCAGGGTATGGTGCATGACAGTAAGACACCCCGTTGTATTTTTTCCTTAAATAATTTAGGTATTTATTGATTTTCTTCACATTTTTATTTTGGGGCTTTTTTCTTATTGTTTTGGTTTGGTTTGGCTTTTTTTTTTTGCATTGACCTTGCTCTCAGTAGCAACTCTCACTGTCTTTGGAAGAAAGTAGCAAGTTTCAAATGCAGGTTTTCCCTCCATAACTATTATTTGATTTGATCTAAGGAAACCAGTGCTGTTATAGCACATATTGCTCTCCAGAATTTCAAGTTTATTCCTCCTATAACATAATCATGCATCCTTAGCTTGATATGACAAAAATGGTAAACCAATATTAACAACTTGTTAAAAAAGCCCCAAATGTCCTTTATTTGAAGAGGGAAAAAAAACCAAAAAAGATATAACAGCTGCCCGACACTAAAAATAGTGCAAATTGCATAAATTAGAGCCCACATTTCAAAGGCACCACATTCAACATCATTGTCTACAGTCAAAAGCCAGCAGAATACTGGTATGAAACATTTACTTAAGTCTGTTTGCAGAAATTCTGTATGAATGGAATAGTTACCACAGGATACCTTTCAACTCCAAGCTGCTCAGATAACACACGACCATACCTAGCTCCCTTTGGGCTTTTCTTGAGGTTACCCTGCCATTTAATATTTTGTTAGCCAAAGAGACAGGTTTGCAGAACAGACACTAGTTAACATTGCCAGTGAGCAGGAGGATGTCACAATTACTCTGAAAGAAATACAAAAATGTAGCATTGGGAATCAGTGATAAATTTCCTGCATTATGCTCCAGATTGTCAATGGGAAAAGCTATTCAAGCCAGCCAAATGATTTGCTATTTCCACTTCTTGCTTGCCTCTGCTTCCTATCTGAGTTTTGACATTAGAAAACCTCTAGTATGTCACACCTAGGAAAAAAATGTGTCCTCAGTGCCTTATTGATCTCCCATAGTTTCTTCAACTAAGTCTTCACTATTATGAAAAAGTATCTCAGGGATCTAAAGTCTCCTGTTGATACAAATTCTAACTGACATTAATGGGATTTGAGTGTGCACACTGCATAGGGAAAAGAAAGCACACTACTGATGTTCAGGACTAATACTTGGAATATCTAGCATTAAAATATAGTAGTACTGTAAGCACACTCACCTCCACACTTGTAGGCTAATCATTCTGAATAGCAGCTTTAATCTTCAACTCAGTGAGTTCTCTTTCTGACAATATTTTAGAAATATTTAATTTTATTTTTTTAATTTCTTTTTTCCCTAACACATCAGCTTTCACCTCAGCTTTCCATTCTTAGAAGATTGCTACTTCTTTGCTGAAAAGAGAACTTAACAATTTTAAAAAGTTTCCCGATTTGCACCGCTTCAGCCAAATTTACAGGGACACGTTGAATATGAAGTCTTCAAAAAATAAATGTTGGGAGTAAATTTCATGCATGAATAAATAAATTATTCTGGTGCATAAAAGTTTGAGAATGCCAGTAAATTTGCTTGGGCCAGATTTTTCTGAATATGTGTAGTGTGTTTAATGAAAAATCTCATATAAATGCTTCACTATTCTTATATTTGGCCTTAATAAATACCTAAACGATGCCTGGTAAGGCCATCCTTTAAAGATGCTGGAGAGAGTCACCAGATTTATGGAAGAAAAAAAGTACTGATAGAGGCTCTTGAGCAGCAAAAACCCATCTTCCAGGGGGAAATGCTGGGGCCTCCAGTGCTTCTGTAAACAGTCTTTGGCTGCTAAAGAAATCTTTCAGCATGGAACTGTCATCCTTGGTGCTTCTACCATGCTGCAAACTCCTCTCAGATCAGTGAGAAACAGTGACCTTGTTATGCTGAACTGGAAATGTTGGCTTGGGACTATCATCCCTCTTGTTGGGGCGCTCTTTAACAATTGGTATCATTCAGCTTTGCACACTGAATGAGCCTGAGACAGATCTGCTCTGTGGTGAGGTACAGCCTACAGACCAGAACAACTCAGTGGAAGGAAATCAGGAACATAAAGGAAATTGGGTGCAGTTCCTGGCAACACACACCTTCAGACAAGATCCAGGGAAGGGAGGAACATTCCTACTCTTCTGTTCTTCTTCTATCCTGTTCTGGTCTTCCAAACTCCCAGGATGAACAAAGTTGCCCATATCTAACACAACTCATTTAATTTCCTAGGAATATTAGGTTACAAAGACCATGTAAAATCTACCCCTCTTGTTAAACTGCAAAGCCTAGCTCTTACATGAGATAATTCATATAAACTCTTTTGCTGCATTTTTCTGTAAGGTGTTCTGTGCCTATTAGTGCATCAGCCCTATTCTCTGAGGATATACTGTATAATAGAATTAAAAGTGCTTTGAAATTGCCAATCATCTTTCAGTCTATGCAGTGAAGGAGACACGTGAAAGAATGAAGCTTTTCTAGCTCTATCTCCTCAAAAATTAGTTTATCAAAAATTTCTGTGAAACCTTTTCCCTCTGAATGCCCAGATTTTTCAGAATTTCAAATGAAAACTTCAAAGACTGTTGATAAAATCTATTACTGTATTGTTGTAAATATTATTATTTGATTTATTTGAATAAAAAACCCGATAACATTACAAACTCAGAACAGAGTATGTTATCAGAAAATATTATCTTTCAAAATATTTCCTTAATCTCTCTAAGTTTTTAGTTACAGGGAAGATTTTTTGAAAAGTAATTTCTTACTTCTTGAGAATGAAAGAAAATTTTAAAATTCAAGAATTGATATTGTTTGATAAACTCTGATTTATCATAAGCTCACACTTTCGCTGGTGGTTTGACAATTGAGTTTTCCCTCTCACATAATCCTGGCATGAAATAAATATTGCTTTTAATAATTTTGATTTATTAGCAGGAAAGGTTGGTTTCCCCAAAGTAGCTGAAATATATGTGGATTTATGAGTCAGAGCAGGAGACCTCTGTAAAAGATAGCAACAATTTACAGAGTGTTCCGAGAAGACTAATAGAAATGGTTATGAGGCTGGAAGACATGTATACATATAATTTCACAGAGTCATAAGTAAGACATATGGGGAGAATGATAACAGTCTAAATTTTTAAAGCATATTAGCAAGAGCGATAGAGAAAAAATTAGACAGAATATTAAAAAAAATTCCTGAAAATGAGCTGAGTTAGGCAGTTGAATAGTCTCCAAAGGACTGATGGGAACCCAACTGCAAGATACATTACAACTAGACTAAGAGGGCCATTGGGGTGACCTGCTACGTTTTATTTTTTTCCATGCTGGTCTTCAAAGAACTGAAGTATTAGAAAGTCAGAAGAAAACAGAATGGAGAAGTTTCAGAGCCAAGGCTGCCTTGATATTATTATTTTATATCTTAGCTGAGATTTGCAATTTCCTGTCATCTTATCTGGGTTCCTTGGTCAACTCTGGGTGTTAAGTCAATGAGATGCTGAATGACTTACCTTGGCTGCTGGTAAAGTTAATGTGTTATAACAGATTTTATATGTGATGATTTATGTATTTAGGATTTTTATGTCAATAATTACTGTACATGTTATACGACCATTTCATAAAATTACACATCACCATAAAATAACTGTATATGGCATATTTAATTTTGAACTTCCAAAGACAAAAATGGAAGTAGTTACAATAATCATTATTTTCAATTTTATGTAGTTAAGTGGTTTTACAAAAAAAAATTAGCCTTCCAAATTACATAGTTATAATGTGTTAATGGTAGCATAACATGTCATTACATTATGCAGCTTAATTTCATAGATATTATATATAGTTGGATATTTTAGACTCTTTTATCCTTACAGTTAATACAAGACACTGATTTCTTTCAAACCATATTCTGCTTAACACTTACGCAGTATAACCTTTGATGATCCAATTCATTTGGACACTCAGATCACAAAAGAAATTGGTGCTATTGCATTTATTTCTTATTATGAAATGGGAACAGTGCTCCCATTCCTTGCAGTTTTCTCTGTGAACCCTTCCTTTTTTATTTTTCCCTACTTATAAAACATGTTCTTCCAAGACAGCTGATGAGACAAGAGTGCTGCTTAGAGAGAAGATGATGATGATGATGAAAGTCACCTTGTCTGTGCTCTTCTGATGGCACCTGTGAGGCTTGAATACACCCTACCCAACTTTCTAATGGGACACCTAATCTAGGTACTTCACTTAAGTTCTTGGAGTCAGGTGGGATGGATCTGGGACTAAAAATCCCTAGACACCCCTAAGGTATTTAGGCTACTCAGACCTTTAAATTATGCCATTGTAGCCTATTGTCCTGTTCTATATGTTAGACTTTGCACCTCAAGGGCAAAGAGTGGTTTTGCATCAAAAAAATGAAAGAACAGATGGTGCAAAAATCCACCAAAACTCTCTGATGCTTACAACAAAAAAGAACTTCAAATACTACTTCTGATGTTTTGCCTTGATTTCTTTACATAAACTTCATCTCTTTTTGATCCACCCTCAAAGCATTCAGACTCTTGTGGATTTTTAATTTGCCATCTTCTCTATTTACTCTTCCTTTCAGGCACGTTGTCCAAAAATTTTAAATAACAATGGAATTCATTTTGTCCCCAAGGTCACTAATGAATATATTGAATAATGCTGATTCCAGTTCCTAAGTATTACCATCAACACAGCTTCCCAGTCGCTTGCAGCTACGTCTGCAATATCTCTTTACCTGCTATTTGTAATTTCTTTCTTCAGCCATATATAATCATGGATCTACAGGAGCAATTAGCAGCCTCTTTCACAAAAGCACTAGGTTTAGAAGAGACTACAGTTACAAGAAATCAATTACTTCAAACCTGTAAAGGAAAGTGTTTCTAGGTACAAAAAGAAAGAAGAAGAGAGTAAGGCATCACACAGTACAGATAAGAAAACAAGATCTTTGCCTAAGGACCTTCCACTTGCAGCAGAGCAAGACAGGTATTTTAGCTGTGATTCTTTCACATGTCATCTCAGTCTTTTCTGCGTGCTCTTCTTGTACTGTAGTTAAAGGCTTATAAATCCAGGATACCTATATACCCTTTCAATTATAAAGTAATTGTTTATCTAAGTTATTCAACTATACACTCTTGGATGGTCAGAATTTGCAAACGATAATCAGTTATGATTTGAAACTTCCCTTACAGTTTCTTTCTCTGCTTCAAGGAGGAACTATTGTAACAACCTCTGCTGAAGGCTACTGTAGTCCCTTGCTGTGTTTTTGGCAGCACAAATTGTTGCTTAAGACTGAATTTCCTATGTCTACTTCACACCTTAACCACCATGTCTGCAAAGTCAAACTGACCCATAAATCCCTCGCCAAGTTGTAGAGTCACTCTGCTAATGGAGTCTAATAGCAGAGCCTTATGCAGGACAGCAACAATTAAAACATAAAAAGAAATCTAGTCAAGTATGTCTCTTTTTTATCCAAATGCATTTCTTCAATTTGCTAGTATAAAGCAATACTTTTTAAACACATCATCTAAACAATAAAATACACATAAGAATTCTGATGTCTGTCTTCAGACTGGGACTGTGCATAGTCTGTTATGTGATATATAATATCAAAGGAACAAGCTAATCTCTAAATACATTATTAGAGCCCTGGTAATACTCTGTGTCTTTCCATCATCTGAAAAGCTGGCAAATGTATGCTCTGCATCATCAGTGTAACAATCTCTATATAACATTATATTATTTCTCTAGCACTTGTACTACAGACCAACAAAACTTGTTCCACTTGGCACTCAGCAATGTACGCATTTTTTAACAACTCTAACTAATCCCAACATTTCTGCAAGTGATTCTAATGCAGATCACAAATGAAAAAAAAATATGCAGAACTGAATTCCACACACAGCCACATTTGAAGAAATATATGCTTTGAATCAACTAGGATTGATCAAAAATTGTTCTTTCAAAATGAAGGTGTACTCTGAGCAACTGGACTATGAAGTTCTAAATGCAAAAGTTTTATTACTGAGCCTTTTTATGCGTACATTTTTTATATTCTGTTTTGTATTTTAGGGATTTTGCACAATAGATTCCAAATCAATCCAAATTAACAATACATTTCAATTTTCCTTAAAATCTTTGCTGACTCCAAGGATAGATCTACTGCTTTCCCATTCTGTTTAATATGTCCCAGGAAATATGAAAGTCAAGATAAAGCTAATTCAATAGAAGCACTGCCAAAACAACAAAAAATGGGTCTCCAACTGCCACCAAGCTGAATGGTCCATAGAGATCCTTGGCATGGGCCCTTCTTTTTCTCAATAGCTTCTTCTGAGATAACTAAGTATTAATAACTAATTGTTCTGTTCAAATGGATGTTCAGACATCCTCAGTCAGGATTTGCCTGATTCTCATACCAGGTTAGTCTGCAATGCCTGCAGATTCTCCTCTTCCCAAATTCTACTCATGCACTTCCTCCCAGAAAAAATGCTTTGCTCACCAGGGTCACATGATGCACTTGTTTTCAGTGATAAAGCTCTGTGCCAGGCTATTACACATCACAAATATTTCCAGCTATTTAAATTCATGGAAATCAGCACTTCCGGAATTGTCTAGGATTTTGGGTGTATGCTTGGATGCTGTACTAATAATTTTCACACTTCAAGATCTACGGCTACCATTGCCAAATCAGTGCAACTGTTGATTAATTGAAGATCATGACTAGTACTCGAAAAAATTGTTTGCAAAAACCACACTTTGCCTTAGACATCACAGTGGAAGACAAAAAGGGTAAATGTTCAACTGAAAAGAAAATTTGCAAGTATTTCTGCCCAATACTTTTATTTCCTAATGTGGTACAGGAACACCAGCCTGCTGTCTCCCCTACAAGGCAATGTGCACTCTCTGGATCCTGCTGTGCATACAACTGCAAACTTCTATATTCAAGAAGTGCTAGACACAGGCTTTCAGCTACAGCTCCAAAGATAATCTTAACAACAACAAACCCAAAAAGGTTTGTACAAAACCAGCAGAGATTATCTTTCTATGTTTTTGCTCCACTAAATTATGTGACCTATGGGTTTATGAGTATCAGCACGTTCAATTACTTTCCTTTGGAAAAGTTTTTCCTTCTTACTCTAAACTGCATATGAAGCTGCATCTTCTGATATGTGTTTATACATCATACATTTCCCTTCAACTTTAACTCTTCTAAGGGAGAATTATTCAATTCCAATCTTCAGAATAAGCCAGAAATTCCAGGCTTTAGTCATTTGCCAGTCAGCAAAAGTTGCTGTGATTATGACTGTCAACTACTCAGGAGCATGTTCATTTTCTTAGTTCAGCCACTTTTCTTGCAAGGCCATTGAAATGTTGTTAGTATCTATCTTTCCATAACCTTTTTCATCAAAACTCATGTGCGAACACTTCACAGAGGAGGTAAATGTTTTACCACATTTAAGAGAGAGAGGAAAATGAAGATATAAGGAGGCTGAGTATTTTCCCCAAAGACTTTCAGTGGATGAACAGGAGCAGTGCAGCCTAGCTTCCTTGGTGGTCTGCCCAAATAATGCCACATGATGAAATTCATGCCTTACTCCTTGCTAAGAAACCAGTAAAACTATAATACCATCAGAGCTGCAGAGGCAATCAACGCTTTCTTGAGACAGGTTTTAAGTATTAGTTCCTAGCATCTTGCTTGGTTGGTTCATTTTTCATACAGTGACAACACATCACCTAAAGCACACAAGCACCCATTGGTACTATTTTCTAGCACTGACCCCAAAAACAGGACAAACATCAGTAGCTCGGGAGCAATGTTCCACTAAACAGGATTTTACCCTTTCAAGTCAGCAGCAAGCTTAGTTTTACAACAGCTTAGGAAAAATAAAAGGCATTTTATTGAATATTTCAGATGTGAAACCAAAGAGTGTAGCAGTGGAAATAGCTGCTACACTTGCTAGCTCTTATACAAATATAGCAGGGTCTTATGGCACATTCATTTTAAATGGTGATCTATATTCTTCTTCCACAACCATTGACTTGGGAAAAAAAAACCCAAACAAAGCTAGACCATGTGTCAGATGGGTCATTTAAATTTTTGCTGTGAAAGATATTAATAATATTCCCATTTCAGTAATCACCTGTGAGTTTTATAATTTACAAGCCAATGAGGAAAAAAGGGCCATTCAGAGTTTCCAGATTTTCTTTTGGCTAATGAAATGCAACAGTGTTAATTTACACTTGGAACATATAAGCAAGGATTACATCTGTTTTAAAACAAAGAGCATCATCTTAGAAAATTTTTTAATGATAATAAAATGTGAATCACGCATATCTTATACAGATAAGACGCTAATTTTCAGGGACTGGCAAGACTGCATTCAGTAAAAAGATTTTACTCAGATATCTCCATTCAGCATTTAAAAAAGATCTGGCATATCCAGCACACCAATTCTTCGGGGCAAAGTCATCTAGGTCTGAACAGTCATAATTTAAACATCCAATCACATCAAATTAAGCAATAGAAATAAAGAATTAGCCCATTTTAGCAAGACTACCAGAATTCCCATTTTTAAGTACTGCATTTTTTAAAATAGCACCTAATAGGTCTTTCATTTTATTACAGTCATATGCTAAAACACTTTTGAAAAGAGTCCTACGAAAATTTCCTCTTTTAAACTGAAATAAACTCAAGCCCTTTATGCTCACAGGGAGAACCTGGCTTTTTTGGTTTTTTACCTTTAAATATAAATGCTTTCCTATAACCACAGCCTAGCAGGGAGGCAAAGCCTCTTGGCAAAAAAAGTTATATTAAGTGCACTTGCTGGAACTGTTTATACTTTGTTCCTGAGAAATAGATTGAGTACTTGATAGTATAACACAATGAGAGGTACGGGTGGTGGAGATCGGATCGGATGCTTGGGCGGGGGGAGCGGGGAAGTGTTGCTACCCCAGGAATTTATTTTTAAAGTGTCTGCTATTTCATGCAATCTGGTCTATTTCAAAGGCAAACAATTTGCTCTTCAGAAGTATCTTTATGAGCCCCAAGGGATGAAACTCATCCCTGGCAGAAATGATTTAGCAGTATCCAGAGAGGGGGTGAACTCCTTGAGAGGCAAGGGAATAATTTTTTGAAGGGTGGCAGAATTTTAACAAGGGCCTCTAGTGAGTTCTTGTGAACCCCTTTCAGCACATCACTGTTTTATTAAAATATTCTTCTCAAAATACTGAAACACTGACAGCTCCTGTAAGCTTGCCAAAAATTGAGTAAGGAATAAAAATAAAATGTTAACTTGACATGTGTGAATAATTTTGATTTGATGATAACACCTTTTGGAATCGAGGCCATATTCAAAGCTGACTCGTAACACATTCACATTTCTAACTTCCATGAAATAACTCAAACTTTTCAGGCATTGTTATGGTGCGGTGAAAGGAGGAGATGGTAGGAGCTGAGCTCAAGCTTCCCTCTGAGTTAAGTGAAGATTAAAAATATCTTAAGTCTTTCTATCCAAACCTAGAGGGACCCAGGTCATATTTGGTATGTGCAAAACAGGCTGGGCAATGCCTGCTGGCTGGTTAAAGTAACAAACTGCAATCAAACTGAGTAAACACCAAAAGAAGGAGGTAATTTTGAGATAATTGATTTCTGAATCTGGCAAAAGTACTGAGCAGATATTGTAAGGAGCATCCATATTCTGGCAGGATCCAGCATAGCACTATCATGTGTGTGTCTGTTCCATCTCTGGGTGTCATCTGGGCCTCTTCACACAGTAAGAGGCCAGGCAAAGAGGAAGCTCAAATGAACTATAAGAACCTCTTTGGACAAACCGTGGATGCAATGATTTCTCTAAGACCAGTACCATGCACTATTTTCTACTCCCTACCACATTAGAACCTCAGATGGTCTACTTCAGCAGGGCAGCACCGAACTGACTATTTTTCCCTCTGTCCCACCACCCTGTTGTCTCTGTTCCTGAGCTCTTAACAAGTAGCCACACTTAAAGACAGCAAGGCTGGCAGAGGAATGGCTGTCAGTAGTGTTAATTTATCTATAAATCTCTGATCAAATGGTGTTGTGAGGAAACAAGGGGAGAAAAGTTGAAGTTGAAAAGAAAAAATTTAAATGGATGAGCTATGAATAAGACCTACCACAGCTAGAGGTACCTCCTCACAGCTGTAATGACAGAAACACACCTCTTACAGAAAAAGGGCTGCAGGTTTCTACTAGGCACAAGAGTACTTGTACCCAAAAGTCATTCTCTATTTTCTTAGTGAGAAAAGAGTGTTCTTAGGCATTATATTTTTAGATATTCCTAAGGGCTTTCCAAGGGACTCTGACCTCCTTTGGGACAGTTTCTCAGCTAGAAAGGGCTGCTGCATGGTATCTTGGGGTGTAGTGGCATTTATCTACAACTCATGTGACTTTCCCTTGTCTCCAGTGTTTAAGTCAAAGTGATTGGTCAAGTTCTCAGAGCTCAATTGATTGTGTAAAAATATACATGACATAAACCCCCCTCCCTTATTCGGCTACTGACTCAGCCAGCCTGTAGATCCCTCAGCATGGCTGAGTTATGCAGTCTGCCTTGTGCTTGTGAATAGATTCAAATGCCACTCAGCACAAAACCACAGGTGAACTTGGCAAATGACTTTTGACTTACATAATACTGACTCCTGTATGCATTTCATTCATTGTGGATCTAAAGTGTAACATTAAGGTGTATAGTATTACTAATATGGCACAGGCCATTTTTAGAGCCTACCCAAAGGCATGAGATAACATTGATAAAGACTGGCAAATCTAATGGGTAAGGAATGACTGGTATGTGAACCACCATTCAATGAGTCCAGAAAAGTTTGATTACCAGAAACCAAATTAAAGTGCTTTGTTTTTGAAAAGAGCATTAGGTCAGACTGGTAAAAGCAAGGAAATGGGTAAATGACATGCTCTGGACCCCACTTTTCTGCCATTTGGTGAACACACAAGATCAATGTAAATGTGTTTTAAACAGAGCTGGCTTGTACTTTAGGTGGTTTCTACTTAGATATTCTTCTCCTTCATAGAAGTGCAGATTTTATATTTGTCCTGTGCAGAGCACAGAACATGCGAAACAGTTGAGGAGTGAATGAGGAAGATTTAGGTGGATTCAATGAACAAGAATTGACACTTCTCTTTTCCCAAGTATAGAAAGTTTCTTACACTATATGCATAAAAGCAGGTTAATATATTATAGCTGAAGTGCTGGTGTCACTAAAGTTAGCAAATTGGAGTTCAGACTCCACTGCACGTTAAACTCAGTCCTGTTAGATTAACAAAGGGTCTTCAAATCTATGAAGGCATAATTTACAGACATTAGAGAAATAGATGTCGTATGATTGTATATTTAGAAAATATGTGCTAGAAAATGTGTATGCTGAGGAAAGATTTAAAATCTCTATTAGGATATTATTTGTCAGTAATTCTGATGACAGGAATATGTGCCCTGATTTGTATTATATAATCTCTTAATTTATTACCTAATTAGCTCTCCCAAATGCCATATTTATCTGAAGTTCTCTCATCAAGTAATCCATCCTGATTAGATTTTCCCTCTCACTGGCTATAATAAACACTCATTTTTTTCTTCTTGAATGTGTCCTCTCAACTGCTAATTCATAACTTCTGTTTTTTCTTTTTTTGTGATAAATTTCCCTTTTGTCTTTTTTTCCATATATTCTGGCACAGCCTTTTCTCAACTGCAGCCTTCCAACTAGCTGTCTGTATGCACTCACCATGACTCTCCAAAATCCTGTTTCTCTTAAAATGGAGCAAATAGTCCTGATCAGCTCTTCCCTAGTAATGCAAAGTCCAAAATGCAGAAAGATGCCACACATAGGACTAGTTTCAGTGCACAACAGCCATCTTGATGGGCTTACCTAAAGATAAAGCCAATTGCACAGCCATGGACAGGCATGGCTCAGAACTTGCCCAGGTAGTTCTTGAGCCACAGACCACCGCACAGAGAGCTCGTGTTGTTTCCAGCACAGATTAGAGGAGACATTGACAGAAAGAAATCCACTTTCAGCCCTTGAGAATGAAGCACACACAATGGTAAGAAGAGCAAGGACAGAGGGGATGAAAGATAATAGTCAGCTGGTGGCAGGAGGGCATGAGTTTGAGTCTGCTATGGTATTATGGCAAAGTTGTAACATCTTAGTAGGACGGTGAATGACAGAATTGGGCAATGCTTCCCGTTGTTTCCCAGCAAACAGTGTCCTAAATGTACTTCCTATACCTTCCCAGCAGACTGGGACAATCATCTCTCATTTTACCTAAAAAAAAAAAAAAAAAAAAAAAAAAA
>JAYDZK010000274.1:17034386-17060602 GCA_034509185.1 Euphonia xanthogaster | reverse complement strand
TCCTTTTCCCTAAAAAAAAAAAAAAAAAAAAAAAAAGATTCCCAATCTGCTAGGTTCCCAATCTGCTCTTGCAACCTCTCCAGATTTTGAGCATAAATGAAAAGTATATCAAAAATATTGAAATAAAGAGCTGCAGTGAGCCAGCACACTAGGACAAAGAGGAACCTGACCCCAATAAAGGTCACTGCACCAACCCAGCTCCATTTCGCTGCCACAGGACATCTTTGGTCTACCAGCAGAGCTGCATGAATGCCTTGTGAATTTGCCATGTGGCTGCTCAGATCATGGCAACCTGTGATCTCCCAGCAGTCTGACACTCAGGACAGAACAGCCAAGTCTTTTTTCATCCCAAGTGTTGACCCTTAAAGGGCACCTAGGAAAGCAGTAGCATGTTTATGGGCTAGGGAGAGTGAGATGTGTATCTTGTTTCCACCTGCTCAGACTTGGAAGACATCACCTCCCTTTAACAGCTCATCTGGCTGCTTCAGGCTCTGGCTCCAGGCCACCTCATGATGGTACATGCGCACAATTATGTTATCATTTCAAATGACAATTCATGACAAGCTGCTAGTAGGGTGATAGTCCTTCTTGCATGGTCCGCGTCTGCAGATTATTATAAACACTGACTGTGAGACAGGGCTCAGTGCTTCTCTCAGTCTTATCTGTCCAAATGTACCGACTTCTATGGTCTTTATCAGTGTAACTCACAGATTTTGACCCATTGCTTTTAGCCACCAGAAAAACAAAACTGGATGCTATGGTATAATGCATTTCAGCTAAAAGTACTCTTGACGCTGCCTCGCCTTAAAGTGAATTTGCCAAGGCAAGTATCTCTGAAAGATCTATTCGTGAAATATCTTCTAGCTTGACATACTATTTGAGACTAATTGAGCAATAGTGTTACCAGTCATTGCTACTTAATTGTGTGATTGCTGTGGAACGCACAGCCCAGCAGCAAGGTTACACAGCCAGACAGATAAATGGGGATCTCAAACACACCTGGACTGCAGGCCAGGGACTAATGTAGGGACCATTTTTAAATTGTGATCCTTCTTGTTTTCATTCCTTTGTCAGTGTTTCCAACAGTTACTCACATAGAAGAAACTACTTAGGGAAACTATGGATTTTTACCCTTTCTGAAGTGAATTTTAACAGCTAAGCAGTTGAACCTTGTCCATTTCTTTTCCAGTGCATTATTTTTTTCCACAGAGCAGTGATTGTGAGCAAAGCTTCTAAAAAACATGTGGAATATCCAAATTTCCATTATAAGTTAATTTAATTTCTAAAAGGCAGTAACAGAAAGAGAAATTATTTTTTCAGCAAGATCTTATTATACACTGTTGTGTACGCTCACATTTGTATTACAATCCTTACAGCACATATTTAAGTAAAATACACTCCCAGCCTCTGCACTGGAACTCAGACACCCTAGCCTCAATTTTAGACAAAAAAAGCTAAATAATGTTACTGTTTTGCTAGAAAGTCTGTAAGATTAAAAAAGGATGTCTTAAGTATTCCTTGTGCTTTAGAGCAAAAGGAAAGGCTCTCACGTTGGTGTTTAAAGAGGCTGTAAGATGCAAGACTTCCTCTGAGAGCATTTCTTTAGAAGAGCCAGTGTTGTGGTACAATACAAGGAGCCATTCTCAGCAGAGTGTGCTCACAAGCACAACCAGGGCTGGCAGTATCACTGAGACAGAAATCTTGTTCATCTGAAAATATGTTTCACTAACTATTTTCGGTAGCTCGAAGAAAAGAACAGATTTTTAACACCTGTGCTTGCTGCAGGCCGTGAGGCAGAAGGTTTGGTAGGCTTCCCTGAGAGGCTGGTCCCTGGTGCCCTCTTGTGTCGAGACCGTATCTATCCCCAGCCGTGAGAGGCTCGTGGCAAAGCTCTGGCTCCGCTGCAGCTGCATCCCTTCCTCTCTAACCCCAAAATATCTCCATGCCTTCAAGGGTTAATACTGACTGGTTGGTTGATACAGGAGGTACCTCTGCTGCCACTGTCCTGCAAGACCTATTGCTGAACTCAAGGTTCAGTGATAAAAATTTGCTTTGTTTTAAATTTTAAATTAAATGATAGGCAATGTGAATGTTCTCTTTCCCTAAATTACTCTGGTAATATCATCAAAGTGATATTGGCTGAAGTGACAAGCCTGGATTTGTAGAATTCCTTTCAATGTGTCTGTCAGTGGTCAGTTGAATTCTTATCATTGTCCTTTCAGGCTGTTTAGAAGACAAGGTTTAAGAGCCCACTACTATATAATACAGGTCACAACTGAGAAATATGTATCCTTTCTGTAATAAAAACACACAGAGGAAAAAAAATCAATGCCACACACCTACTAATCACTTGAAATTTGATGTATTTTAAAACCAGTTATTTAATTTGCTTGCTTGCAAAGGTGCTGAGTGTTTCCTGGGAGCATTCTGCTAAAAAAAACCTCCCAGCATACATATATAAAAATACCAAAACTTATTTAGGTTTTATGAATTTAGATACCTAACTTTGGCCACATGTTTTTTAAGGCATGGAGCTTTCCATGAAAATGGGCCTCTGCCTGACCCAGTTAGGAACCAGTAAAACGATAAAACAGTGTGTCTGGATTTTCTTTGTGTACTTGAAGTGATTATACAGTATGCAGCACTGTTCTAAAGTATAAAACATGTGCCTTTGGGTATTTTATGTCTATGTGTTTCTAATATCTGTGTACCTCCTAGTTTTAACTAGGCTAGCAAGCAGAAACACTGTAGTGCCAGCAGAGCTGTTCTTCTTGTCTTTAATCTGACCCAGATGAGAAACTACTAAAGATCTCACAAGGAAATCCAATTTTTGGAAATTACCAGCATGAATTCTTAATCAAATAGGCCAAAGTAACTTCTGATAAGCTTCTGAACCCAGCCTCCAAGGCTTTTGATGTTCATTCACAGTATATAGTACCATCTGTAACATTTGCTACTTCTACTCCCTGCAAGCATGTTTCACCTCTCTCACTGCATCAGTTATTAATCCTATTTTTTTCCTTTTTTGAACACATAGCTGTGGTTCACCTCTAATTTTGTTGCATTGCTTTGTTTTTAGTCACATTTGCTGTTCATGGTATTACACTGATGGGGCAGGAAACTACAGTCCTCCCTTTACTGAAAGGACAAGTGCAATACATGCACCAATGGAATAAATGAGTCCCTAAACTGCCTCACCTGTAGTGAGCTTAGTGCAAACCAGAGATTGTACCTGTTCAGACATAGGTGCCTTTGGTATAGGAAAATCAGTGTCAAATAATACAGTGAAAATAAACCTGCTGCCTAGGAATAAAACAAAAATTATTCAGACCCTAACTGCCTGTGCATCAACCCCAGGGTTTAATATATTGACTTCTCCCCTAAGGCTGGAAGAAAGGATGTGCTCACACCTGCCTGCTTTGCTGTGACTATAAGCACGTACCCATTCACCTCAGCTGCAGTGTCTGAGGTGAACAACTTTATACCACATCCACCCTGCATTTCACTGAGGTTTTCTAATAAGCACTTCCTTTATGTGAGGGTAAATCTAGCACGTTTTGGCATATTAACCTAGAGAAGTTTTCTGAATTATTCTTTATCTTTCTGGGCTCTTTTCTATACACTTCTGAAGCTGTTACATACACATACACACTTAAATGCAGCTGGGATTGAATATAAAGAGTCATTATGGTGTTCTTCACAATCCCATTGCTGCAGAAGGCAGTAAGTACACCCTTGTGCCTAGTGCATCCCAGTGGCCTGATTCTTCACTGTCTTGCACCTGCAGGAGTTATTTAAACCACTACAAAATGGGCATAAATCACGACTGAGCCTGAATGGCAGGATTTCACACTCTGCAGAGGCAATAATGACTAGATGAAAGGGTAAAGCAGTGGAAGTATCAGAGAGGATTTTCTCCCCCTTCTGTTCCTTCCATTTGAGTGACTAACTCAGGGGAATTTCTCTGGTCTCATAAAAGATATCCAAACCCTGTGGGTGGGCAGGTGAGAAGGGAGGCCTAGGGCAGCCCTGGGGGACAGCTGTAAGTCCAGGTGTGCGGCGTTGCAGTGAGGTGCTGCCACTCTGCCCCAAGTTTGAGTTTATCCAGAGGGGTCTGAGGACTCCAACACTACATTGCTGCAAATAGTTAGCAACTGCTAAGCCACAGACAGTATTTGTATACTGGAGCTGGCACCAATACTTATGCCACCAAGAGACAGCATCAGATCCACCAGAGCCTCTGATTCTCACAGCAAATGGAAAATATACAAAGACAGGTACACAAGGACACGGAGGTACCTTAACACTACTCCCAGATAGAAAGTTCTGAGAAAAACCCATCATGTTTAAGACAATGAAATTTGCATGAGGTGATAGAGACTGTGCTTTTACCCCTGTAGCCTGAGGAGCCCTTTAGGGCCTGATTCAAACCAAACTGAAATCACCATAATCTCTCTGTTGGCTTCAGTGTACTTTGGATCAGCCCCTGAAGCTGTCCAACAATAACTGAGCTATAGGGAAAGCATCTTTCTAATGAGGAATATCACTAGGATTTCCATATAGAGAGACTTCTAGCCTGTGCATAAACCTGTGCTTTTTTCATTTAACTAAGCCAAGAAAGCTTGCATTCTGCATTATGTGAAAAGTAATTAGCATTTCATACACTTAGAAGAAACTGAAAGTACGTTTAATTATAATCAGTTACAAGATGTTATTCACCAAGTGTTTCCATGCTTTTATTCATCTTTCAAGCATAGCAAACAAGAAATGAATTACTAAAGGTCTTTCAATTATTCCAAGCTATATCTTAAATCATAGTAAAGAATATAACATTCCTCTGATTTCAAATATATAATTTCTGGTGAGATACTGGAATATGGACTGAGCTAGCCAGCAATGGAAGTCCTTTACTCTAAGCCAGCCACATCTAATTATAAAAGATGAAGGCTTTGAAAATTTACATAATTGCTGGCTCTGGTAGGGGTCGGTAACATATTTGCATTAGCTACTTATGCTTCATACCAACACTTTTAAGCACCACTTATCAAAAATAAGTCTACCAAGTCAGAGGTGCGTAGGTGGCTAAATAAAACCTGCTAAATATGGGTAGCACCACCTCTCTACGTCATGAAGAGATATATAGGCTTTGACACACAGGGTCTTTTCTTTGTCTTGTTTGTCACTTACACATTAGAGTAATAGGTACATTAGAAATGTTCTTGATAGGAATTAATACCTTCTGCTCCTTTAGTGTGCATTTGTTATAGCTATTTACTTTGTTTTTATATACAGAATTTATTTGGTTTAATTTGCACTCCAGAATTTCCCTCTGTTCCCCTCTCTGGCTCATTTTTCAAGCCATCAGTCTAGATGGTACATGGCACCTTAAAACAGCAGGATAAAACCCCTGTAGTCTAAATATATCTCTCTAATTCTTCCATGATTATTTCTCTTTTTCATATCATATAAAAATTCTGGCGGACATATATGATGCAAGAACTATACAACAAAAATGACAGACCAGTACATACATTTCAAAGGCTCTGTTTAGAAAAGAGTCACATTATGTTACAAACAGGTCTTTATCTTATTATGTTTGATGTCAGCAAGTGAGCTTTAAGGAACCTGACACTGTTTGAACTTCTTTTTTAATTTATTTTATTGTATACGTTGATTTGATGGTTTTTGAACTCTGGATCAATTTGGTGACATTGTGGCTGATCCATTTTATCCTTGCTTTGCTGGGCCACTGTTTCATTCTGAGGCTCCAGTCTCCCATTTTCCTCGAAAGGCTCATTAGGCCTGATCTCTTTTAGCCTTTTTGCTTTTTTTCCTTTCTTCCTCACACTGGACTCTGGTTTGCTTTATTCCTTAGGTCCCCCTATAGGTTAAGCCTAAGCTCTTATCCCCTATTCTCTTTAACTCACAGCCAGCATTTGATTCTGATTTTTTAACCCTCTCCATGAATTACCCAGCCTGGGCACAGCCCCGTCATGTTGGAGGTTCTGTCTGTGTGAGTCACAGCTTAATTTACACAGTGAAGGGTAATGATTTTACCCAGAGATGCTTGACACAGAAACAAAATTGAGCAACTTCCAGAGAGGCTGTTGAACAAAAAATAATCTTCTGGGCTGATACAGGCTTCTATACAGTGAATAAAATGCCTACGGTCAAAAGTTTAAGTAGTTAAGTATTTTAAAGAATTATGTGCAGAAAGACTACAAATAAATCACTCTTGCACGAATCTGGGGACACCGACTTGGCTATTTGTTCTAGCACATTGTTTTGTTTTCTAACTGCATCTCACGTAGAGAAGATGAAGTTCCTGCATTATTTGTGCTCTACTGATGAATACGTAGACACAAGGCCATACTTTTAAGAGCACACAGATGAAATACAAACAATCACATGCTGTTCCTCAAGCCCTGATAAAAAGATGCAGAGAAATTAATCCATTTACCTGATTTTGTAGAAAAACAAAACATTTTGCTTTGATGTGAGGTAAAAAAATAAATTTAATTTCTGTCTGCTTTATATTTGGTACGCTCTCTCTGCTGAATCTACTTTGCTCTTTGGCCACATTTCAATCACTTACATCTTCTCATCTACTGTCCTAAAAAGGTGAAAGTACCTATACTTTATTCCCAGGTATTTTACATACTGATTTTAGTAGAATTCCATGTAAAACAAAGTAAAATGCAAAATATTTGGTGATAACTCTGCATCATGAGGGAGAAACTTATTAGCATGGTCTCTTGACACTTCACTAAGAAACTTGTCCCATCTTGCTCAATTCCACATATAAAAGAAATAATCAGTGATTTCGAAGATACTGAAATGATCAGTGATTTGGAAGACATGTTCACTTTTAAGAAAGTTAAGAAGTTAACCATGTCTGAGATTGTTTTTTAAGATTTGTCTGTGTGGTTTTTTGGGTTTCGGTTTGTTTGGGTTTTTTTTTTCCCCTTAAAAAACCCGGTTTGCTGTGGGAAATCAAACTATCCCCTTCATACTGACCTATGAAAAAAATCTTAAATCCCCTGTGATCATATAGAGTAATATGATTAATAGATTACATTAACAGAATAATGAGACAACAGAAATGTTCAGAAAAAAATTCTGGAAATAATTGACAAATAAAAATCTGATGTTGCCAAATATTCATGTGAAGAATGCTTATAAAACGTTTCATCTGAAGGACATGCAAATGATCTCTGAAGATGCCTAAAAAAATCTTGTATTTCACTGACTTTTACAGTACTTTTCCAATCAGTGTCCAGTGCAGCAAAGCAACAGTTCATGAAGTTAAATGTAGCCTTGTGGGTTTCTATGATCTCTTGTCTTTACACAGCACAGCCTTTACAGAAGAGGATCACAACATAAACTCCTGGTCAGGTGGCTCAGAGGGTGCAAAAACTCAATTTGGCTTCTCTTAGATTCTGGTAGCAGTACAACAATAACCCTGAGATATACATTTCTCAAAAGAGATACAAGATTAGTGATAGAAGTTCCAGACTAAAAGAGAAGAAATCTTTTTTCTTTTTAATAATGGATCAATTAATGAGGATCCCAAATTATGAGAATTTTCAGTCATATATAACTGATTCCTTTGAAGGCTTAACCTGCTTTTCATTCTCTGGGCAACCACTTGTATATGTTTATAAATACACACGGAAGAATTTGCCAAAAGCATCATACAGGGGAAGACTTCACAAACATCTTCAAAAGAACTTACATTTGAGACATTTATTTATAAAGGTTTCTATTGCTCAACACAGCAGATACCTGAGATGGAAAGTCTCTCCCTTGGAGAGTAGAAAATGAGGAATGAGCCACCCTCAGAGTTCAACTGTTTGAAACTTAGTTACTCTTATTTAATGAGGTTTTTTTTATTAGTCTCTCGAAATAGTGTTTTCCTTACCTGCTATTGCAATTTTTCTGTCACTTCAACAAGAAATTATTAGTTTAACCTCTTTTCATGAGCTAATTCTGAAGAATTTCTATTGAACTAAATAATACCTCTTTACTTATATTTTTATATTGCTCTTTATTTTAACTGAAATTCTTTATTTCATGGCAAGCTTCTACCACAGGAAAGAATTTACAAAGGAAGTGATGATACATTCTATGAATATAATTCCTTTTCTTTGAAAGTTTGCAAAGAAGGAGGAGCTCCAGTGCTACTAAATACAAGACTGAATTTTGGGAAAAAATAACACTGTTGTGGCTCTCCATAGACTGTGTGATACTCACTGTAGCAATAAAATATATTTTTTATCTTTTAAAGTTATGTAAGAGACACCCTGCACACCTCGATCTCCCAGAATCTGTAGATGAGACCTTTTTTTCTCACAGGAATTATTGGAAAGCTCTGATTAACTTTAACAGGGAGAGGATTCTCCCCACTGTAGATAAGTAGCTGCCACTACTGGGCCCTTTGTGGGGTCCCAGGCTGCCTGTTAACTGCACAGCAGCCTCTTCAGCATTCCCAGCCCCATAGCCCTGAAGGATGATGTGGCTCCTGTGCCGGGAAGGCCAGGCAGGTTGAGGCTGGAAGAAGGAAGGGAGGAGAGCAGAGGGACAAAGAATAGATATAAAAGGAATTCAGGAGTTTTGTACTTCTCTTAAATTCAAATTGACTGCCTATATGATGGGGACAGTAGCCTCAACTTAAGTCTAATTAATGTTTATTAAGCTAACTATGATCTTCAGATGAAAGGCTTTTCAAAATGACAAGGGATTTGTGTAACTCACAGAGTGATAGAAGCTTGCATTTCTGTAATACCAACTCTAAAACCAGAGGTCAGAAGTTGATCCTAGAATAACTTCATTTCCCATTCACAACTAAACAGGAAAATGTATTTTGGCAGGAGCGTGTCCCTTCTCCAAAGTCCCATTCTCAGGCTGCTCTCACCATCACCCCTCTGCCCACGCAGCTCAGCATCACCACAGAGCTACCCTGAGTGACAGCAGTGAGACTGCAAGTAAAATCAGGCCTTATTGTCCATCTAAAACAATTTTTACCGTTTTGTTTAGTGGTATCAGTCTTTATCTGGCACACAGTGCAAACCGTAGAATGCATCGATCACAGCAGCTTCTCCCTGCACAAAACAATCTATTTTCAGCTGTTGCTTTGTGGCTCAGGACTAAGCTCCAGGTACTCTAAATCTCTTTTATTGAGTAAGCCTGTGTTGCTATGATTTAGCCAGGGTGTATTATTGCATGTGAATGATAAACTCTAGTTCATGACCTGAGTCTAATGGTTACTTTATCAGTTGCGGTGGACAATTAAGCGACTGAGTGGCGCAACTGACGGAGAAGAGCAGATTTTGCCTCCGAGCTGCTTTCAGGAGTTAGATTTCGCTGTATCATGTTCAGAAAGGTCAGAGCTCTGGCCAGATGACCAGTATAGCAGTGCAGATGGCACTGTATGTCACCTGGCCGCTCTGGGCCTCTGCAACCTGCTGCATAGGGCTGGGGTCCAGGGAAAGGTTACGGCCATTTGCAACTGCAGCACATTAGCAGCTCATGAGGAAAATGGCCTTTTTTGCAAAGGAGATGAAAAATCAGTTCAGCTGCTATGTCCACAACATCACAGAGATCGTGGCCATTTTCAGCTATAGAAGCAAACAAAATCTTTGAATCCTTAATTGTGATCACCTTGTGAAATGTGACAGAAATATTAATAAAAATATTCACATAACAAATAACAATGCTCTCTTACACTGTGATACCATTGACCTCCTTTTATAATCTTTTAAGCACTCAAAATATTAAGGCTCAAATTTAAATGGTCAAACTAAGAAAGCATGTTTGTAGTACAAGACCCTGGTTAATACACATGGTTCTGGATTTTCATATTCAAAACAAGATACAGAAAAGCCTTGGCCAGTGCTCTTTTTTCTTAGGAATTACCTAGCCTGTATTCCTGTCTCAGCTTTGGTGTAAGTTTTGCAAATTAAAGCTGGTATGTGGATAGTGAAATAAAAGGAAGTCTGTCATGACTGTCTTGGCTTCCAAGAAAGTTTGGTGCAGTATAGCCTATTCCATTCTGAAAAGGGATTCAGGTGTTCCCTAACCAAAATGAAAAGTTAATCTTGGCTGTAATGGTTTCTACAAAGAACCTGAAGAGAAGACAAGACCATCTTTTGGAAATTTTCTATACTGCTGTTCATTATTGTATTACAGACGGTTTAGGTCTCATGGTGTTTGCATGGAAAAAACACTCTGAATTAAAAAGAAATCAAAAGAAGAATAAAGGACTGTTGCAGCTAAAATAGACGATTCAGAAACATGCTTTTGATGCAGCAGAAGTGTGGAACCAATAGCATTTAAATGATGACCGTCAGACTAGACAACCAAAAAACCAATTCTTTGTGTTGAACAAAGATGAAGAAATTATTTCTAATAGCAAAATAAAACTCAGATTTACTAGCAACATCAGTGTGGACCTGTTTCAAAAAGCCTGGGCTTTAATTGTTGCTGTTCAAGTCTTCCTATGTGTTTAAAAAACAAATGGGTGGGGAAAAAAAGGAGAGAAAAGCATTCTAAAATTTTTGGCTTGATATCTCCTTTTTTATGCTGAAATACTTTTGTGGAAATAAGTAAAACAATTTAAGTCTCCTAAAATGCCTTTTTTCTAAGATGAAAGATACTATTTACTGAAGCTATACATTTTTCCTCTAATGAACAACTTATTTTTTCAGGATTTTAGATTGCAGGTCAAAGGAACAATGCAAATTATTAATATAGGATTAAATTCTATATTCAGTGTTCCTCAAGCCAAGCAAAAAAAACCCTACTGAAATTCTCAGGGTTTTTGGTCTACAAAAGCAAGGCCACAAACTACCCTTTCAATTAATAATTTTTAGGTTCCTCTGATACTATCAGTGACCTACTACTGGATACCTTTTTCTGGTTCCCTCACTCATGATGAGGATCAGCTTGCTCAAGGGTGAAATCTTGTTTTCAGCAAGACAGTTTGCTCTGGAAGACATACCAGTTATCACGACTGCCAGTTGGAAAAACTCCTTTCACATTTTACAGCAAGTTGCAGTTTTTCTCAATTAAATCCATGGAGTATGGTGACATCTATAGGAGTTTCCAAGTCTCTACATTCAAGTCTCCTTTCCATGCTAACTTCTCAGTGTGTGTGCGTATTATATATATACACACACCTCAGAGATTATTGTGATAATTTGTATGCAATACCAGAAAGTAAATTAATTACCAATATTTTAACTTAGTTGCTGTCTCTCCAGAGAGTTAAAGAGAAATAAAATGCATTCTGTAAAATAAATGCTCTCAAATGCAGCTGCGAAAGCTGAAAGGAGCAGGAACAATTGCTATGGTAACCATGTGGGGTTAAAAATAATCATGGAAAGTAGGAAGACAGTGAGAACAAGAGCGTGGGATCAAATTTGTAATAGGAAATGAATTTTGAAATCATTGCTGAAACTTCTGTATCAAACATTACTTACTCTAGTAAATAAGAAAATTATAAACATAAAACAGAGCACAGCAAATTATGACAGAACCTCATGCAGAGACAACACATTGCTCCTTCCTCCACCTGCAATGCATGATCCAATAATGTCCCACTGCAGCAAACAAAGCATCAAAAGCCAAAGGAGAGAATGTCCCAAATGTTCCCCTTCCCAGAAACAGTCTTGTTGGAAACATGAAAAGTAATATGACCCTCAAACCTCATGGATCAGGATAAGTAACTGGGAGACCCTGGCTCTGCAATCGTACAATAATGCTCCTCCAAACACCAACTGAATTTCCTTGAAGGCTTCCTTAAGCTAACAGGACTCGTGCACTTGGTGACAGCCTCAGGGATATTTCATTCAATGGTCAATAAACTTATTCTGTATTTTCACATGTGTAATTGAATACAGAAAATAACTGCAGATCCTTTTTAATTTCAGGAGAAAAATAAAGATACTTCTATTCTGCTTAGATAATTGTTATCCCTGAGAAATACTTTTGTTTCTGGTTATATTTAATCTTTTATTAATGTCTTTCAATTTTTCAAATTTCAGTGGACTGGTTCCAAATAGCTCTAAATGACTGTAGAAGTATTCCATACAAATGCTTGGTTATGACAGCCAAAATTAATCTTCATATAAAAAGAAAACCATTGACAAAGTTTTTAAAGTTCTATGTAAAGACCTTTCACCATAGAAATATAAGGTTTCAGATTTTTTAAAAAATAAACAGTGGTAAAAAAAGCATACACCAAATATGGCTAAGCACTGGCAAAAAAAATTAATCTAGGCAAAAAACTCTCCTGGTCTGACAGTTTCATCCAACACTTACTTAATCTCCAATGCCAGAGTGGAATTGGGACCACAGCTTACTCCTTTAAAAGTAGGAACACCCACATCTCCCAGTGTTTGGCATCCATCTATCTCAAAGCAGGTTGTAGCAAGGGTAATTGTGGTCTCACTGCTACAAAAATGAATAATTTTCTTTCAGTTCATGCTTCTCAAATGAAGCCCTAGTAATATATCCACCAATTTTCTACGCTCCTTTTTGTTTCAGAGCTTCCCAAATTTCTACTCAAATTATTGCTCTAAGCCCCAGATTCATCCTCCATTGTCCAATACATAAAATAGCAAAGACATCCTTTAGACCTCTGCAAAACTGCATGTCTACTGTAACTCCCCTCCAAACACACCTCATATTGGAGGTACATCACTGTCATTTCTGTCCTACTGTGGCATCTCTTAAACTACTATTCCTACCTTCCACCCTCAGAGGTCAGTGCTAAATATAACAGGGGTGTGTGAAGCAACAGAGAAGTAAGATAATGAACATAATTATTGTTCAAAAATAAGAGAATGGTTCAAATATCTATAAGCAAGAAATAGATGTGAAAGACTGAGACATAATGGACAATCTCAGAGATATTTCCTTTTGATGAGGGCACTTGTTCCTTCACTGGACTAGAAGATTTCACAAAATCAAAATTTTAGTAGGTTTTGTTCTCTTTTAATACTTATTAATAAAGTGGTAAAGACCTGTAATTCTCACCTCAGAGAAATCCTGTGTTTTAGTCAGGCTTGGAACTAAAACATTCTTACATTTCCCCTCAAAAAAAAAAAAAAATCTTTTCAGTTCATTTGAAAACTTTTTTACTTTTAATTTCTTTTTTTCAAGAATCCAACCCAACACTCCAGTTTTCAATGTTTCCTTGGTTGACAGCTAAGTTTGAAAAAAAAGACACTATGAGAATTGGAACTTCCAGCAGTGACTGAGTGGATTCTGAGTGCCTGCTGCTTACTTCCTACCAAAGGCTCCAAGTAAGCTGACACAAGTTTGATTTAATCAAGTCAGTGTGCCCTGACAGAAGAATCTCCTGTGATACACCTTGACACACCAGGGAAATGCTGCCTCACTGAAATCACTGTCATGTGGGTCCTCAGCTGGTTGGAAAAGCTTCAATCAAAATGTTACCATCACTGCATCTACCTTGTCTCTAGCACTGCAAGGAATCCTTGCAAATTACACTCAGCAAACACTCACTGAAGGTAACACCAACAGGATGGGCTGTCAGTACTTGGAGGATGTAACTAGAATGAAAGATCATGCTGAGAAATTGAAGGAATTATTTGAAACATGAGATAATTTTGTAAAGATTGATGCAAAATGCTGCACTGAAGAAAAATAAATTGAATGACTGCAGCAGACCACGAAATGAATGGAAACCCAGAAAGAAAATGTAATTAGGAGAAGGATTAGTCAGACTGCTAGAAACAAGACTGAGTGGGTGATTATTCAAACCTATTCACCACTGGGAGATCACAGCTGGAATCCTGTATCCAGTTTTGGACACTCCAGGTGAAAGAAAATGTTAAGGAGGGTAGAGATAAGCCACAAGGGAACTGTAACAACAGGTTGTTTAGAGGAATGGCTGAAAGGATTAGCTTTGATGACCCAAGGTGTGACGGCTGATAACAGCCATCTCCAGGTAAGCAAAGTAGTGTTGAGAATGATGGCTTAATGAGATTAATTTGCAGATATATTAGTTAGTGTTCAACATTAAATTATACTTACACAAAGATGAGAAAACTGATTTTAACATCCTTGTTATGGGAGCTATACAAGAATGTTATAAAATTATCTGTGAGCAATTACCCTCAAGTATCCTAGTTCCTCTCAAGAAATGCGTTAGATTAGCTAATGTCTCCTGTTTACTCTCAACAAAATTTCTTTGATTTCTGTGAATATTTTCAGCACACTACACTGCTACTGGCTATTGCATGTCATATTGCATGCAATGAATTGCATTTGTGCAGCAAAAGAAGCTGCACAATATATATATCTCTGTATAACTGTGTCTCACTGTGCAGATAGACCTGTTCAACAAAAAAAGCTCCATCATCAGCTCTCCTGACTGCAGTAAGACTCAAGTTTGTTAAATGAGCAAGAGCTGAAGGTTCTGGCCATAAGTCTATACCTGGTTGATTTTTCTTTCTTTTAGAATATGTACTCAAGCAATACTAACTCCATTAGAGACAAGAAATGAATTAACAACAGACAAAAGCATTTTTGCTCCAAAGAAGATCTCATCTTGGTATTTGTATGAAAATGCATTGTTAGGCTACCTGGACTGCTGTTCTTTTTGCATTGTGTAAATGGTAGGCAAAATAATGTATTGGAGATCATTTACCCTCTTTCAGCCTTCATCCATATTCAAACTCTGGAACTGTTCATAAAACTAGTCTAGCCAGCTTATCACAAAAAGGGGGCATTTTAGTTCCTGCTTTGCTGGAGTCATGGCTTTACCCCAGGGAAGCCAAAGGAAGCAGGTGGGAGTGATCGTACCTTACACCAACTACCAAGTCCCCATATTTGATATTCAAAAATGTTCCCATGCCTCAGACATCCAATTTTCTTTTTTCCACTGTGCACCTAAGCCTTTTTGTCTGAGAAATTATTTCCCACCCCATATCTATGCCCTGCTGAAGTTCTTGAAGTCTTTATGTAAACTTTATTTAAAAGGAAAAAGACAAACTGCATCATAATACACAAATGAAAGTCACTGCAAGAAAGATATAAAGGTATATAATTTTGTGCTACAAAATAAAAGAAAATTGCACAATGTGCAACAGTTTTAAGGCTCTTGTTATTAAAAGGAAATGCAACTAAATCCCATGGCAATAAGTACCATGTGAGTGGTAGTTGCCATGGTAACCTATTAAATAGGAAAAAACCTAGAAGAAATACACTTTGTTGATATGTAACTTAAGGGTGCCTAAGGGCAGCCTAAAGAACATCTATGGGCCAGCAAAATGTATTTAAAAAACCAAAAACAAGTGAAATATGATGATATCAGGATATGCACATTTTAGATTTACACTTTAAAATAAGAGAAGGGGGTATAGGATAGAACAGCTGCCTAGGCCACTGTGGGTTTCAATTATTACAAAAGAAATCTGCGTTTAAGTCTCTTTAAAAGTGTCTGAGAATGAAAAAACTCCAGTATCTTGTTCTTCCCTGAAGTTAAACTGGCATTAAGGTACCAGTAAAGTGGAATTGATTTTCTCATTGTCAGGCCTTATTAAAGCACTTCATAGCCAGCTCCCATCCCTTAGGTTCCCCACCCAAAACCCCTTGCTGTCAAGTCTAGCAAGAAAGAACTCTCCACCACCACAAAGACCTCACAGAAATTTTATCATTGCCTATCATACCTGCAGAAGATACACATGTATTATTAAAGTAACCAGCCACTGGATGTCATTGTTATCCCACAGAAACAAGAAAAATCTCTTTAACTGCAAAAACCTTTCAAGCCACTAAAAATGAGAGGTAGCACCACCCTAGCTTCAAGCATGTACTGTTCAAGCTAGTCTCAGCATCCTGCTTCCCAAACACAGTTTAACTATTTTTAAATGGATGAATAAGCTGCGTGTCCTATATATGGGATTTAAAATACACATCACATGAAAGTACAGTCAATGGGTCCTCTATATTATCTGCATGTCAAAGCCTCTTCACTTAATTTCATAAAGCATTTTGCTTTGATTTGGATTTGAAGTTTTTGGAAGAGAGTATACTTGCTGCAGAGAATTTCTGCCCCACTTTGGGATGCAGGAAAGGACAATTTTTACCTATGCTTATATATGTTGGCTTGCTACATCTGCTACATCTCCATCTCTATGCCCAAGACTGAGAATGCATATTTCTCACCCCATTTTCAGAAAGGATTCTCAGTACATTAGTTGGAATTACTCATTATTTTAGCTCATATGTCCCTTCTTTCAGAGTGTGAACAAAACCAGCAGCCCTATATCTGCATGTCTCTGTGCAGACCTGGATTTGTAACCCTGTCCTACACTGCCAGCATTTGGCAGCAAATGGCTTTTCATACTCTAAGAAAGGTTGAAAACTCCTTGCCCTGATGAACTGGGACCCAGCTAGCCTCATTTCTGCACCATTCTCCACGCCCTCCAGGATAAGTGTGGGCAAAGCCCATGTGTCTCATGGTATTATGAAAACCAGACACAGAACCATGCAGGTGAAAAGAGGTCTGGGAATCAGTGACCAGTACTGAGGGCACCAGCTCCCATCTTCAGACAGCTCCAGTTACAGCATCTCACCCTTCAGCTTGCAGCTATGCTTGCACTGAACAGGCACATCTAACTGCTTAGAGGATTCCTGTCAGACTGGCTGCCTATCAGATAGACTTGAGCCTATTTGCATCCTATATCTCATTGCCTAGCCTGATTCTGTGACGTGTCCAACCCTTCAGCTGGTCTCAGTGTAATGCTATATTGCTTAGAGTTGTAGGTATGCTCAAATTATTGATGGATGAACTGAAATGAGAAGGGAATTAAGTCTGGAATGAGTGAACCCTTGCTCCTCTTTTCGAATTTCTCTATGGGATCTTTGGGTTCAACTCACAACTCTGTTTCTCATTGCACTTAGATGATGTTATTAAGGATCTGCTTCCTGGTCCTTTTCTGTACCAGTAGTGTTTCCCTGAGATGCATCAGAGGGGATGTAAGGAATCTCTAAGTCAAAAAAGCAGGTACCCTCTTCAGCTGCTTGTCTAGTAACTAAGCAAATGCTGACAGATTCCTGCAAGTGGTGGTGCAAACTCCCACAGAAGTTGCACACTGAGTAGTCCCTTAACCCTTGACTTTTTTCTTTGCTCTTCCTAGTACTCAGAAGGGTATCTTACAGGCAGATGTGAAAGCTAGGAAGTTTTTCAATTTCCTCTTTTAGAAAGAAGTGTTTTTCACTGTGGGTAGTCAGATCTTTTCAGTCTTTCTCACAGCCACAGGCAATACCACAAGAAACTCGCTGGGTGGTTAAGTAACTTGGTTTACTAGGGCTTGTGTCTCAGCTAGATCTAACAGACATATGCTCAGTGAAGCCCACTCAAATTCTCCTGCAATAAAAGTAGGCTTCAATAGGAGAAAATTAGTCTGAAGGCTAGGATGCATTTGGAAGTTGGCAGGAAAGCGTTGATTTCTGTAAGATAGTACTCAGCTTCATGAATAAAAATAGGAGATAAAGAGAGATTTCATGCCTGACAGATAAAAGGTTAAAGGACTAGTTTCTCAGAAATCAGCAGGAAAAATATATACAAGAAAAATAAGAGCACACATTATGTTCTCATACCCACAGAGATGAACCATAGCTGACCCAATCCTAGTCATTAAACCAAATTTGAGGGGTTTGAATAATCTAAAATCACACCCAAAAAAATTAGTAAATCATGAGTTCCTTTCTAGTGACTTAGGTTTGGAGCCAAGGAAAGTGTGGCACGTTTGCTGCCCTGCAGAAATCAATAAAAATTTACCCTCAAGTCACTTCTCATGTAAATCAGTGGCTTTTACCTTTGCACTTATGCATCAGCTTTTTTGTGTGTGTCACTTGTGTGGGTCTGTTGGAACTTCTTTTGCCACTATTCTTACTTTTTGCCACTACGGAGCTGACCTGCAATCTGAAGTGTGTGAGAAAAAGGTTTAGTGTCCCCTAATACATATCCAGTGGAAGAAGGGTGTCTGCCTGAAAAACAAATAAATTGATTGACATATCCTAGGTAACTGGCACCAAAAAAGCTGTCTTTAGCCTCTCTTTTAATTAATAGAAAACAGCACCTCAGGGAATTTATAGTACCATTGAAAAAACCCAAATAAACAAACAAAAAACCTTGAGCACTGAAAGTCTTAAAAAATGAGCAGTAAGATGCCATTATATGAGCTGTTTCCAGATAGAGCAAGGACCTGCTTGGATGACTTTTAAGGCCTTTAGGTTTAGCAGCATTTTCTTCCTCTGAATCAACTGACTTCATCAAGAAATGGCAGCTTGAATTTATGCTCTCTCAAAAATGTATAAAACAGTCCCCCCCTAAAAATACATGGGTCATCAAATTAAACTATGCAGTGTACACTGAGGCTTTGAGATGAGAGTCAGGTTTGCCATTCAGAAGTAAAAGGCCTCTCCTGAAACATTTAATGAAATCTGGGTACTCTATCACATCATCATCTAGTGTTTTATGCAGCAATTTAGGATATCCTGTCCATTAGATCAAGTCCTTGCTACTGCAGGCCACCATGCCATGTAATGACCTTTGGAAGGTTATAGATCTTCATTTGAAAACGATTTTCTGTTTTGTTCACACTAGGGATAATGCATAGCTACCTGCTGCATTCTGACTTCATATTCTCTTCCAGTGAAATTCATCTTCTAGTTTCTAGGCTGTATGTTCTATATGCATCCTTAGCCCTGCTACGTGTACAGAGATACACAATTTACCCAAGCTGTAAAGTGACTAAAATCCTGATGTCAAATACTACAGCTGAGCAGGAGCAGCAGTGAATTGCTGCAGTTAGATGAAGTGGTCATAAATAAGTGATAAATATCTATATGACTGAATAAATACATCCATTTATGCTGGATGTTCTCAAGCCATAGTCTCAAATTGCAGGGCCAGTTTCCAGTTTTGATAGTGACTTCCCTGTGTTATTTTGGGCAACTTTTACACTGAGAACTGCAAAGCAGAAAGTTAGACCCAAGCATATCAGCCTCAAAAAGAAAAGACTTTCTAATTTGCTTCTCACTCTAGAAAATAGACATATACTTTGTATTTTAGAAATGAAAACTGAAATTTCTGGTGAAAAAACCCATGAAGTTTGGTTTATTTTGATTTGGCTCTTAGATTTTGTTGGTTTCTTTCATTTTCTTTTTATTTGACCTCTGGCTGGTCAGACTAGAAATAACAGGAATTTGGCATATTTCAGCAAGGAGAGAGGCAGTCCCTCTTGGAAGTTGCTGCTTGATTTTGCACTATTCCCTTTAACAATGCAGCGTCTGGAGGTCTTTAGGGTGATTTCATAGGTAAAAATGAATTAAGGCTCCTTTGAAATTGGGCTGTGGCACTCTAGAAAGACTGTTCCATATAAAGACCCTAAACCAGCACATAGTAAAGTGCAATAATTCTTTAGCACTCTCTCCTTGCCTTTCACACACATACACACATGAGGTTTGACATTGGCAGTGCTTGGTGGTTTGTATGTGGTGTCTTCACACTCGGCTGCAGGAGAACCTGTTACTTATTTTGCACTAGAAATCGTAAAATTGGATGTAACCTTTTTCCAAGGAATGCACATGACTTACAAACAGAAATGGTCAATAGGCTCATAGCATTCTATCCCATAGATAAAACTGGAAATGTCACCTTCTTTGACTATTATATTAGTATTTTATTCTGAAAAAGGCAATTGTATATTATTAATACTTAATTGGTCTAATTCGTTTAAATGTATAGATTTAATCTAATTTTCAGCAAGTGTGGTTAGGCTTACCAGAGTCACTCCCTGCCTTCAAATTGCTTGGTACTTTCACCTTCTGATATTTTATGTAATTCTTAAACCTAGAAATTTTGCAGGTTTTCTAGGAGTCTAAACCATAATCTAAATTAGAATCATTACTGCTTGGGACAGGCCTGGGGCAAAATGGTCAAAAAGGCAAAAATACTGAAAAAAACCCCACGCATATTCCATCAGAGCATTTAGGAAATTAAACTGTGGAGTTTCCTCAGTAGTGCTGCTATAGTTGGAGTTCCTCGTCCGCGTTAGTGACGGGCTGGAGGGTTAAGGACACAATGAACACTGGCAAGTAACAGGTTCTGGCTGTTCCGAAGCGGCTGCCGCTTTTCCGCAAAGCCACCAGATGGCATCAAATATCCTTTATTTTGTGAAAGGGCTGTTTACACCTCGGGCACAGGGCTAGGTCGCGTTCTTTTGGCCATACCGATGGGCTTAGATTTAGGTTTCTAGCTAATTGATTTTATGATAACATTTTCTCGTGTTGGTTAAAAATATTACCTTGTAAGTAGGAAAAAAAAAAATCAGTTATCGTTCAGATACCCTTGTATTTTACATACTTTTGTCACCAGAGTGACTGCTTGTGAATTCATAAATCTTTTGAGAATTATGGAGCCTTTAAAAGAGAAACAGATCCTCACTACTTATACTGAATACCACTGCACTGAAAAAATTACTCTACATTTACCCTGGTGTTTAATTCTGTAACTGTTTCAGGATACACATCCACCATAATGAAAATGTCAGGTTCCCTAAAATAAACTCTCTTTAAAGTGTCTGCTTTCTCCACTACATATTTATGCATTTGATCAACCTGATTTACAAAATAGGTGCACTTAAGCCACACCAATTTTCCTATGGCATATCTGGGGAGTATAGAGGGTATCAACAACAACAAAAAAAAAATCAACAAAACAAATTAAAAAAAAAAAACAAACCAAAAACAAACCCTACCATAGTCAATAAATCACTAGAAGTGCAGGTACTTTTAATAACAAAATTAAGCACAAATGTGTGGAAAGAATATTAACTGGATATATTTAATTTTAAATAAACCAAAATTCTTTTGAAACTATTATTTTCTGTCACTGGGAAGAAGGATATACCTACACTGAGAAATGGACCTTTAAATGTCCTTTCCCAATTTATTCTATGACTCTATGCCTGTGTGCTAAGGATAACACAAGCTCCCTTTGACAACATTAGTTTGTAAGAAGCAGAGCACCACCACTGTGCCATCAAGCATGAGTCTCCAAATCCATTATCTCTGCTAACACAGCCTTTAGGCTTGTGGCTTCAGAGTTAGCTTGTTTGAAACAGGGCACTACACCCTGAGAATCTCTGTAGTAGATACACTGGAAGAGTTGGTGCAAATGGTTTCTAGAGAAATTGGTGACTTTAACCACTCATATAACTGATGGAGCTAATTATCCTTCAAAACTGGTAAGTTTAAACAAAGCTGTATTCTCCAAACCTCAGAGAGCAGTGGCAGAGACAGCCTGAGACCTGCAGTGCTATCCAGGCTGCAGGAGGGCTCAGAGCTCCAGAGAACACTGTGTGAGCACACTTGCATCTGTCTGGAGAGGAGCCATTCTTGCAAACAGCTGAGCACAGATGACCTGAGTGGGGCTGTGCAGTCCACATGAAGGAAACCCTGCACCTTGGCAGGGTTAATCCATTCTGCAGCATCAAGCCTGGAAACTTTGCCCACTGATCATGTAGAATTAACTCCATCTGAACACAAATTCCTACTCTGATTATTTTGATCAATTTTCCCTTCCCTTTTCTATTTAATCTGCAGAGATGCTGAAGTACATCCATAAACACTTGCCAAGAAAAATGCTTTCTCTTTCTGTCTTCTTCTTAAGTAGTTATGAAAGAAATAGCTTAAGCACTTTACAAAGTTTGATTCTACTACATACTCTACCTATTAGGTATTAATCGAGAGAATGAACTGATTTGAAGACATCCTTCCAAGTGGCTAAATCAAGAGAGTTTTGTCCTGTACAAATTGAGTCTCAAACAGGAGCAGGAATCGGGAATCCAGAAGGTGAGAACAATCACTTCTCTTATTCCTATTCCCTTCAAAATGGGCAAATTCAGGATTGGGACCAAACAGAAATGCCACAGGACATTTCCTCAAAGTCTCCTAATAACAAAGCATGCCTAAGTAACAATTGCTCTTGTGCCAGCTGTTATCATCCCACTATTAAAGGAAACACTTCCCCTGAGTTTGCTCTTGAACCATTTCTCTCTTAGTTGTTACAATTTATTGCAGCTTGGAAAACCTTTAGTAACTTCCTGTTTCTATGTTATCCTGAAAGTGTTTTGCACAGTAGCATATCAAACTGATACTGCCACTCTCCTCAGACTAAGTTTTCTCAGTAAAATAAATATACTAAAGCAAATTTAAAAGTCAGTGGATCTGAAGATATCTAGCACCATGTTTAAGTCTTTCCTACCTTTATTCACCAGTATAAAAGGTAACACCTATCTTCTTCCAGTGACTGGGGAAGAAAGTGATATTTTTAGAATAGAGAAATAAAAATTATTGTCTTCCTTTTTTTGAGCTTTAGAATAGTTATCAGAACTAACTGGCCAACTTCATTCTCTGGCTTATTGTCCAGAAAAAGGTTGTCGAGATAATGTTTGTTATATATAGATGTACAAACACCTCTTGTTTTTTAATTGCCTTATTTCAGCCAATATAAATGACAAGTACATGGCCTGGAAACACTCACTTTCACCCTTAAAATCTTATCACTCTTTCAAGTACCTGGTACTTAAGAAAATGTGTCTTCCCTCACCTGACATCCACTGATTCCACCATAGCTCTGGTTTAGCTGACTTGCACTTTGTATCCTGCACCATTTGCAGAATTTGTACTTTCTGCTTGGCCTCATTAATTTATTTACTTTTGCATTTTCTTTTGTCATCTGGAAGTACCTTTAAGTTCTGAGTTTTGCAGCCTGGATTTCAGATTTTTTTACCCATTTTCCTTGTATAGTTTTTTCCAAATATCTCTCATTGCCTGCCTTAGGTCCTGGGTAAACTGTTGTGGCATCTTTTATCTTTCTTTTCTTTTACAAATGACTTGGTTTGTCTGCTTGCTTGAAAACTACACACAGCATGAACACACACACACAAAACCAAAGCAAACATAGAAAAGTTCCAGAGGGAAAACATATCACAAGTCACAGAATTGCACCTAAAAAGCAGGTATTAGTAAAGAAGTTAAGATTGAATTAGACCTTGTTTCAAACCAGCATCTTTTCTCTGTGCAGCACTGAATGTAGAAACAACTTGGAGCTCCAACTGAATTTTACCTTCTTCCTGTAAAGAGCCAAATTCAAAACCAAGATGATGTTTGATGTATTTCTTTTTTTTTTTCTTTTTAGGCTTTGATCTTGCTCTTCATTTCATAGTTTTGACTAAAATCAAGGAACATTGAGCAACAAAAATGCATGTCCCACCAGTACTAGGTTGCTGTGTTTTGGTTTCCTTTCTGTGAAAAGTCTCCTTTATAAATCCTTGAGAATGCAAGGACCAAGCATCTCTGTCATCTATTCAAAACACCTGATAATTAAAATATTAATATGAAGGCTTCTCCTCCCTGAGAGGACCCAGAAAATGCAGCCTTTCTGCATCATTTTATGCTCTTTGCTTCAGTTTCAGCTCTTCCAGTGAAACATACACTATTTCCTTTCATCTTTTTGAGTATAACTTCTGCCTTCAATGAACTAAAGACTTGCTGACATTTGCTGTCACGAGTAGAGCACCAAGTACACTGATGATCTCAGCTGTGGCCTGCAGTTGAAATAATAATAGTAGCTATGGCAATGTTAGCATATGACCAAGAACAAAGACATCCCACAAAACACACTAGCCAAATTGGGGGAACATACCAAAGAACAGTAAATGCTAACTCAGAAAGAGACAATTAATTACTCACTTTGTCATTCAAATATTTCAAAAAATTAATGACGTTTGCCAAACATATGTCTTGCATTTCCCTAAGATAGCCAGCTTATGTACAGTAGGAATTCAAATGACTCATATGCTATGATGTGACTGCTTAACATGGCTTATTAAATCAGCTCTCTGAAGTGTCCAGTACAATGACTATCAAATATCAAAGCATAGGAAGTAGGGTCCTATTTTTTTCATTGGTGTCTGCACAAGCAGAAAGCAAATTAATTGGAATTCATGCAACTCACCTAAGACATTTCTTACAGAATCTCTGCTGAGCATACCATTAAGTGCAGCACTTAGTTCAGTAATACTTCATTGCTATGACAAAACACAGAGCTGTTACCACAGTGAAGATGCAGAACCTTCAAAATAAAACCAAAAGAGAAGCTCTTGGGATAGAGCACTTTAATCTCTACATCAGATTCTTCAGCAGGTGGCCTGAAAAGATCCTGGTGATTTTGACAATAGAATCAGCAAGAGGGACACTTACTGCCTCATAGACCTTGAAGTTCCTTTGGACTTTTAATTGACAAATATAAAAACAAGGCAGAAGTAAATGCTCTCATTCAGTTTGCATCTATTTATTGAAGCATTTATGTCCTTTGTTACCTTAGTGCTCATACAGACTGCAAATATTTGGAAATTTTGTTTTACTTTTAGGTTAGGGAAACATTATAACTCCATTTTATGGTTAAGAGTGACATTCAGACTGAATGCCTTCTCACAGGCATGTAACCCAGTCCTCTCCAGACCATATATTAGTTTTCAGTAGTTTTGAACACAGACAAAAAGACAAAGTATGGTAAACTGTACGACCTCCTAGGAACATCTAGAGCAAGTAAGTTTAATGATCCAGATAGAGGATATAAAAAGAAAATTTGGTCTTGTGCAGATTGCACCTTGGCATAACTATATCAGACCAAAACTTAAGTTGACAATTTTGAACAGCAGGTCGATACGGCACAATGCAGAAAACCATGAAAAAAACCCAAACGAAACTGTGGCAATACCAAACAACCTTTCCACATCTCTGTTAACGTGTACAGAAATAGAATAAAGTGAGAATGGCTCCACATTTAAGCTGAAGTCTGCTGTAACTGTTTTTAAAGTCAAAGACCCAGATATCTTGATAAAACCACTTTTGGGTCAAGTTATGTTCTTAATATAAATCATATAAATTGCCTTAAATAAAGGCTTTCTCAGCCCTCAGTTACACAATTCTTGAATATCTTCCATTAGCCCTCTGATCTTGATTCCTAGAATACCTTTTCTGGAACCAGACTGGACCCAGGGCACTGTATATTTGGTCCTTCAAAGAACTAACACAAACCTCTTACAAAGAAAGATACATAAAGTCCAGGAGAGCTTCATTTCACAGAATCACTAGGTTGGAAGAGACCTTCAAGATCATCAAGTCCAATTCATGCCCTAACACCTCACCTAAACCATGGCACCGAGTGCCACATCCAGTCTTCTTTTAAACACATCCAGAGATGGTGACTCTACCAGCTCCGTGGCCAGACCATTCCAGTACTTTATCACTCTTTCCATAAAAAACTTTTTCCTAATATCCAACCTAAACTTCCTTTGGTGCAGCTTGAGACTGTGTCCTCTCTTTGTCCTCTCTGTCAGTTGCTGCCTGGAAGAAGAGACCAACCCCCACCTGACTACAGCCACCTTTTAGAGAGTTGTAGAGAGTGATAAGGCCACCTCTGAGTCTCCTTTTATCCAGGCTAAACATCCCCCAGCTCCCTCAGTTGTTTCTCATAGGTCTTGTGTTCCAAGCCCCTCACCAGCCTCGTTGCCCTCCTCTGGATGTGCTCAAGCATCTCAACACTCTTCCTACACTGAGGGGCCCAGAACTGGACACAGCACTCAAGGTGTGACCTCACCAGTGCCAAGTACAGGGGTAGAATGACCTCCCTGGTCCTGCTGGCCACACCATCCCTGATACAGGCGAGGATTCCATTGGCCTTCTTGGCCACCAGGCCACATGGCTGGCTCATGTTCAGTTGGCTGTCAACCAGTGGCCCAGGTCCCTTTCTGCCTGGGCACTGTCCAGCCACAACATCCCCAGCCTATTGCATTGCAGGGGGTTATTGTGGCCAAAATGCGGGACTCGGCACTTGGATTTATTAAATTTCATCTTACTGGATTCTTCCCATCCATCCATTCCAGGTCTCTCTGCAGAGCCCTCCTATCTTCCAACAGGTCGACACACGCTCCCAGCTTAGTGTCATACCCAAATTTACTAAAGATAGACTCAACACCCTCATCCATGTCATCAATAGAAATATTGAACAGAACTGGCCCCAGCACAGACCCCTGAGGGACACCACTGGTGACAGGCCACCAGCTGGATGCAGCACCGTTCACCACCACCCTCTGGGTCCGGCCATC
>JAYDZK010000274.1:17006035-17029111 GCA_034509185.1 Euphonia xanthogaster | reverse complement strand
ACCATCTACACAGACAGACACACAGCAAAGAAATATTTTTACCTTTTGATTTATTAGCAACAGATTGAGTTGTGTCTAGGAAAAAAAAAAAAAAAAAAAAAAACAAAACCAAAACAAAGCAAAAACCTTCCCCCCAAACCCCCCCCAAATAAAACAAACACAAAACCAAACAAAAATCAAGCTCTTGCCCCACCAAAAAATCACCTATGCAAACTCTGCCACAATATCTCAAGCAGCATCTTTCCAGATGAATTTAGAGAAAATAACCTTACATCCCTTGAGCCAAATCTGTTATGTGAGAAGGCCCATTCATGTCAGCCAGGATTCAAAGTGAGGAGGATTGGCTCCACGCTCAGTAATAAAGCCTTCTCAAGGAGATGAAATCAGACTCAGTGCAATGTAACAGGAGTGACTGGAAGCAACAGTGGCACTGCGTGGACAGTCTGTACCACACTACTATTCGAGGACTATAAAGCAGGTAGTAGATCTGTTGTACAATTTTTCTGGAGATGATATTAATGAGCAGTGACTGTCTGGTGCCAGTGCTACTTCAAATTGCTATTTTAATACAGTTCACATCAACAGTAGTGCTGGCAAACATAATCAAAATGGCAGTACATTCAAGTACAAGATAGGAATATTGTCCTCATTTGAAAATGAAAAATAAAGCAAAGAGATGGAACACTGGAAAAGGAGGAAAAATGCTAAAGGAAGAAAGAACCAGTATCATGTGGAGCTGAATCACTATGCACAGCTACAGTCTGACAATCCAAATGTGGACTTCATGGGCAATAACATGGATACAGTGATTAGAATGATATTTTTTTTATTTTTGTATAGCAATGAGATCAATGTGTGCCACAACATAGGGAAAGAGCTGCCACAAATGGGTTCCTACTGTATATTTTTGGAGAGCATGGGCTTGATTTTGAGCACAGCATTTATTCAGTTTCCCCCTCCTTCCCGATCAGGTTCTCATTATGTCGTCTAAAACCTTGATTCAGCCAAGCACTTCTGTATGTGCATTGCTGGAACATGTAATTACTTCCCATTAAAGTCAATGGGGACTAAGTAGCATGGTTAAGTGCTTTGCTGAATCAGAGCCTAAATGACATCAGCTGTGCCAGTAAGTTACAGGTGTAAAAAAAACCCAACAAAACAAACAAAACTCCCTCAACCAACAATAAAAAACCATGATCAAAAAAAAATCCAAGAAAACCCCGGCCCCATGGTTTAAAAATTTGACCTTTTTTTCAGAAAACTTTTATAATAGGCAAATGTATGATTGTTTTTTTTTGTTTGTTTGTTTGTTTGTTTTTTGTGGATTTTGCTTAGTTGACTGATGATATACTACCTTTTACATCTCTCAAATGTTGTCCTTGCTGATTATCTGGAAAACAGGGTAATTTTTAGAGAAGAGAAAAACAGAGTACTGAGGTGACAGACGTTGCTCTGGCTTGTCAAAAGTAAAGAGAGAAATATAAGGAAAGCACACAGAGTTATTTGCCCTTGAAATCTCTTAATGTGACAGATTTAGACAAAGATGCATTAGTCTTTTTTGAAAAAAAGACCAAACACACACACACAAAAGCAAAACCCACAACAGCCCACAAAAAGCTTCCTGAGCCAGCTTATTCAGGAAAAGATTATGCAGGGTTTGCATCTCTCCTTCATCAGTTATAGGTTTAAAGATAGCTGCATGCAGCCTGGACAGCAATGAGGAGCACTTAACTGCCCCATCTCAGCCACAAACAATTCAGATCTGTCTCAAAGTCCTCATGTGCAACTGTTCACCCAAATGACTTTCCCAGGGACAGGCTCACAAGGTCATGATATCTGAAGCAAAGGTACCTTAGATACACAACTAAGGATGCTCTTACTCAGAGTTCTGGTTAAAATCGTGCTTTGTGACTCTCAGCATGAGGCCTGCCTGCATTTGCAGCAGCACTTCTGAAGCATAGCAAAAACACAGCCACAAGTTAGCTGGGCAGAACTCATATCAGAGAAAAATGTGTGTTTAACTGGGAGAAAAGAACTACTAACAGCACCTGAAAGACTTTGAGAAGTTGTGGGTGAAATACATCAAAGGAACAAATTCATACAAATTCATCATTTGTAACTGTCATCAAAACCAGGTTTACTTTGTTCTATTTGAGTCCTGATGCTGTGAACACAGCTTTGGTATGTGAATACCTAGATGTCATATTCAGAAGTCTAGCATGGAAAATCTTATCTATGAGGAAGCAACGTCATGAGTTCCACATGACACAGAACTGATGGATGCACCCACATCACAGAGGTGACACAGGGTTCACACAGAAACACAAAGGAGTGGATCAATGGGAACAAAATGGCATGTTTCAAAGTGGACAAATAGCTCTTGGCAAATAGCCAGGAGTGACATAACAATAGGAATGCCTATAAGAAACCAACTATCAACCAAAAATTTTAGTCGCAAGCTGTGTAGGCACAAGATACCCATAATAGACACCAAGAGAATTAGTATCTTAAAAATACCCAACCAAACACAAAAGTACCATTACAACAGAGTTTAACCTTTAATCACTGTTTCCAGATATGTTAAGTGGTTTCTCTAAAAAAGCCTCCAGTTGAAGAATTTAACATATATTCTATTTATTTCTTTAGATTTTAAAATGTGCCTCTCCAAAGGTCTAGGGAAAATATACAGATCATTTAAAATTACACAAAAAATTCCAGCTGAACCAATGGTCAAAATAAAAAACCTTCCCAGAACCCTGACCCTAACCCTTCTCAAAAAAGAATCCCACCTTTTGAACCCAGTAACTATCATATAGTCTTTTTCCTAAGAAAAAGCTTGGGAAAATAGTTGGGTTCTCCCACTACCAACGAGGAGGTTAGCTATTGGCCCATGTCTAACATGCAAGACCATGACATGCAGTGACAAAAATTATTCCTGACACTCAATTTTCCCTTCTCATCCTCTCTTTGGTATTTCTGTTGCATCTGCAGGCTTATTTTCACAATTTTTTTTTATCAGCTGTTTATCTTCACCCATTGGTATTCTTTGAGACCTCTGAAATATGCCCCTGGGGATAAGACAACCACCATCCTTTTACCATCTCTACTCCCTCCCCTTTCTTTTTCTGTTTTATCCCCAGAGATGGTCATTTGACATGATGAACTAAGCAGAAGTACTGAATATCAGTGTTTCTCAAAACCATATTTAAAATTGCTCTGTTTCTTTCAGCTTGTAGTGTGCCATTTTGTAGAAGCATAGAGACAGAATAAGAGTCAGACAGAAAATAGAGTCAGCAGAACTGGGAACATAATGCAGATCTCATTTCCCTTTGCCTTGGTTGAGGAGTTGAACTAAACAATAGGGACAGTCTATTTCAGCCTATTTTCAGGTACAGTATCTTCAAGAGCTATTTTCATACCAGAGGTAAAACCAGGTCTAAAAATCTCAAGAATTTTTTTTTTTTTTGTCCTTCAGTCAGTGGAAAAGAGACAGGAACTCTTAAGTCATAACACATTAAAATGAAGGGGGAGGGTCAGCTTTTTTCTGTGCTGAGCAGCAGAAATGTTGCTGTCACTGTCAGATGAGCTATCATAGACTTTTTGGGTGATAAGTTGCAGATAATTAGGAAAAAAACCCTTTAACTGAATGTATAATCCCATTATTAATTTATAATTAATAATTTGTATTTTATTGAACAGAGAAGCCATGCTATAAATTTAAAACACATTGCATGATAGCCCACTCATCCCAAAACTTCATTTGTAATGGGATCTGCAGTTCTTAGCTGCAGTAATTTATAATAATCCCCAGTATGTACTGCACATAATTTATGCTATTTGCTGTGTGCAAAACAGGACTCAGAAGTGTCATACTTTAGGCCAGAATCAGTCATACTTTTCACAGAAAATTATTTATTCTTTACATAAACCTGATTGAAGTAGAAAGATACTAAAGGCAGAATTTCACCACAAAGGGCAGCAGGCTGGTCTACTGATGGAAGCCTTTACTTACTGCAGGCAGCAGTTCAAGGCCTGTACATTGCCTTGAGGAGAGAAAACTAATTCAAGACTTCTCTATTCTTGTCTCCAAAGTTAGATCTTTTTCCACCCTATTTCTACAGATTCACTGCAGCAAATTACCAGCCGGTTATTTTCACTTTTACATGGTTATTATACCCTTACTGATGATGGTTTTGATTTCACAGGAAGTTGATTTTTTCCTGAATGCACAATTCTACCACCTAAGAATGAATGCAAATGTCTCCCACTTGGTCTTATAATGAGTGCGATTAATTTTATTTTGATTTATCAAAATATATATAAATAATAGACTTGCGAGTGGTAACAGCAGTCCTCAAATCAACCAACAGATGAGCCAGCAAATGCTGGAGCATCAAGGAATTGACAGTCAAATATTCTAAAGAAGTTAACTGTTTGGAGATGCAGACTATGTAGAGCAAATGTTGTAATTATGTTTCCTTTTACCAGCTGCAAGTCAATCTTAGACACTCAAAGCTATTTTCCAGTATTATTCAAATCACAGTGATAGTGACGGTGTTGGTATAGGAGAGCCCAAGGATCATTAGAAAAGTGTTATTCAGCGCTCAGAATTTGTTGAACTGATGAAAAAAACAAAGATGTGTCAACCCAGTGTGAAATGAAAAGCCTTGGCAATCTGACCCAGGGAGTCCTTAGAGCTGAGTGCATTTCCACGTAAACAGGGACAGAAATACATCATTTTCATGTTTAAAATTATTGGCACACATCTTCCAAGGACAAAACAAACAAAACCATGCAACTACATGAGATATGTTGCAACAAGAGACATTCCCATCGTAATTTGACCCCTCAAAACAGAGCTGCCATAGCTCAGCTTGGAAAGCACCTCACTGATTTGGAGAGATTCTATCAGACTACTTGACGCAAATCAACGGTTACACTGCACAGGGACAATGGATACCTTTCCAGACTGCATGGAGCTGGAGTAGGGCTGTATTTCTCTGTCTGCTCCAAATCCTTTCTAAACACATCTGAAGACACATACAGCATAGGCTATAAATTCAGTTAATGCATGGTCGTTTTCTGCAGTTTATTCCAAGTTCTTTAACACTTCAAAATGTGTACCCAGCATTGTTAAAGACACCAAAAAATTCTGCTACAGATCTCTTGTGATTTACAGAGCTCAATTTACTTTTCCTCTTTCTTCAGAGGTCTTCCAAGGACTAACTTTGAAATACATAAATTACATGTCTTTTCTTTTGGTTCAGTTTCCATTGCAACAAATCCTAGAGATTTTGGTTCCAAGGCAGCAGTTTCCTGTTGTCTTTCTTTTGCCATTGAGTTTGGCTGCACCCTGCATTGATATGGACTTCTATCTGAATTCAAGGAACAATCACAATCCTTGGGAAATATTAAATTTTACATGTATTTTGCAGTAAACAATCAGCTAAAAACCAGAAGGTGACTTTGGAAGAGGGTGTTTTCTGCCTGTGAAATACTTCAGGCAATAGGGTAGAAGGCCATGTGCTTGTTCACTTTATCTCACTCTCTCTCTCTTGCTGCACTTTGACAGTTTTTCAATTTTTGCAAATTCCTCCATTTTTATTGCCCAGAGTTCAGGGCAAATTAAAGCAGGCTTTCTTTTTTCTCAGCTCATTTTCTGAACGGCCCTGGGCTATGACAAAGGTAGAAGGAAATTCTCTTCCACTCTCCCATGCTTATTGCTAAGGCCACCAATAGGCACAGGTATAAGTAGGGAATTTGGATGATGCTTCTAGAACTTAGAAGTATCTGTTTCATCCCTATTTGCAAAAGGGCCTAGCTGCTGTCACTCTCCTTCCTAAGTCAGCATGCACGTACATGCAACCTCAAGCATCAGTGGAAGGCCGTGCTTGGGGTTCAGTTACAGAGCTCCCCATAATTTAGGAGCTTAAACCTTGCCCAATCCTCAGGTTACACAGACTTGAATGTCTCTGGATCTTGCCTTGAGAGGTCATTGAATTGCAAGTTCAGAAGATGCAACCACAGTGCTAACTCCGAGGCACCATGGTTTCAACAGCCAAGTCATAGACAAATACCTGTAGAAACCTGAACTAAAGTGATCTCCAGTCCATAGGGATTATACAAAGCAGCTGTTGCATTATTCTCTGGTGTTTTCTGTAGTCTCCTAGAGCATAGGTGCAGTTTGTAAAAGCTCATTAAGACCTTGCAATTAAAAGGGTGGTGTAAATATGAGCAGTATTTTTTTCAATATGAGCCAGTCCTGTACTTCCCAGATGGAAGCATTGCTACATTTAATAGTTTAGACCGAGATCTTCATTAAGGGGGTTAATGCATTTATTATGGATATCCCAAGGGGTTCTCTTCTACTAAATTAACCACATTTTAAGCTTTCTAGATAAAGAATTAATTTTCTACATGCCTAGAAATTAAGATCTTCTGATGTTATACTTGAGGTTATTGGCACTTCTTCATCTGAAAAGTGTTTTAGAAAGATCCAGCAATGAATTTACTGAATGCATAAAACTTCAGTCCATACCCTGTGAACTGCTACATACAGCATATATATCTGGAAACCCGAGGTGGGTTCCCGTGGCCGCTGTACGTGACATTCAGATGCATCAAATTTGCTGCCTTTATGCCTTCCAGTTAAGCCTTTTAGACTTGGTTAAGCATCCAAACAAGCTTGACTTAGCTTTTGGCACCATAAGCACTGCTCACGAGCCTTAGTGTTGTGCTCAGTTTGGCCACATACACCTGCATGGACTAGGGTTGTTCATCCCAATTTGGGGTCTTTAATAACTGACAGAAGCTGCTGCTGCCCCTACCTCCACCCTGTGTCCTGGGTGAGAAGTTGCAGGGGGCTCAAGAAAGGTAGATACATTTCATACTTGTAGGATCCTTCACACTGACCCTGGGCAAGGTAACCCTCTGCTGGAGAGCAGTGCAGGATTCCCAGGATGGCCAAATCTTTATGCTGGCTAGCACTAAGTACTCCCTGTCTCCCATGCTGAAGATTTTCAGGCTTCATTTCTAGGTATGCACTATTACCTCACACAGACAGGAGGTTACCTGAAATCCCCCGTCCTTGCTAACTGCTGTGCTGGATACAAGGCAGCTGTTGTGGTCTGTGCTTGAGATAATGTAACATGGCAGCAGCAATGTTACATTATAGCTCAGACACAGGGCAGTGCTCTCTCTTAAACCAAGCTTAGGAGGGGAGTTCTGCCTGGGCTAGGCTGCGTATTTTACTTCTCCCCACATACTGTGTGAAGTTTGCTGCACCATGAAACTTAGATGTTTAAATCCTTCCTTACATCTCTTCCTACAAGCCTAAAAAATTTTTCCCACAAATCTGTTCTAACACTTATAGAAATGCTCACACCGGTGACTTTTAGAAGTGTTTAAGTTACTAGGTTCAAATTCAGTGTCTAATCAAGCACAGGTTGCTTTGTCCATCTGAGTAAAAAGTACAAGGAGAGAGGAAGATTGCACACTAAATAAATTCATTCCATCTGGAGGAGAATGCTTCTAGGAGGGCCAAAAAGACCAACATAGTAACATTTGCAGTAACACCATTCTATATGAGCTGCAAGATGTTCCAGACATCCCAAATTATAGAAATATAAAGCCTGAAAATATTTTTCTTGAAAGCACAAGGGATTCCTTAATGCAAACTTTTCTGCTCCTTTCTCCCAGAATTTACAGCTGCTGAAGTCTTTCCAGCACCTGGTCAATGTCTAGGTGCAGTTTCAAATACCCATCACACAGCGGGTGATTTTGGGTGAAAGTACTCAGTTTATCATTACAGCACATGAACACAAAAGTAAATATCTATTTCTCCTCACTGCAGATAGAAATGAGACTACAGAGCTGGTAAGAGCGCTACTGCAAAACAGCTTCCTGAGGATTCTTGACTGTGAAATAAAGACAGCAATTGCACCTGAAAGAAAGAATGCTTCCCATGAAGACACAGTACTTTATAAGAACAAATTTTCCAAGTGCAGGACAGTGTGTATCTGCACTTGTTAGAATAAAAAACTGATTAAACTGATCAACTGCAGCAGAAACATCAAAATAGGTTCATTTCTCCCTCTCTCATTATAGCCAGTAATTATTTATTAGCTAATGATTTGCATAATGTTTTATCTCTCCAGTTATCAAAGGACAGTGAAATTAAAGTGATGCACAAAGTCTTTACAAACTGTCTTCATCAAAGAGCTCTGTCCCCCAAGATTTACCATCCCCATAAGCCTCATGACCATGATCAAGCTGTGTCAGTCCTAAAGTCCATCTAGCTCAAAATTTAATTGCACCTACTGGCTAGGAGCAGATGCTCAAGGAGTGTAAAAATAATCAATTAGTGCTTCAGTACATTGAATGCAAGAATCACATCTAAACCATAATTTTAGCAGCCACTAATACGTGTATCCTTTATAAATTCATCCACATTTTTTTCAACCCACTAATGCTCTTGGCTATCACAGCTTCCTGTAAAAGAATATTCCAATTTGATCCTGTGTTCTATGACTAGTACTGAAATCTGTTTTAAAGTTGTTGCTGGATACCTTTATTCTGTTTCTATCAAAAAAAAAAAAAAAAAGGTGAACATTTCCTTCCCCATCCCCAATGTCCCATCTTCTCTAGGACATTTGCAGTTTTATACACCACTCTCCTCCTTCAATCATCTCTTTTTAAAGGTGAAATGCTTATTTAGCCTTTCCTTACACAGGCTTCATTCCACATCTTTTATCAACAATGTTTGGGGTTTTTTACAATTCAGCTCTGTTTAGCCTTTTCAGATAAGGACATCAGAATTGTTTGTAGTTATCAAGATGTGGGAGCACCTTAGATTTATTCTGTTCCAAAGTGGTCCTTCTCTATTTTGTTATCAACCCCTTTTCTAATAATTCTTAACATTCAATTTTTTTTTTCTGCTGTGAACAATGACCTAATTTTTATTGAGAAGCAGCCACATTAACACTAAAATATTTCCTGCAATGTCTGGTTAGAACCCATCATTCATATACATTCATAAATGTTATTTTCCACGTCTTTCCTTGCATTTACCAAAATTGATCTCTCCTCCCAGCTTTTCACCAATTATGAGACTTTTCTGCAATACTTTAGAGTAAGACTCTCCTATTAGATTTCTGCTTATTCTTTTCATATTATAAATGGACTGTATGAAAACACTGAACACACAACACAAAAGTCTTGGTTCTAACTACATGTTAGGAAAAAAAAAAAAAGACTAAGGATAGCAAGTTAGTAAAATTAGAAAATGTTCAAGTGCCTACTTGTACCCCTCAAAAAAATAAAAGGAAGTATTATTTCTTGGCCTGCTTTTCCTGCGCCATAGGCTGAGCTGAATATGTTCAAAACTCACTGTGGATCAGTCAGTAAGCTATTTTATTCACATTTCTGGGCCTAAAATATAGACTTCTTTAAGGGACATCATTTAAAACCAGAACAAAATACCCTCCAAACCCTCAAACTTTTCTTTATTTCTAGCAAATAAATAGCATTTTCAGGGGCTTGTTCTGTCCTTAGCATGCTGAATAGAGCTCTAGCTATATTTACCACATTAATATATAAAACTATTCTGTCATCACTCTCCTTTTATGCTTTTAAATAAAGCTTACATAAAGTACTGCCACTTTATAATTTTGGCAGATCAATAAAGTCTAAAAAACAGCAGCCACATCTTTCTGGTAGCAATTACTAAGATTATATTAGTGGTATTTAGTGCATTTAGGCTATTAGAACACCAATACTTATATTTTATATAGGTGGGGCTGGTAATATCAGCTATTAGTAAGATTGCTTAACAGTTCCTATTTTAAGATCCTGTCTTTAAAGTTTTAGTTGCTCATAACTCTGGAAGGTTTTTGTAGACTGAACTGGAATTTTCCATCCTAAGTACACTCTAGAAATATCATAAACATTTCCCTGCCTCAAAAAGCAAGGTAAGCCCTTCTGCCCATTTATATTTAAAAAATTAACTCACCATCCCCCTACTTGATGTACTTATCTAAGAAATGTTCTGGTGTCTCCAAGATTTTGAAGAGTGACTTGAAATTTCCTAAGAAAAGGTTTGATAAATTCTGTTCCTGTTCAGTAGAGATTTCTTCAGTTTTGGTAGAAGTTGTCCATGGAAGATGCCTCCTGCAACACTACATGCCAGATGTAGGAATTTAGGAGCACATGCCCTGTGTCTCCATGGATCTCAGCGAGCCATTGCTTTAATCAGATACAGGAAAGACAAGAGAAACGGGAAAGAAGATGAGACTACAGAGAAATGGGATAAGAATCCATTAAAAAGAAAACTGATGTTGATGTGCAGCATACAGACTGGGGGTAGCCCTGGGAGTAGAGGAGGAAAAGACCAAGAATGCAGAGAGCAGGAGGCATTAGAAGAGATATATCAGATAAGACATTCATGTGCAAAAGAACTGAAAGTTACTGGGGCAAAAAAAATGGTACCAGAGAAAGGACCAGAGTTCCAGGGGCTGCAGGAGGGTCCTCAGGCAAATTTAACTGAGGAATCAGCTGTGATTTGGAGCTAGAATTTAAAATGTATTGAATAACCCAGTCATCAGAGCAGGATTTGAGTTCACAAAGAATACCGACACAGGGTGGACAGTGTGGGAGGAAACAAAATACCACTTAGCAGCTGCTTCCACAGGCACCATCCTGCCTGTGACCTGGCTGATGTCAGATACCCATAAAATTAGAGGCTAGATCAAAACAGCACAGGATGCTCTCAGAGATCAGTTTTGCATTCTTATGATTGCTCTTTGATTAGAACTTATGTGAGTACACATGCATGTATGCTGTTGGGTGCACCCACTTAAGAATAGGTTTTTTTCTCTCTTACAAAGGGAGTAAAATAAACCCCATAATATTCATCTTTCTGATAGAAAGTTATTTTCTTCCACAACATCCTTGAAACCTCACTTGAAACATCATAAACAAACAAACAAACAAATATACCAAATCAATCTGGCAAAACTTTCCATCCATGTTGCTGATTCAAGAACCCTTCCCCATTACACTTACCCCTAACCCATTATATTAATACCACTTACTTTTCAGAACACAAAGATAGAAAACATTTGAGATTACTTTACTGTGCAACCTCTTTCGAGGTTTGGTCAAGAATATGGAGAAAGAAAGAGACTGATTCACGTCCCAGGCTGTATAGACCCTAGTTATACAGCAGCTCAGTAAATACCACTGATAAATAACATCAATATTTGCTTTGACAATGAGTTAAAAGCATCTTGCTTCAAAGCTGCTCCATTACTGAGATATGGCAACAGAAAGGAAAAAATTTTCTTTTTCTTTGATTGTTTCCTCTCTCTGTCTATTCTCTGATACAAAATGAAAACACATCTTTTTTACTTTAGGAGTATTACTGTTATCCATAGCCCATCATACATGAAACTCTCAGACTGCTGCATCAAAGTGCAGGAACAAGACTGAAACATTTAACAAACCGGAGGTTACTCTTAGAGGCTTTGTACAGATCATCCATACTGCATAAATTCTGCAAGTCTCTATGCACAGACAGTGATTTATATTGTACTAGCTTCTGTATAACCAAAAGTGAATAAAAAGAAAGCCTTTAGTTATTGCCAGTATTTTGTTTCTCATTTCTTAGCTGAGATCACATTCCACATTTGGTATTTTAACCTTGATTTTTACTTTAACTTTCTGTCTCGGGGGCAAGAAGGTAAGGGTGAGACTCAGTAAGTGTGTTCTGGAGCTTATGAGGTTTGACCACTACAATTCAATTTTGGAAAAGTACACTCAAATAAAATACCAATAGCATTTGCATTAAATAAAAGAATACAGCACCAAGGTTTAGTTTTCTTATATTAAATATCAGTACTGCTGTTAGTTAATGTTGCAGAAAATTGGTGTCAATCACATTTCAAACATTACTTTATTTATCAATAACTGAAGGAAATACATGGAGCTAATTTCCAAGGGAGTCCATAATCTATGGGGTTTAGAATCAAACAATGGATAGGTGTTGATATAAGCAAGGAATTTATAGCTCATAGACAAATTAAAGATTCATAAGGGCTATCAACTCTTATTTGTTGAGGGTAGAGACTGGTTTCTATTGTCAGAAGAAAAATAAGAGCTACTTTGAGATAACTCTCTAAGAGCAACTGGCACAAAACTATATTATAAAACCAGTGAAACTTTGTCAGAAGGAAATTATCAGATAACTGCCAGTCCAGTTTTGGAGAGTTAAAGCGCTATTTAATTTTTTTCTTTCTCTAAAGATCTGTAAAATGATAAGACACATATACGAGAAGAATATCAGCTTATCTGGACCACAAATCTCCACTTCAAGAAATCCAATGTCTTTCAGAACTTAAATGGATATTCTTGTCTGCACCTTTGCAGATTTTAAGGACAACGTGTTTGAGGACTTTGCTTGGAAAGGTATCTAGTTCTTCATGATTTTCTCTAAAACCTTGAAGGGTTTGAATGCCATATAATAAAGTTTTAAAAAAACAAACAAACAAAAAGTTAACCAACCACCCAAACTAGTAAGAGATGCATGTTCATCACGTATTGAAATCTTCGTATTTAGCTTCTTGCCTTCCAGAATTAATGGAGAGCATAATGTATTCCTGTTCAAGATTTCTGAGACAACCACCTGCATTAGAAGGGCAACTCAGAGCACTGTATTACACAAGGACAGTGACTCCACACCATGCAGTACGAACCACCAATGAGTAGAAACAGTCATTTGCCCTTGTGCTCGAAATTTCTGGAGGCACCAAACAAATAGACTAAGTCCTCTATTTTCTGTTTGGAGAAAGCTTCTGGTGGAAAGAGGACTCAATTAGATTGACAACCCACCAGGAGGACAATCCACCAAAATACCTTCACTCAGAGGAAGGAGACTTGCAGAAATACTCATATATGGCTATTTACTAAGCAAATTCACCCTTTATTTCTCCCATGGTGTTTTTTTTGCTTGGTTGCCTGCGTTTGGGGTTTTAGGTGGTTTATTTTTTTTCCTCTCCTCCCTTTTGAGGCAAAAAAGAATAGAGTTGGGACAGGGTTGAATTTTGCAATCAATAGGCCCAGTGTGCAAGCATCCTCTTTGCTAGTAGTGTTTTGGGAATATTAGCATTTGTCTAATACTATTAGCAGAGAGGCACCCAATCCCCTTCCAGGAAGTATTTCTAGATTTTTGAGTTATGTGAGGGTGACATGGGGATCTGAAAATCATGAATTTAGAGAGGTTCCAGCATGCAGAAGACAATATGGATCAAGAACTCTCATAGTTTTGAATTAACCACCTAAACTCTATTTGTATCTTGTTTTAAGGACCTATGTCCTTTTCAGACTGTGAAATCATTAAAAAGTAATTATGTTTTCGGCATTAACAAATATGATTTCAAATCCAGACCCTGAAATTATCTTAATGGATCTCTTAAACTTAATCTAGATTTGGAAATTCCTCCTTGACTTATGCCTTCTTTACTCTTCTCTAATTAGTAGTGCAGTCATGCTATTAATGAAAAGCAGGTTGTTTCTTCATGTGAAGACCATCTGCTCCTACCCCAGATGGCAACTTCCTGGTAAAGCTAAGAGGCGCAATTATTCAATTGTTCTATCATCAGACACACACTTTACTTAGCTACTGATTATTACAATTCAACAGCATTTCTGCTACTTACTGTTCCAATTGTCAGGATATTATGTGTGACCTTTGCAGTGCTATGATTCAACAAGTTTTCCATGTCATTTAAGTATTTTAAAAGACCAAGTACTTAAAGGGTTTATCAACTCAGAAAGCAAAAGTAATTTAATTTTGCATAAACACTAACTAGTTCCAGTATAATGGCAAGCACTTCACTGTCTTGAACTAATATTAGGGCCAGGATTCTCTGTTTGAAAGGATATGTGTCCTGAGAAGACAGATATAATGAAGCATAGCAGACATTTTTGCAAGTCACACAATTGAGAAAATGAAGGGGGCAAAGAAGGTGTAGAAGTAGTAAAACTATTCCAAATTCAAATTTAATCAACTCAAGCATCACTGTCAGCCAGTCTCAGTATTTAGCTGTTGTATTTATGAAGGGGAAAGTAGCCTTTGTAGTTTTAACTGTAACATTCTCCTCTATGTCCTCTCTTTGCTGTCAGCCTGAGCTGCCCTTGGGACTCTTCTGGGAGGGTGGCAGAGACAGCACATCCCTGCTCCTGGCTGCGGTGAAGGGCCACGCACGCACAAGGACTCTGTAACGCATTTAAACTCTGATGAGGAAAAGAGAGAAAAAAGCCCAAAACTCTTCAAAGTTAGTGCACTGCTACAAGTTGGCAGAAGTTTGTAACTGAGCAGAGGTGAACAGCATTGCTGCTTGCCACCTCACAACACAGAGTAAGACAGAAAAGACTAGAAGCATTTGAGAGAGATTTCAAAGTTCTGGTGAAGACAGACCATTCCACCTCCTGGATAAGAACTGCCACAGATGCAGCTCTGAGGAATTTCTCCCATTAGGGTAGGTTAGGGTATTTTTTGTAACAGTGCAATTTATTGTAACATATATTTCTTCTGCCTTTTAGAATTAACATTCTTTTATTCTAAAAAATTGATATTATTCCTATTTTGAGGGTAAATATGTTTTCCATCAGTATCGTTTTTTGTGGAGTAACCAGGAGAATGCAACCTTAGGTGTCCAATTAGGTCTCAGCCCATACAGTCTGTGCTCAGGCAGATCTGCAGTGCTATAATGGATTTTAGTGACGGCCATTGGGTGTAGCTGAAGATAAAAGCAGGTCATGCGAACAACATGAAAAGCCTAAGAATACCTTGTGCAGATTTGCTGAGACATGAGAGTAGAGAGCTGAGCTCTCCACCAGTCCTCTCATCAGCTACCCAGCATGTGCGGCCACATTGGGTGACACAGTAGTATAGCTCATTTGTTCACACTGGAACTGAATTTTTTCCTAGCAGCTATGAGAACTGTAGCATTTTTCAGCCTTTTATAGACTAAAAAAACCCCAACAATTTCATTGTAATAATAATTCTACGCAATATTAACCTTGCTGTAGATTTCCATATAAAATATAGGTGAATTTATAGCTACACATTCATTTATTCAAACACAGAATAAAGACTAATGAGGCTGAGGTATATTGAGACTCAGTGCCCCAGAGGAGAGATTGGCAAACCTGAAGTTACCAACATAACCTTAATGCTTGTGCTTCTCTTTATGGTACAATCTCTAACTGAGTGTGTGCTGGTTTTACAACAGTTTTACAGTACAAAGTACTTTATTCAGGTCATCACTGTTCACCATTTCTTTCAGTTCCACTGTGGGCTGAGTGTCACTCATTGCATACAACCCAAATGCCAGTTGGGCTAAAAAATGTGGGAGTTTGTCCTGGCTTTCCACAGGAAACATAGTCCCTGAGAGAAGAGACTAGATCAGACAGAAATCACATTTCTAGGCTTATTCTCAAAATCCAAACAAAAAAAACCCCCACAAAACCCAATACTATTGCTTTGGGTGTTTAAAGATCATATTAGAAAGATAACCTTAAATTTTAAACCCGTGACTTATTCATTTTTTTTTATATGCAGGTAGTGGGTTATAGACAAACTTGAAAGAAAATAAACTTTAAAGTGAGCAGTAGTTTTATCCCACAAAAAATACACAAAACCTAAACAATCCTAAGTACAGTTATTAAAACCCACCTCAAAGATATACATACAGATAATGCATCTAGATTTACAGCAGTGACTTTGTGTTCTAAAACTATATATAGACAGCCATATAATTTACATTGTGAAAGTCAGATTGTTCCTCAGTAGAATTTCAAAGTCTTAAATCAATAAACATTATAGCCATTTTTAGGAGCTACTAAATACTTATTCCAATACTACTTCCAATACTTATTAAGCCTCCCAGTGGGAGAGAATATTTGTGATGGCTCCTATCAGTCTGTGTACTATTTATACTGCTAATGGACAATGAAGACTGGCAGAAATTTCAGTCAGCTGAGACAAGTTTTCTTTTTACTCTCCGTTGATTACCCTCAACCAAGTCTGTGATTTTTTTTTTTAGCTACTAGTCCCACATGGACAGCCTCTGAGTCCTGTGGGACACTTTTGCTTGCTTTTTTTAAAGTCACCATTTACTGCTTGCATGGGCTGCTAGTTACAGGGTTTGTCCCCTTCTTCTCTAAAAGAGTTTGTCCTGATGACTGTCATGAGACAAGCTCTCTTACACCCTGATACATTATTTTTGGCATAGGGGCTACATAACACCAGTGCTCTGGGAGAAATCACCAGAGAAACCTCAAGGGCAGATCACTGAATCCAAATTCCTTCTATAGTTGTTTAGACTTCTCAAGGGAGTGAGTCTATGTGATCCAACTGATCCCCGAGTTCCTTTCCAGGTGTCCTCCTGGAAAGATATTTTTATCTGTACAAACATGGGTTTTCTGCACAGCTCATGGGCTCCTTTTCCCCAAACCCAGTAACTCCAGTCATGAAATAGCTAGGCCTGACTGCAAAGTAGAGATAAAAGGACAAAAAACCCCACTGTTTATTGCCAGAACTCTGCTAAATCATGATGGCAGATGAAACAGAAACAAGACAATCACTGGAATAAATGTAAACATAGGATAAAATATATGCTTTAAATGAATCACTGAGTCATCACCTAAAAATGCAGCCCAGAAAATTGCAGAGACTGTGACCTACTGCAGTTTGTTGATGGGAAGGAAGGGGAAAGCAGTCTCCCTGCTCTGTGAATTTGGACTTGGAGATAAAAAGCAGCTTCCATCCTGCTGAGCTCAGCTGCTGCAACAGCAGAAAGTTGTTCTAGACAGACCGTGCACTCATAATTTATTGTTTCTGCCTCCTAAATGCATTACTTGTTGCTCCTTCAATTTTTCTTTTTATAATTCTTTCAGTTATTGACCTTCCCTCCAGTCACCATGATCTTGTGTGGTCATTCTCACTTGTGCAGACTGAGTATAAAACACTTCCATGAGATTGACAGCATCTATCAGTCCTTTTTGTTGGGTACCAGAGTAAAGAGAGAGACAAATGAAGATTTTTATCATGTTTTAAAGCAGGAAGACACCAAGATGCAAAACTGAAAAGACACTAAAACTACTGTTACCCCAGCATATCATGAGTTTATGAGGAAAGCCAGAGCTTTAGGGCTGTCAGGTGGGAGGTATCATACGGGACACTTTATTCTTGCTTCTGCAATGCATCTCTGAAAGCCTGCACTGTCAGGATAGTTCCTATTGCCAAAATCCATAACAAGATCAGTAAAACAGATTTTCAGCCTCTCTTTTCCTCCACCAAAGCCAGAGACATACAATCTAAGGCTGAGATTAGGCCAGGTTTAGACAAATGTAAACAACAGTTCACATTCCAGGAAAACAGCCTCCATCAAAAAGTCCAAGCAGAAATAAGGGTCCTAATTTAAATAACTTCAACTGCTGTTTTTCCACACGGTGCTATTTTTTTAATTCTTCCTTCCTTTAATAGATGCCTAGTGGCTTGCAGCAGGTAGCTGAGTCTGAACACATTGTTTTTGAAGTATGTTTACTGCAATGAAGCTGAATAACCAGGAAAAGCCGTACCTTGCCCACCTACACCAGTTCTGTACCTGTCCCAGTACACTTAGACCTTTTATGCCCCATCCCCAACAATCACTGCCAAGAGCATATCTCTGAAAAGCCAACCTTGTTCTATATTTGTCTGTATTGAAGTGTCATTGTCCTCTATTGATTTTAACTAAGTCTGTAAATAGCTAGCAATTGTGTTCTTCATTACTTACAGTTTCAGCCATTTATAGTATCATCCATCTGTGGTTTTTATTTTTCCTTTACTTTCTTTCCTATTTTTTACTTCCCTGAGCCAATTTTCTTCTTATTCTATAAACCCACAGAACTCTGCTAAAACAACGATCTGAAGTCAGAATAGCATCAACAAATTTGCACTCAGTGTTTGAAGCATTCCTTATGCAGTTTTTACAGTTGCAGAAACTGCAAAAAAATCTGGAAGAACTTTCTACAGATCATATAGAGCATTCATTATAGGTTGATTATAGTAAAAAGACACAAACACTGTTTTTTTTTGCTCAAGCACAAAGCATCATGATGTGAGACAGAAATCAAAATAGTTTGCCTCAAGCATAGATTTAATCCTTGACTTACCCCATGCAGGTCTGTCAAGCAGTACTCTGAGGTATTATCAGATTGTTTCACCTGTAAAATAAGTAAAACAGGATTTTGAATTTTTCCCAGTTTTTAAAACTAAAAATGTAGTACTTATTTCCATCTAAAAAGGTATTAAAAAACCAAACTTAATCCTATACAGTTTTTACAGACAAATGATCAAAAATTTATCAGCGGTGTTGCAAAACATCTATCTTAACCTACCTTTTAAGGGGCCCCCCAGTACGATCAAGAAGCTGTAAATCAAAAAAAGAAACCAAGAAATCAGGTTCTTCAGAGTAGGAGCTCTAATTGCTTCATCATGAGATAAAGGAGCTATTGAGCAATGACAAACTAACAAGGAACACCTGTCTGACACTCCCTCACCCACTGTCCTGGCCTCTCAAGCAAGTTTTGCCCAGCTCCAGTGACTGTTGGGATCTAAGCAAATCCTTCCAAGTCTCCAGGTGGCTTCCTCTCCACCACACCTGGTTCTTTGACTTCATCTTTCCCATATACTGCCTGCAAAGGGAGCCCTCAGCCCCAGGCTGCTCTTGGCCATATAGCAGGTGCTCTCCAGCACCTCTACAGCCTTTCCTTATAGCAGAAGAACAAAAGTGCAACCATAAAAGGAAAAAATAAAAATTCCATCTCTCCAAAAGGAGAGAGATGGCTTCATTGTTTTGAAAATGAAACTTTTTATTTTCTTTTTATTTCAAGAGATTTTTTCACCTTCTTTTACACAAACCTTGAGTATATTAGAATGCCTTGAAAAGAAAAACAATACAGTTTTGCCACTTGTAGAAATATTAAAGCATTTCAATATAAGCAAGGTATAAAATCATATAAAAATCTTCTATGATCTGGAGCTTAAATAAGGAACAGGAAGAAAAAATGGGAAAAGAAATTTTAACTTCTCAAGATATTCAATAGAAACTTCATTAAGAAATCAGTTGCCAAAAACTGAATTTGTACATTAAAGACTCACAGAAGACTGATAGATACCAGGAGGTCCAGGTATGCAGGATGGCTGGCCCATTCGCTGATTACTTACATGAAAAATGGAAACTTTTGTCCATGCTTTTTCTGCTTGCTACTGCCCAAGACACACACAGAAATACTTTGGCTCTGGGATTACAGATAATGAGGCCCACAGTCCTTCACCTCGTGTTCAAACCAGGCTGGCCCTGCAGATTTTCTTCACCCTGCAAAGACTAACACCTGAGCAGAGGCACAGCACTGAGCACAGCCTTGACCTATTTTCCAGGGCAGCTAAGCTCATTTGAAAATCATGTGAAGAATAGAGGGGAAGGCATAGCTCATGTAGGCTTCACAACAAGGAGCTTCATATACATGAATGGAAAATGATAAAAATTATTTATATGGTCTTACTAATAAGATACAGGTTTGGAGGTTGAATGAAGTTATTTTCTTTGCTGGAACAAACTCCTTATGATTATAGAAAGTAGAGAACAAGTAAATAAACCAATATCACTGCATGGCTGAATAAAAATGGAAAATAAAACACACCAAAGTCACGCCTCAGAAATTTCTTTTTCTCATTATGTGCAAAGCAGGTTAATATGGTTAAACTCTCCCACATATTTTATAAAAGCCATAAGTTTTTCCAAGCTTTCACAAGTGCTATGGAATAATTTTTTGGAAACCAAATAAATGAGTCCAATCAGTACCAAATAAGCTCCTCAGTTCACCATGATCAAGGACAAGGAGAGAAGGGTGACTTCAATGCAGAGATGAGCAGGCCTGGCAGCGTGGGCTTCCCAGACCTTGGAGTCTGGTGAGTAACAATGGCCCTCCCAAGCCAGTTCTGTGCTTCACCCCACTGCTGGTAGGTCTCCCTGTGCTGGGGTAAGTAGGGGAACGTGGCTCACAGATTGCTCTGCAGAAGCTGCTCCCAGTCTGGAAGCAGCAGTCTTATCTATTATTCGGATAATGGGCAGCCTGCTAAAGAGTAGAGCAACCAGAAGAGGATTGGTCTGTCAGCACTTTGTATTGGTTTCTCACTGTTGAGCTGTAACAAAAAAGTTATTTTTGGAAGACAGAATTTTACTCCTTACCTTTACTTGAAATGAATTTTCACGGCTGTGCTGCAACAAAAAGTTATTTTTAGAAGCAAGAATTTTACTGCTTACCCTTACCTGTTGGTTTTAAGGAATGTGCAGCACAGTTTATTTTGTTTGTACTGACCTCAAACTGTCTTCTATTTAAAAAGAATGATATTTTAATAGATATTTATATAATAGTTATATAAAACAAAATGGCAGTAAACAGATAAATTATAAATGAATTTTAATCATTAATATTCACTCAACTAAATGGATCAGTATCCTGAGAACGTCGTTATTTTGTGTTCAGCATTTGTATATGACAGGTTTTATTTACTTGTGTACTTGTGCCTACAAACCCCAGCTGAGTCATGGGGTTTTTATTACCCTGGGGAATGAATAAACATAGAAAAAGATGGTCTCTCAGGAACATCAGAGTCCAAGAAAACACATCAAGTGCAGAGCAGAGGTGCCTAGTGCACTCTCATGCCTTTCCAGCATATGAAGAGTAGCTATAAAATCAGCTAAAAAGTAGCATGAATCCTCAAAACACACCCAGTATACCATGGGGTACGTTTCTGCAAAATACCTGCTCAACAAAAACTTGTAGCAACCAGTCCACTTACTTAACTGCAATATCTCAGCATATCTGTCCCATGTTCCTTGTTCAGGACCTGGGTCTGGGACCCAGCTGGATCTATGGCCAGATCAAAGTGTGGAGGATGCTGCAATAGTTACATCGCCAATGGAGATGGAATTTCTCCCAGAAGTCCTGGTTACCGATGTAATTTATAATACACCAATAGTTATCCTGCAGGCATTTTGAGGAAGTAAGTGACTCAGATGACTTTATGTTCCTGAAATTACCCTCCTCATCTCAAATAAATACATATCCTTTTATATACTTAACCAGTACTTCTAATTACATTTGTTACATATTGTTCCATTCAAGGCCTTACCTTTTGAATGAAATCCATATTTTCCTTTCTAAACCATAGTTTACACATTACCGTATTTATGTTTAGTTCTAGTTGTCCTGGAATTCTAGTAAATGCATCATGAAATTTGTATTATTAAGTATCAACATCAGGGTGTTTTCTTGATCATTTATACAATATTTAAAGGTATCTTTGCCAATATTGTAACAAATTCCCTATTCAGTAATCCTTAAATTGCAAAAGGATCATAAAGACATTAGCAGAGACATAAATGGTCTCACAAAGGCACTGTACAGAAAAAATATCTACTTGCAGCTCCAGATCTCTTGAGTCCTGTCCATTCAAACACCAAAAGTCCAAACACTCAAAAGCTGATACTAGTATCTACATTTAGAATGCTAACCAAGAGAATAATATTCTTTTCCTATGCTTTTACTTGCACAGACATTTTGTGACTATAAACCGGTTTTCCAATTTTTCCACATCTATATTTTTAGCATTATTTTTTAAAACAAAATGGAAAGCAAAAATAACCTTGCCTACATTATGCAGCAAATGTAGGCAGACCTCTAGCTTCAGCATGACTCTATAACTGAAGCTGTCCACTGGTGTCCCTACAAAGACCTTTTTGCACAGTCAGCTTAAATTAATAAAGACATACGATGCATTAAGACTGAGCAGTGGTTCAGGCTTGAAAGTGCCTAATATTGAAGAAAGTTTCCCACCAGCTGTTTTTGTGGTTTTTTGTGCTCTCGTTTGAACTATTACATAAATAGTTGAGATGAAAATTTAGTTCATATTCACACAATAAAGCAGAATTTTAGGTCAAATAGAAAAAAAAGGAAAGATATGGCAAATGACATCATAGACCATCACTTTCAGGAAGTATCCTTAAAATATGAAGACATATCTTCATCATGTCAGAGTCATAATTTATCACAGATCGAAATCAACATTCTTCCGCCTGAGTTATCATAATCTAAAGACATTATGTACACTGACTTATTGTAACACAGAAAAAGAAGAAAAAATGATGACTGATGTGTTACACACCATTTTTTACTCAAAAAAAACCCAGTGAATGATACTGTGTGCAATATTGAATCAGATAAAATAAACAAGTGTGAATGCACACACACAAGATTTATTGCAACAGCACTAACATTTTGTCCATCATATACTTTTGCACACAGAAATTCAATCTACTCTGAGGTGGAAAAAGGAAACACAATAATTAGCAGGCATGGCGAGTGCCCCAATGATTAGAATCTCATTGAGTTACTAAAGAAATGGGCTGCAGTACAACCAGCTGGTTTGTAAAATCTTTGCTGCTACTTAGGAAAAGGCTGAATGTCTTCTTCCAGGAGAAAACTTGGAGATAGGATAGCATCATAGATAGGATAGCATAGTAATGCCGTTAATCTTCTAGAAAACGTGAAGTCTTACCTCTCATTTGCAAGGTTTCCTCCTTGCTATGCAAGATTCTGTGGATCCCACTTCTTTCTCCACAGTGGAAAGGGAAGATGAACATCTAAATTTGATGGTTGGACTTCATGATCTTAAAGGACTTTTCCAACCTTAAGAACTCCATGATTCCATGACCTAACTTTAGGGTTGCAAAATCTGCTAGTGGCCCAAATTTATGGGGTCTGTCATGGGTTAACTGCAGCTAGTAATTAAGCCCCACACAGGAACTCACTCATTCCCACCACACCAGGATGGGGGGACAATCAGAAGGGTAAAAGTGAGGAAACTTGTGGGTTGAGGTAAAGGCCATTTAGTAGGTAAAGGAGAAGCTGTGCACCCCAACAAAGCCAAACAAGGCATCCATCCAGCAGGTCCCATGGGCAGGCTGG
>JAYDZK010000274.1:16976709-17005994 GCA_034509185.1 Euphonia xanthogaster | reverse complement strand
TGTGTGAGGTGCAGGAAAGGCCTTTACTGTGTGAGCACTGCTCAGCAATGACAAAATCATCCTGGAATTACCAACACTGTTTCCAGAAAAATCCAAAGCATAGCCCCATGGAAGAAAATTAACTCTATCCCAGGCATACATAACTAGCATATAGTAGCAGATTTTCATATCAGAAAGTTTTGGCTACACAGGTCACTCACAACGTAAAGTGCTCAACTTCCACAGAGGTAAAACCATAAAAGATGAAAACAAAATCTTCAGTGGGCATTACTTGAGCCTTTCATTGGGAAGACACAAGAGATTTCAGCCTTTGGTCATTGCAATGGGACTTCATCACTATATACTTTCACTACTGTAATGTCAATGGGAGACATATTACATTCAAAATGAAAACCAAATCTGGTTTGATAAGAGGTAAGTCCAAGAGCTAGAACCATCAGTTAGTAGAAAGGCCCAAGAGGATGGAACTGCAGTAATAAATTATCATGAGGCAAGTGAAAAAACTTATTCTTAATGCTACCTAATCTTAACATATGTGTGTTTTGCCTAGAGATGATTTTGGGCTCAGTCTCAGAGTTTGTTAGTGCACATGCATAACACAGGTTTTTGAGATAGGGAGATGCAGAGAAGTTGTCCAGAATTTACAGTGGGGTTTAAATTTATCACAAAGTGATCTTAATGGGACCCTTGGAACTGATTATCTCTCTGGCAAAATACCAGCAACAGGAAAGATGAATTTGCTGCCCAATCACACTCACCTAAGCATAGATTTTAAAGTGAAACAAAACCATTGATTCAATTTCTCTTCTGCACAGCTAAGTCCAAACGATCTGCACGGTCCGTGTTTGTGCATAAGTGGTACCAATTTTCAGTATAGCTAAAAGTTACCACTGGCAGAAATCTTGCATTCAGAATCAATAGAGAAACACTATCCAAGTAGAGATTATCTGTAACCTCATTTCCACTGAGTTATAATTTTTTTCAAATTTTTGAATACTGATAAGGGTGGGAACACCCAGAATCAGACAGAGTGAGATGACACTCTTTCAAAAAAGAGGTCAGAAATTCTTCAACATCAATTTCTATGTACTCAACACCCTCTTTTCTATTTTCAAGCACCAGGCAGGCAGGCACTTTTGCTGGTAACACATCCACACAGGTTTCCTTGGCATCCCTCAAATCCTCGCAGCGCTATTATATGTGAATGCTGCAATTTTCCATCAATGGAGAAACTACTGTGTTTCCACTACCTGTAATTTTACACCCTCAGAAGACACTTCTGTTGACTGACAGACATCACCTTCTTCTTCCTTTTGCTGCACTGGGATTGGAAGCCTCTGCCTCATAACAGTTAATATTCCTGACTTTCCTTCTTACACAATTAAAAAGCAGTCACATGGAAGAACAACTTTGTGCAAGGCAGGTCAGGTTTTAAAATACAAAATCCCAGGAAAGACGAATGTGGAGAAGTATTTCAGGATCTTAGTTTAAATTCAGCCCTTTAAAAGCTCACATGAAATATTCATACTTTAATGTCCACAAAGTAGTTTAATCTGATCTGCAGAATCACAACATTGGCAGTATAATATGTGCCATGGCCGTACAAAATGCTGAAGTGAGCAGAATACGCCCATTTTCCTCGGCCAGAAAAATTCTGACCTGCAGGCTCTGGTACAAAGCACTCACTAAACACCCTGTATAACTATTTAATATATGTGCCCTCTGGAAATGCTGAAGGCCTTTCTCCTTAGGTGTCTGTCTCTGATCCTAGCAACGGACACTGTTTCTTTGTTCATTGACCTCATGAATAGAAGTACTGAGAGCCAGATAAATTGCTAGCAGCATCACAGTCTTTAGTGAAGGCCAGTGAGCCTCCACATTTCATCCTAAACATAATTATATGGAGAAATCTATCTACAGAACTTACAGGTTCCTCAAAACACTTCATCTGTCATCACCCCATTGAACCAACACTATTTATTTGCTTTCTAAAGGAAAGCTAATTGATTTATCTGTTACTTGGAATAACACCACGATAAATAAATTATCACTTAAACACAACGGAATACTAACATTTCCTTGCCTAATTATATTTATGACATATTACCATGTCTCGCTTCTTTTAAAAGCTTGCATATGTTTTCCTTATCCCTATAATCTAATCTAAGGTGCAAAACCTGGACTTGTGCCAGTGAACCCCTTTGTTAATATATTGCTGCACTACCAGAGTCCATCTGGAGTTACTGTTCTGCTTGATGTCACACGGCAGATCCTACCTGCATGGAAGATGAAAGGACATTCAAGGCACGTATCAAGGGATGACAGTTTTCTTTGTGATGAACCACAGAGTCACAGCTTGTTAAGTAAGACTGTGACAGTGATAAAAGACAAAGCCATCGTTTAGAGCAGAATATGGCCTATCGGTACATGACAAGCCATACTATCTCTGCTCACACATGCTGACATCTCATAATGCATTCTCCCAAGTGCTGGACAGAAATAGTCCCTGAAGACAGCACCACTAGAGAGTAATAGCATACTGCTTATCTGGGAGCAAATGAATGGAAAAAACCTGAAGTGTGCAATGTGTCCCTACTAAAATCACAGATAAAGTGAGCTTTCAGCTGAAAGAATTTTCTAATTTCATTAGAAGTTCAATTGCTTTCGAATCAAACAATAAGACAGTTATATTATCTTCATTGTCAACAATTTAGTCCCCTTTCACTATGATATTTTATTTAATGTTGAAAGTAAATTTACAAAAATCTGTTGGGAGACTTCCTTTTTGAGAGCTGTGCATCCATACTGTTCATACAGTCTTACACTGTACTTAACATTCTTTACACTCGACATCTTCCCAGCCTGTCCAAATATCACTAGCTGGTGCTTACAGGCTCCCAAGCTGCCCTGCAGGGTGAAATCCCATGGGAATGTAGGTTATGGTGAGAGTCTAACAGCCAGACACCTTCCAGAGCAGGCAGCATAGAGGGACAGGGAGGAGACACTGCCAGCAGAGGTGGCAGGAAGGAACTTGAGGCTGGTACCTTGCTGGGGGGAATGGGAAGACTTAGTGGCTTTCTGGAGAGAAAAAAAACTGAAAGGAACATCAAGAAGGAAAATATTTAGCTTGAAAGACTAGGGAAATATGCAAAAGGCTACCAACCAGCAGGGAAATAAATGGAAAAGTCAGGCTCTTCTCTTGGTTTTAGCCCAAGCCTTTTGATAGCCCCCATGCAAAATTCTTCATGATATATTGACATTGTGATTGGAAGCAATTGCAATCCACTTGAATGGAAGAAATGGAAATATCTGCTCTAGCGATTCTTATGAAATCTCTGTCTCCCTACACTCCCACACGGACACAGTAACTCTCCTGCAAGTGCAGCTCATAGAGAGGGACAAGGAACAGCAGTGCAATAAAAACATAAAGTGATGTTCACAGAGATAACCCTGTGTGACTGCAAAATTAGTGGTGATGTGATGATGTAAGTGCTGTTTATCAGCAAGGAGCTGTCAGTGTGGTTAACAGGGGCTTTCAGGCTGAGCATTAATCACATGGGCTTAACTGAGAAGTTCTCCTGGTGCTGCTGTACATTTGAGATGCATTGGCTGCATTGGCTGGGATTGTGAGTCTTCAAAAGTGCCAGTGAAAAGCTGTCTGCCACTCTCCTCTCAAGATGCATAGTGCATAGATTTTCCCTTCCTGCAGCCATCCTCTCATGGAAGCTGTCCATCTGGCACAGCCAAGAATCCTGTTCTCACTTGCCCTGTAACTCACCCATAAATACCTGCAAAATTCACTGGTTAATCACCTGCAAAATTTTCCCCTGTGACACCTGTAAAATATTAGTCACAAAGGTGAAGTAGCCCATTTGAGTGGTGCCTGCCATACTGATCAGCATTTACTGTTTGCTTGTTCCCGTCCCATCTGTTGACTGAATGGCTCTTATCTTCACACATAAATATTAAATTATTTGGTATGGTTGTAATACTGTAAGCACAATAAATAGCAGTAATATTAACTACTGTATTTAATAGTAAGACTCTTGATGACCATTTATATTGCTGTTATAGTTAGCCCAGCATTTCTGATTTGTGTCACAACTATTTTTATATAGATTAATGGATTTTTTGTTTTCAGTAGTTGTTGACAAAATCAAATAGAAACTTTTATAATTTCCCCTCTTCTTGGTTCTGGACTTTTAAATCTATACAGGCACTCAGGTCTCAGTACTTTGATCTCTATTTCTATATTTAGACTACCTTCCTCACTTATCCTTCTTCCATTCCCATTTTCATGTCTTCCTTTTATGGTGCTTCTCAGACCTGAAACTACTCTCTCCCTCCACTGATGCTGTTTTGCAGGAAACCCTCTCTGCTAGATGGAACAGAAAAATTATATTCAAAGACAAAATATTTCAGAATAAACCCAGAAAACATTTCAGGCACTACATCTGATATTTGACTGTCACAGACTCATTAAGTAGCAGGTTGGAAAGGATCTTAAGGATAAACTGATCCAGCCTTTCTTGGCAAAAGCTTAGTCAAGACAAGATGGCTCTGTACTCTGTTCAGCTGAATCTTAGAAGTGTCCAGTGTTGGAAAAGGTGGCCAGTGTTGGGGAAGAACCAATATTTGAGTAATACAGAACATGTATACGTGTTCTGTATCCAATGTGCTACATAGAACTGTCTGGATAACAGATTAGAAAGATCCCATAATAGAGTGCTTTTGCAGAGGGAGCCCCCCATCTGCTACACCTCAGCTAATGAATCCTGTCTCAGCTTCATGTGAGCTTGGACAGATTGTTTCCCTTTCCAGACCAACCACCACTCACAACTTATTGTCTCCACTCTTTCAGTGGTGCAGTACAGACAGCCATAGTTATTCTGAGGCAGGCCTCCATCCTGTGTAGTCTTAGGTATGCATTTACCTGCCTATAAAGAATATGCAATGTCATATTTCTTCTAATTTTACTGTGGTTATGTGTTTGAAAGCTATTAATCCTGAAGTGGTGGGATTATGTGACAGTTCCAGTTTTCGTTTGAATAAAAATTTTTAAAATTTGAAGTATGTTAAAAAATCTGAATTCATAGAGAGAAAATCACCTTTTCTTGTTTTTACCTTTTTCCTGATTTTTTCAGCCATTCTAACAATTTTGGTATATTCTGTTCTAGATCATTTGCAATTGGAATTAGCTTTACTAAAACACTTCATTGACTTGAACCAGACTGAATTTTTAATTTGTAAGCTCATGACAAAGATCACACTTTTTTGCACATTCTGACATGCACATAAATTAAAAAAGTCTATCAACATTAAATTCTCAAGAAATGTTATAGCTTCTTCTGTTTTATTCTAGCCAAGCCACCACAAAATTTTGAAATTGGAAAGGACAAGCTGTTTTATGAAGACAATCATCATTTCACCTGAAAAAAGCCTATTTTTAGAAATTCATAAAGCATAGCTAGATTTTGCTAGAGTTTTTAAGCTTTATGCACACTGTGGTCCCAACAACAAGTGCCAAAATGACACAAAAAAACCCTATTTCCTCAATACTTCCAGCTTAGTGAGAGACAGAAAGTGCTGGAAATTTTGTAAAAAGAGAAGCTATAATGAGAATTACCACTCAGCTTTTAGATCAAAAATGCTGATAAAGCACTGGAGGTTTTGGGAAGATTTTCAAACAGAATTGATGCCATAAATAATCAGAATTTTGCTGATCAACTTGGTAAACTTATTGAATATCATCTTACATGTGACCACTTTTAATATTCAGGTGGGCTTCATGTATGTTTAGAAAGACATAGCCTAAAGCCTAAACCTCCCTAAACCTGACCACTGCTGTTGGGTAAATATGAAAATACAGAGAATGTGTCTGTTGATGACTGAGCCCTGCCACTGTTCAGGTTAGCTCTTCATTTCTTATCTTATTAAGAAGCTCCTAGAGTTACACAGGAGAGTGCCAACAATTTGAGATATTTTCCATGCAGGGCAGGAGCTCTTGGCTCTATCTGTAGCTCTTGAGGGGGCAGAGGCTGCCAGAATGGTCAGGCTTCACTCTGTCTGCCATAGGCATCTGCATTCTAGGCCAGGTTGCAGAGAAGCAACCTGTAATACCAGAACACTTCCTCTACAGAGCCATGGGATGGAAGAAAAGCACATACTAGAAGCAGTGGAGGACTAGGGTTAGATGTCAAATGACTAAAATTTCCCAATTTTCTGTTGTTTCTCTGCACAAGTGGTTTTAGGTTCACTGAAGTCTGGAAGCAGGAGCAATAATGAATGTCAAGATGACTTTCTTCATGTCTCAGGAACAACGACTGGAATATATTTGAGATGTTTGGCCATTCCTTTACCTTGGCCTTGATCATAGCTGAATATTCAAAAATGCACATGAGGGGGTTTTCATGCAGCAAGTCTGATCAGAGTTTTTGGATTTGCAATGTGCAAGTTACTCATGGAAGGCATGCAATGCACAGTGAATATGAGAGAACCTCCTCCTTGTCAAAGATAAGGTGTGAACTTACTGATGCTTTTCGGAAGTGGAGTAAATTACTTCACACATTGCTAGCTAAGAGAATTTGCAAAAGGAGGTAGTGTGGAGTAGTTTATGAGCTTGAATTCACACTTCAATTTTTTTTCTTTATGGTAGCTTATAATGTAGAGAATCATTCAGTCATCTTAATTCTGAATCTCAGTTCAAAAAGTGACCAGAGTTCTAAAAAAATGCAATATTCTCGTGTTTTCCTCTGAAATACCACTTCTCCATAAGCTGAATTACACACTTTTCAGTTCGTTCTGATTTCAAGGGTAATGGTATGAGTCATCTGTCTTGAAAAATAAATGTAGTATTAACATGGTCTGTTGAAATATGTTACAGACAGCTGAAGTAAGAAGAAATTCTAGAAAATTAGTATACAAATTAGCATATTAATAGTACTGAAGGTCATATGTAACTTATAGTTTAGGTCTTGCATCTTCCCCAGCATCTTGCCTTGCTTAGTAAGTTCAAAACCGAGAGAATCCTGCCTCTTGTAAAGCTGGAACTTCTGAGTCCAGACCTCTTTGGCACATGAGGAAGAACCCAGCAAGAGAAGCACTTCCCACCAAATCCTGCTGTCATTCCAGATGCACAAAGACTTTTAAAAGCAAGAGTCTTGCTCAGGGCTTTATGCAGTCTGGTTTTGACACTCTCCAAGGATGGCAACCGCACAAAATCATCTCCAAAGAAGCAGGCTTTTAGCCATATTTTTAATTGTTTTGTTCAAATTCACACTTCATTTAAAGTGCTCATGGAGGTGGAGTGCTAGTGAACTTGTCAACCTTTTTGAAATGTGCTGAATCACAGGAAAAGTGAGGATGCTTACTTACAGATGATGTCCTGGGCTAGAAAGCTTGAGTAATATTAAACTAAGTAAAACCAGATTCTTTCAAAGTCCTCACAGGATCAACATCATTACTTTCCATAAGGTCCTAATACAAAGCATTTAATGCAAAATTCTAGGAATTTCAACCTAGCAATAACCTTCCTGTAAAAACTCATTTCTATGACCCCAGACACTGGTTAAAGGAGAAAGGTCAGTCAGTTGGGTAGATTTCAGTGACTATAAGTAAAAAATGAGAAATAAAAACCAGTAAAAATAATACCTTGAATTTGCTTCTTTCAATTTCAGTGCTCAATTAGACTGCTTTAGGTATTACTTCATTTAAATATCCCATAAAGCAAAAATTTAAGCGCTTAGCTGAATATTGACCAACCAGTATTCTTCTTAAAAAACTTTCTTTCAAGTTCAGCTTTGCTACTTGACACCTGATTTTCCAAAATGCTGAGCACCTGCAGCTCCCAGTGGCTTCATTTTCCCAGTAACCACAGTTACCCAGGAAATCAGTTCAGAGCACACTTGTACTCACGTGGCACGGCCCCAGTTTTCAGTGGAAAGCTATGCATTTTGAAGACTAGGGCATTTTTTATTTTGCTACACCTTCAACGAAGAAGTGTCTATTTTTCCACAGCAGATGCTGGAGCCCTGTCCTTTTAAGCTGCCAACATCCCAGATTCTGTTTCCAAGCTCATCTATTTAAAGAGCAAGGATTGTCATGCTGGAAAGTACCTTAAAAATAGGGGTCTGGTGCAGGGCCTAGACCAGCTCCCTACTTATTCCATTCTGTATGCCAATAGCAAGGAAAAATAAATTATGAACAGATGCTTGCTTCTGCCCTGCTCTGGATTCCGGCCAGACAGACTCTCTGAAAAGATGTAATACAAGCAGCTGCTGCTTTCTAAAGGTACAGATATTTATTCACAGGAACAAGAGAACTGAGATGAAAAAGGTAAAAGAATTAGGACTCTGAAAGTACAATTTCTTAGAGCTGCCAGCAAGGTGACACAGCTTTCCACCTCTCCATATGCAGAGGCACCTTCTATAAATCCATACTTGTGCTACATAATCTGAGGCACTTGGACAAATCAGGCTAATGCAGAGTTCCTTGTTTCAGTGACTCTGCAGAGCACAACTGGAGATTAGGAAAATAATTATTCACTGCAAAAAAAGAGTGTATATGACATTAATCGAGATTATAAAAAGCTAACTACATCTGGGGCTAAAAAACTGTGCTATCCCAAATTCTCATTAATAGCATCCAATTACTGTCTGTGGTTATGTAACTGTTCATCTCACTATGTGGCCGCTTACTGCTGGAGTCTGTTGCTGCTCAGCATAAATTGCACAGAGCACAGTGTGTAAAGGCATTAATGGCATTTACTTTGTGTTTTGCAGTACAAGGATAAACAAAAATATATTCTGAAACAAAATTCCAAGTTGCAGGGAGAAGTCATTCCAAGCAAATTTAAAAAATTCTTTCTTTTTAAAAATTATTTCAGTTGTGGGGTGTTGGGAATTTTGGTTGGTTGGTTTGGGGTTTTTGTATCAAAAACATATGATTGTTATGGGGAATAAAAGAAAGTAAATGTTTTCTGTTTCAAATGTGTAGTAAAAACTGTCACATAAAACAAACCATTAATTTTAGAGGGTTTATTCCCCTGAATGCTATACAAATATTTCAGATCTCAAAGTGCACATCATTAGAATAGGGGAACTTTTACTGAGCAGCCTGTGTGTGGGCACTGACCAAATAAAATGTCAATGAGCCTCTACTGATAAGAACAAGCAGAGATAAAGTGGACAGAAAGATCTGTGAGTCAGTAAATACTGAAAACAACAATCATAGCAGGTCAGGCAATTATCACTAGAAGAAAAAACACTGATAAATCCAGCAAATAAAATGTGATCCCCTCATAAACCACGAACATCAGAGAGAATGACAGCAGACTAAAGCTGGGGTTCACAGGACATTAACCTTTCTGAATGGAGGGCTGACTATTGCTTTGGAACCAAATCCAACAACGAGTCTGTTTGTACAGCAAATTACCTATTTCCTTTGTAGAAGGGAAAACAGTGTTTGAGTAGTAAAGCTGCTGGGAGAACCAAGGAAACAAAATCAATGAGCCAAAACATGAGGGAACAATTGCAAACTGAAACAATGAACAAAAGAGTTATGAAAGATAAAAGCCAAAGACTGAAGCAGCAGGAGAAAAAAAAGGAATAGGCTGTAATGATTTCTGAGAGGATGTTTTTTCATTTTGTTCAGAGTTAATGGCAAGATTTCATTGACCTCTGCTGAAGTCAGATCAGGATTCTTAAGATGAGAACAAAAATGGCCGAGAAAGGACAAAAAGCAGAACAAGTAGTGAAAGGATTCAGTGTGAAAAAAATCCAACAAATACTAATTCTTCCCCCCAAATACTAATTTCTGCCTCTGTTGGAATGGAGATTTCAATTTTCTGCTATCTACTAAAACCCAATAATTTAGCAAGAAGACATCACAGGGGATTTTTGCCATAAAGAACATAACCTTCAACAACTCATTCTCACAATAATAACATTTCTTAACCTTCAGCACATTATCTGGGGTCTGAAAGTACACAGCTGGTCCTCAGCTCCTTCAGAAGTGCTGCAAAATTCCCTTTCTAAAATGTAGTGCCTAAGGTATTCCTAAGGAAATAGACATTATACTCTAATGGTGGTATCTGCTGGCATTGAGCCTAACCTCTGAAATTTTCTACATAGGGAAAAAATGTCTCCTGCTTTATATAAATGAGCAATTATCATGAGTTACGACACGAGTTGACAGATATAATCATGAGTTGACAGATAGTCAAAATTATTTCTGGAAATAACCCAGACGCCCTATTTTATTCAAGATTTTTTCAAGATTTTTTTAACTAGCCCTGACAATTTTTCTGGCATATATGCAGTATTGTAAAATCAGAATTCAGCCTTGTAAGTTAGCTAATATTCTGCTCTCTCCAGCAAAGCCCCAATGCATAAGTCTAACATCACATTCAATACATTTCTTTCAAGACACATGTTAGCTTTACAAGGATCTGTTATAAGCAGTATTAATCATCTGTTTGAAAACAGCAGCTTTTATCAACATTGATTATTTTCTTGATAGAATTACAAAATCAATAGGCAAAAGTTAGACAGTAAATGCAATATATTTAAATTAATAATGTATTTATATTTAAATTTTAAAATTAAAGAGTGGCTTTCATGAAAGGATTTTGACAGATTAAAATCATAACTGAGGGGTATCAATATGTGTAAATGCATCAGAATAGAGTAAGAGGCTAGCTAGAAAGAGGAATCATTAATAGTAAAACATTTATGGTGAAATTAAAAAATGTAAAAATCATAGCTTCAAGAAAAACAGTTTCATATATACATATACATAAGAAAAGGAAGAAATCCTTGAGGACAGATATTTTTGACAAAACGATAATTCAAACATAAATATTTATTGTCATATAAGGACAAATTAAATGGGTGTGTGTTGCTCAATTTCTCAAGCAATGTTAAAACTCAATACTAGATGTACAAAACAAGAACTGCCCCAGAAAAAGATCTACACCATGACCAAAGGCTCAAAATGAAATAATGAATGTGTAACAGAAATGTTCAGGGAAAGAAATTAATGCAGAGAAGAAATTAAAAAGAAAATAACAAGACTGCTTCTCATATGAATTTTCTCTCAGCATCACAGATAACTTCTTAAAATCTGAGATATTTCCAGAAGAAAAGTAAAATAGGTAGGGGTAAGGAGATAGACAAACGTGAGTGCAGAGACTGACCACATGAGTATCAAATGTACATTTTGAATACCTGAAATTAATAATGGACTCCCAAATCCAATATACACCCCTTGACTTCTGCACTTAATCAGGTCAGGATGATTTGTAGATGCTTCATCTGAAACACTGCAGGCTATAGCACGACAGGGCCTCTATGGCCAGAAATCCTGGCACTCCCTGCCATGGGGGAAGCACAGGTGCAACCAAAAGTTTTCTCCTCTCTTTCTCAAAAATGCACCTGAAGGCATGAAGAGTGCTGAAAGCACTTTTCTTTGAGACAGAGTCTGTGTGTTTAATGCTTTCTGAGGAAGAAACTGAACTCAGATCCTAATTTGTGAGCTGGTGAACTCTAGACTATGATAGAAAAGGTGAACAGCATTGTCATTTTCTCCATTAACTTAAAGAAAGGGAGACTGCAGAAAAATGCAGCATGTTTCTGCAGATATGCTTTTGGCACACAGCAAAGAAACTTCTTAGGTTAAATCTCAGAGTCAATTAAAGTGAAGGAATGTCTGCTTCTGGGGTTCCAGCCATATTTAGAAGGAAAATAAGTAATAAGATGGCTACATAGCATCATCTGCTGTGAGCATCTACAGAAGCGCAAGCCTACGTGCCTAGGGATTTTAAGGCAGAACAGGGAGCTCCTTATTGAATTTAGGCTCCACAAACGTTAAATAGGGACTGAATTGATTTAGATAATTTGTATCTACTCAGCTGTTGTCTTAGGTGCCTAAATCCTTTTCTGGAACTGGACCAGGAGAGAGGACAGCATTGTGCTGTTAAGTGCTCTGCTTTTAGAGAAAATCAATGACAATCCACCATACTTCCACTTAGATCCTCCCCCAGCATTTGTATAGCTTGCCCTTATACAACGAATTGGACACATTATAAATGCTTAAAGATATTGGAGGGCCTTAACAAGGAGGAAAACACAATTATTTCGTTTAGTGGAAGAGTATGAAAATCAGAAGAAAATTCATGTATGTAGGAACTACTGAGAATTTCCTGTATTCAGATGAGGAACTACTATGGACTTATAAAAATGGCAGAAACTTCTTCATTTCTTTTACTTAAAAAGAGAATAAACATATCACTAATAAATGGAAGGAACATGATATTGCTAAGCAGCTGATGTTGTGTGTCATCTCTTCCTCTTAATGATGTGACCTGATGGAATCAGCTCTCTTTCCATTTAAAATATGTGATTTTTAAGCAGTTAGTGATTATCAGAGAAACCCGTGGGAACATGACCTGTCATGGGGCTGCTATTTTCTTGCCAACAACCTCAGAATTATCAGGTTTTACTCATTTAATCCAGGATAGTAAATCTCTGACTGAGACTTTCTGCAGATAATATTTTTCTAAGAAGTAAATAAAGTAATGAACATAGAACTAGGTGAGGTAACACTTTTCGTAAAAGTGATAAAGCCACAAAATCAATAGCACAAATGCTTTAAAAGGGAACATCCATTATCCTCTCCTAAGATCCAAGGGAGAGGAAATGTTGAGCTCCATTGTTCTTCAAATATATTTCTCCATACTTTGAGAACATTTTACAATGCAGAAGGTTGACCAACAAGCACTAAACTCAGAGCACAGATCTTTGCTCAGAAGCTAAGGATCAGAGCCATGCCTCATGAAAAGCAAATCACTGAAGTCTGGTCCACTGTGGAATCTCATCTTCCTCATTTCTCTGTAAGATTATTAGATTGGCCCCAAAAGCCAACCATATTCTGGGCTGCATCCAAAGCAGCATGGGCAGTAGGACAAGGGAAATGATTCTGCCCCTCTAATCTGCTCTGCTGAGCCCCCCCCTGCATCACTGCCTCCAGCTCTGGGGTCCCCAACATAAGGACACAGAACTGTTGGAGCAAGTCCAGAGGGGGTCACAATGATGAGCAGGGCTCTAGAACACCTCTCCGGTGAAGACAGGCTGAGAGAGTTAGGATTTTTCAGCCTGGAGAAGAGAAGGCTCTGGGCAGATCTCATTTACCTTCCAATACCTGAAGAGAACCTACAAGAAAGATGGAGAGGGACTTTTGTCAGGGACATGTGATAATAGGACAAGGGAGAATGAATTTTAGCTGAAGGAAGGTAAGTTTCAGTTAGACGTTGGGAAGGAATTCTTTATTCACAGGGTGATGAGTGCCTCTGAGTCCAGAGAAGCTCTGGATGTCCCATTCCTGGAAGTGATCAAGGCCAGGTTGGATGGGGCTCAGAGTAACCTGGTGTGGTGGAAGATGTCCTTGTCCATGGAAGAGGGGTTGGAAATGGACAATTTTTAAGGTGCCTTCCAACCCAAAACTTTCTATGCCTCGATGGTTCTGTGAAAAAAAAGGACAGAAAAACTATCATGCAAATAGAGAAAGTCACTGACCTCTGGAGATACATAGTGTTTTCTTTAGGGTAACTTCTTTGGTGGAGTTATCCACTGGCCAGTTTGTCAAACAAAGCACACAACTTTTCAAAAAAGATATTAGTATATTTCAGTAAAAATAGTAAAAAAAAACAATAAATGAAAAAACCACATAATTGGCAGGCAGTATACACAAACTTTGATAAGCTATTTCACCCAAAACATACTCCCTAACAAATAATACTAAAAAAAACTAACAAAAACCAAACCAGTTTTAGAAGTTATTCCTGTTACTAATATTTTCCAATTCACATTTTTTCCTACATTTTCTTCAACACACTACCTATAAATTTTTTATTTATTAAAGCCTTATCTTTTTACTGAAATACCCAGATTTTTATAAAATGAAAAATGTGAAATCCATATTGATAAAGTATAAAATGGAAAGAAAAATGGGAAATGTCAATCTTGAACTCTATTAAATGGAAAGAACTTTAAAATTTCAGAACACCAGATGCATTTGGACAGGTAAATGTAGTTTAACATATCAATAGTGAAAAGTTCACTGTATAGACTTCCAAAAATATTAGCAAACAAAAGAAACAATAACTTTTTTTTTCCTCCTACTTTCTTTTTTTTAAAGCCAAACTTACCTTTTCTTGAATCCTGAGTTAGTAGTTTTGAATGCTTAGAGATGGGCAAGCTGTAGTCAGTTTGCATTTAAGTTGCAGAGTGCACTGTGAGTCTGATAATAAATTATTTAAATGAAAATTGCTTCCATTTACAGGAGATCTTAAGAATCTGGTGAATATAAACCTACACAGGAGCATTTTAAAGTCTCTATTTATTTACAGCAAAGGCTTTAAAAAACATTGAATAAGAGTCAAAATGTTGATTCCCTGTCCTTCTATATCTATTCTATTAAAGGTTTACTAAGCAGTGTAAAGGAAGGGCTTTTTTAGAGCCCACTCAAGCACATCAGAATAATTTCCTGAAGGCAATACAAATTTACGTTCAAACAGGGAATATTTCCCTTAAAAGATACTTAATCATTTTCCTAGTAATTACTGAGCTTTTAGGAAAAAATATTCAAATAATCTCCGGGTTTCACACAGCCTTTTTAACAAGGATGCCTGGATGCCTCCTTATTTTTAAGTACTTTTATTTTACTAAGAGGAAATAGAGCCTCACAGAAACATAAGTGGCTTTTGGCTCATTGGCTGCAGACTGCCAAGTGCACTTCTGTCAAATCCAAGCCAACATCTTAAAAGGCCAGGACAAAGCTGCAATGCAAGGATGCACAGCAACACAGCCCTTCTCCCCACATTCTACACTGGGTGCTCTGTTGGTAAACTTTAAGTATGAGGGGCTGCATCTTCTTCATCCATGCCACACCCTCTTTCTCCTTCTGAAGGCAGTGGTTATCCTAAGCAGTGTCCTGCTCCTCAGAGGCAGAAGAGCTTTTGACACAAAGGTGACAGGCAGACCTCACAGTAAATACAGGAGTTACATATAAAGGAATTAACCTGTTTCTTGTCTTAATTACATTTCTTTTTCAGTAGTAACAGGAGGAGGACTGAGATCCATGCCTACAGTGCTGCTTTCTGTTCTGCCATGCTATTCAGAAGTAACATGTTCCCAAAAAATATGAGATGGAAAAGTCCTGGTATAGCTAACTTTACATTATCCCTCCTTCATTCTTAAAATACAATAAAATAGAGCAAGCTTATTATGAAATATCAGAACATGTATCAGATCAGAGGCTACAGAACCTCTGCTCAGGTGCTTCTGTTCTTAGAGGCCCAGGGCAGTTAGTGTTAGAACAGTCCCAGGCAGTGAAAACATAAACTTCCAACAGGAGAACAATTTATGTCTTCTAGAGGACTTTTGTCATCAAAAGTACATGACACATTCAACTTCAGTGCTGGATAAATGTGATTTCTAATCAGTTTTTCATGTCTTGCACAAATTTACATGGACTCCGTAAAATCTCAGGGCTTTCTGTTCACTTAATCATCACACATCTCATGACATACAATATTCTGCCTAAAACATACATTGTTTGAACTAGTGCCTTATGGAGAAAGAGTCATTCTCAGCCTTCTTTCGATTAAAAACCAAATATTTGGGGTTTACACCTGTATGCATGTTTTTATTTTCGTTTTCAAGGCTACAAGTGGTTAATTCTACGTTAGTGATAACCAAGACCACTGAGTTATTATTTATTATCTGTAAGAACTAGTCAAATTAAAAAATGTCCATTATTATAATCAATAATTATATCCCACATCAATAACCAAGCAAACTACTCAATATTTGTCTCTGTTCTATAAATTTTCTGTACATAATAGTCACCAAACAAAAAAATAATCAAGATCTGTTTCTGAAAATCTCAGACAAATTATCCATAAATATTTGTTTCTTAACCAAATCTATTACCTGTCATGTCTCCAAGCAGATGTTAAGGATTCCCCTAACTCCTTTCCTAAGCAAATTAATATCTGGTTACACACTTTGTGTGTGCGTGTGCCACAGTAACATGATTTTAACCTCACTTTCTTACCTGTGGTCAGGTACCAGTTCAGAGTAAATGATGTCCAGTCACAAGTCTTTACTGTCATCCAAATAAAGTTTCTCCAACCAGAAATTTTTTCCGACCAAAGTATATATTTTTTTTCTTTCCTTAGTTCTCTTCCAGCTTCATTCAAATTAAAAATACTGCATATATACCTTGTAAGGTAAAAAAAAAAAAAAAAAAAAGCCAGAACATGCCCAATCTGTTTAATTAGTTTCTGTCTGATGAATTATCCACTTTCTCTGTTCAAAAGTGTTTAAATGTGTTTTCTAGCCAGTAGTATGGGTATCTTATATGCTGATCTTTAAAGAGAATATCCTAGAATCTATTTTCAAGTCTAAGACAATCGGGGCTGGATTGAGTTAACTCAGGATATTTCCAACTCCTAACCTTTGCAGCATCTCTTTCCCCTATTGGAGTGCCTATACAGGCAGAAAGACTTCATCATTTCCCATAAATACACAGGTATTTTTATTCCTTCTAAAAGAATATGAAGCCTTCTTTTTTAAGTGACTGGGAGAAGAAACAAGTGTTTCTAGTTTCAACACTTACCCTAAGCAGCTACAGCAACTCAGGGACACAGAGAAACAGGAGCACAGGTGATGTGGCATTTCCTGCTCTTGAAATGCAGCACTCTATTGTGCTGGTAATAGCAGGGTTCCCCCACTGCTTTACTCAGATTTCTTAAGCAGCATCATTATTTTAAGCGTACATACTTTGGGGTTCCAGGTAAAAGAGAAAGTTTTGTCCTCTACCAATTGTTTTTCTAGGTTGATTTCAACCTGAACTGTGAGTACATGAGCACTTGCTCTGGCATACGGGAGTAGGCGGCACAGGAGCAAAACAGGAAGACAGAGATGGAAAGGGTGGACTTTTTTGGAAACACGTATATAATTAGTGCCAGCTTCTGAAACTCTGAAATTTAAGTCAGCACCCCAAGACAGTGGTGTACTGAAATCATCTCTCTTAAAACTAATAGGTAAGATGTCAACAAACTCAGTAACTGAGATTTGTTTATCTATCACAATAAAGAAATACTTCTGCTGTTTTATGAAGGATGAGGCACTTAAGTCCTGTTAGATAATTCCAAAATCTGATGGCCATGGAAAAACTCTAAACTTGTTTTGCCTTAATCAAAAACTGGATATTATGATGGGACTCTTCTAATGATGTAAGTGGAATCACTTATAGAATCATAACATCATTAAGGCTGAAAACACCTGTAAGATCATTGAGTCCAAACAACATGGAAACTGCTATGTTTCAGTGTCAATACAGTCACAGATTTCTATCTTCTGATGCTTTATATGGGAGGTCTATTCCTACGTATTTTAGTCCACCAACATATGTTGGAGTCTTAAGGTCAATATGATTGATGTCACAGACTATTTTCATAGATGTAATGCTACCCTTTATCTAAAAATGTGTAACAATACCTTTCCAAATTCTTGGCTATTTAAATACCAAATAATTTCTTTATTCAGAAATAAATTTTTAAAAAGAAAAATAACTATTTTCTCATTTGCTCTATGATAATGGGAATCAAGAACCAAAGCAGTACTAACATAAAGAGAAGAAATTTGGATCATACAAAAATATACAGCAACAAGTACCTGAAAAGTAAATAGTAGAAATAGCCTGGCTACCTCTATCAACTTGCTGGGTTTTCATTCCATTGGCAGTTTACATAATGAAAATAATGACATTAAATCTAAAAGGTACACATCCTACAGAGCCACGCCCTTTTTCTTGCTGCCATTTCACAGAATCAAAAAATATGCTGAGTTGGGGGGGACCCACATGGATCATCAATTTGTACTCCCTGCCCTGCACAGCACCATTGCCAAGTGTCACATCATGTGCCCGAGAGCATTGTCCAAACGCTTCCTGAACTCTGTCAGTTTTAGGCCCCTCTCTCCTAGAAAGACTCTGAGATTCTGGAGCTTGTCCAGAAAAAGGCAGTAAAGCTGCTGAAGGGTCTGGAGCACAAGTCTCATGAGGTACAGCTGAGGGATCTTCAATTGTTTAGCCTGGGAAAAAAATATAGGCTTGAGGAGCATTGTTGTTCTCTGCAGCTCCCTGAAAGGAGGTTGTAGCAAGGTGGGGGTCAGCCCCTGCTCATGGGTAACCAGCGATAGGACAAGAGGGAATGGACACAAGTTCCTCCAGAAGAGTTTAAGGTTTGATATTGGGAAAAATTTCTTCACTGAAGAAATTGTCAGGCATTGGAATGGGCTGGCAAGGGATGTGACTGAGTCACCATCCCTGGAGGCATTTAAAGGACATGTGGTTGTACCACTTAGAGACATGATTTAATGGTGAAATTGGCAGGTTAACAGCTGGACCCCATGATCTTAAAGGGTCTTTTTCCAAAGTAAATGATTCTATGATTTTGAGATTAATTTGAAATCAAATTCTTCACATATGCTATTTATTCATTCCTATTTCTTTCTAATGCCTTTGGTTGGTGACTGAATTGGCAATAGCCTTGCTTTAAAGTGTAGATCTTAGGTACTTCATTTCAAAGTGCTAAATTATCACTGCTTTTCAGATTCCTGGGTACATGCCATTTAAAAATGTAAACACCCAGCAGACATGATGTAAACATGCAAAGATTTTAGTCAACACACTGGTTGGGATTCCTCTCACATTAGCAAGGACAGCACAGACAACTACCAGCTCCAGGTGTTGAGATCTCTTAAAATCTGTAACACATATGCAGGAAAACTATGTTTCTCTTTAAATAAACATTTTCTATTAGAGATTTCTTACCCAGACTTGCATAACACATTTATTTCCCTGGGTCATTTTCCATTTTACAGCAAATAGATTATAGACAGAACATAGTAATCTGACAGCAGCTTTCCCCTCCATCAATAGCATTTCTATTTAAAGAAGAGGATTCAAAATCAGTATTGAAGGTACATGCTCTCTTTTCTAAAGGGAGTCAGTGTACCTGTACATAATTCATCATTTCTGTTAGTTTAGTAAGGTCAAGTTTAAAAATCAAGGAAAACCTGGCACTAATTCTTTTCATTTAAATGTCCATCGCTCTTTAGGTGTGAGTCCATATCTTCACCTAAAGCCAGCTCTATTCTTTGACCATATTATTGTCTACAGGAATGCTGTTGACACCAACACTGTTTGTTTAACTGGTATCCACGGAGAGAGTCATCCTCACTGTACCTTGAGAATACAAGGATCTTCCATTACATTCCACTTTCTTATTCTCCCACTTTGTCCTTTTGTTCTCTGATTAAAAAAATGAAAAAAAGAACTCCGTTAAACTGGTTAACGGGTATGGCCACATAGATAAAAGCATGACAGCAAATTAATCAAGCATGAGCTGGTATCAAACTCAGAAAATGAAGGAAACTTTTATGAGAAAGTAAATTTTCATCCAATGAAATTAAAGGAAGAGTATATGAATCCCAAAAATCTACCATCACACCTGGCTAATGGTATTATGCAATTTTCTGCTGCTTCCTGACATTCTCGACTGATTGATTAAAACACTGCAGCCTTCACACTATTTTAAGAGTTAAGCCTAAAGGAATAGCCTGGCAGAGCCATGATCCATGGCCTTCAGTACCTGCCAGGGGCTATCATGGATGATTTCTGATGAACACAGCCCAGAATAAACACACTCTTGGAGATTGCTTGTTCCTGTGATCATAATTTTAGGTACACTCTCTTTCAAGGATTAACTACTGTGTAACTTGCGGATTTTTTTCTTTCATAACATCGTTAGCTTGGAAGCAAATACAAATATGCAAGTGCCCTTGTGATCACAGAGACATTAAAAAGTCACGTGATTCTATGTCCAAAAGTTGGCAGTATTTTCACAAAAAACACTTTCCTTGAGGCAGACATCTGTATCTAATTATAAGGCTAATGGTTTGGGCTATGAAGGTAGGAGACCACCCCTGCTCCCAATAACCTGCTTATTTGTTTAAAGTATTTGTAAAAGAAAATATCCCAATAGCAGCAAGTGGAACTTAAACCTGATTTATAAGAAAGAAATTAAGACTGAATTTTCAAGTCCTATTATACATTTTAATGAGCCTCTTACTGGATTCTTTCACTTTTTTCCTCCATCTCATTTTAAAGAAAGAACTAGAATTCCCTTGGAAGTTTTAATTCTAAAGCTGGAAATAGAATTCAAATGGATTTTGCTTCATTTGCTCAACACCTAACAAACAGGTATCTAAACCCAGCGACAAAGACCATGGATAAAACAGTCTGGTGCTTTACCTTTAAAAGGCAAAATTTTTAGAAACTGGGCTGCATATCAGAAATCTTGCTTTGTGTAAACTTAACTGCCTAATTACAGCTGTAGACTGAAGAAAACATTTTTGCTATCTTTTTATTAATTTGGGTATGCATGTGTATAACCCAGTTAATTTCTAATCCCATGGCACCTTTTTTTTTTTTTTTTTCACCAGAGGATCAGGAAACAACTGTTCCCCTTTATGACTCTAATTCTGTGCTATATGGCAGTACTGACTTCAGTGGAATAACCCTTCATTCAGACAATTCTCTGGAGAGAAAGAATATAATTAGATCCTTTAGAATTATTAGAAGTGGGAGAGTAAAGAAAGCCTTAAGGTAGCTGTGTTTCCATATTGAAATGCTTTAGTAGCAGTAGGTTGCAGGGAGTCTATTGTCATGTGCTGCCTATGTTTTAGGCATGAGTCTGCTTAAAATGCATATTTGCTGGGGATGTTGCTACTAAGGAAGTATAAGTTACTAATATATATATATCTATAAAAAACAGGATAGTGTTTAATAAAAAGAATGAGAAAAAATTGCTATCAAGAAAATAATGTAAATAACTGCTATCTAAAACACAGTCTGCAAAATGTTTCATGAACACAAGCTGGAATGGTGCCTGTTAGAATCTGATACATCAACCAATGGGAAGAGGGGGAGAGGAGGGACACTTGTCTGTGGAAAGTTAAGAGTTCTGGAGAGATCTATAACAGACTAAGATCCCCCCCAAAAAAGTATCTCTTTCCTCTTTTATAAAACTCCAAGCCCTACCATTTCTTTTGTTTTACTGAATCACTCTCACAGTAACTTACCTAATTGAAACAAAGGAAAAAAATCTTCCTTAAAAACTGAATTCCTTGCTATCTCTCAGAAATTTCCTACTATTGAAGAATATCCTAAGTACACACATCTGAATCCCAGCTATCCAATCAAATAGGGAACATAGCAGTTCTACAGAGACATTATATAGCAGAGAGAGCAAATCAAAGGTAAAATTGGCTAGCAGTTGTTAAAGATAGCAGATGTCAAGAAAGTCTTTTAATCATTAAACACAGAAGTGATTGAAAATTTGTTATTTATCCAGAAATGTAAAATTTTTAAAACTAAATAAGGTGCAAAATACAATTATTGACAAAATTGGTTATATAAAATGCTAGACATTTTTAATTCTATACGTATTTTAGGCAAAAATAATTATTTTCCCCCCCAGTCTAACTTCCTCTTGGCTTGAACTAGATGTGCTTTTAGGCAGTGATTGTCACATATCACTATAATGCTCCCAATCTCCCTAAGGTATTTTCACATAGGAAAAGCAGATGGCATTATAGCCAGGGCTCTGCTACCAGATTATCATACTCCATGATCTGTCTCAAGTGTGAACTATTTTGGAAGGATTTCAATGCTCTATAGTTTCTTAGATTCATAAATTGATAACATGTTCCAAGACCCACAGCTGTTCACATTCTTGTAGGTTAAAAATACATGCAATATTTTTGGCTTATCATGTATGTTCTACCTACTGATACCTACTGGCTTGTCTGAAATTCACCCATAAGTGTGTGTGCTCAAGCAGCAGCAGATGTAATTATATTTATATCAAACAGAATATTGATAATTCCTGGTTTACTTTTCCTTTTCCTTTTTCACTTTCAGGATTTCTTTCTGGCAGTAAAATACTCACTTAGAAAATCAACAGGAGAGACTAAAACATACAAAACAGAATCCTGAGGTTATTCATGTCTAAAGCAAATGACACAAATGGGACACCAATCTCAGAATCTTCTGGATGACAAAACATGGATGACAAGTTAACGAGAACTGAGATGAATAAATTGTTCTCTTATAACTATTTATTCTTTTGAACAAGACTATTCCAATCCAAATTATTCTGACATGCACACTTTGGCTAATGCTTATCCACACACCCGTCTCCTTTGAGCACTGGCTGGTGCACCTGCCTTCACTACTTCTCATGGAAACTGAACTAGAACTAAGTTAGTTTATGGTCCTTTTTTAGAATTAATCAAGAGCAGTACATATTTTTTAAAACTCTTAGATGAGGAAGGCCAAGTAAAACTATAGAAAGCAGACAGTTTTCAATTATTTCAGGTAATAAGATCTTGCCTGACGCTTGTCATCTGCACAGTGATTCTACTACTCCCTAACAGATCACATTTCATATACTAACATTTAAACAAAATTAAATCAACCCCCTTGAGTCTTTACTTCTATAGCAGTTATTCAAATGACCCTGTTCACCTGACTACTGAAAAGGCAAACATGTCAGTGCCGAGGATAGAGAGACACAATAAAGAGGAAGCGGGAAATCTGGTAACCAAGCAATGTAGTCATGACCTTGCATCTGTGAGAAGGATCAGGAAAGTTCCTGTGCTATGCCAGCACAAGGGAGCAGTGGAAGAAATTAAAGACTTATGCCTGAACTTAAAGAAAGAATTATAGAACTGGAAGTACTTTATGGCAGATTAACAAATATTACTAGAAGACATCGAACTCTCACGAGAGAAAAGCAGTTCTGATGCAAAGGAGCTCTGAGAGTCGGGGGAAATGCTCCTTCTGTTCAGATAGTTTAGAAAGAAGAACAAAGGGTACAAGCAAATACTGTGAATTTATATTTAATGTTCCATCTGAAAATGTTTCAGATATCACAGACAAATACCCTCCTAGTTTACATGTGTATGTGTGATGTCTTTTAAAATGTAAATCAATAATGTATCACTTGTGGAACATCTCAAGCCTAGGGAATCCTATTCATACCATTGATGATTTCAGCTAATGGTAGAAATAGAACCACATGCTTTAGGGAACCCTATGAGGCCAGCACATAGATATTATAGAGGGAAAGAAGTGCCATAATTAAGACCTGATCTGCACATTCTGGATAATCAGAAACCAAGTCTCAGTATATCTGAAAATATCAAACATATCATCACGGAATCATATGATGATTATGAGCAACCTTAGGAGGTGCAATGTCCTGCCTAAAACAGCGTCAGGGAAACTGTGAGGACAAGTGGTTTAGGGCTTTATGCAGCTCAGTCATGAGAATGTCCAGGGAAGGGGAATGCATGGCTTTGGGCACCATCATGGCTAGGTGAGTTTAGCAGAGAAAGGACTACTGAAGCACTAAATGGGATTATAGTTTTGTCCTAAAGTGAAGATTTATTTTGTACCCCTTACCCTCAAGGAATGTATAGCCCTAGATTGGGTTACTTGACAAGGTCTGAAAATAGATATTCACTGCCAGGTGAATCACAGCAGTCTTGAGTTTTCAGGTGCCAGTATGATGAAATCTCTATTTGAGATTATCACTAATTCTCCCTCAGTACAGTCCTCTGATTTGGAATGTTCACTTCCCAAAACATCAATATTTCCTGAGGAAAAAAAATACTAGAGAAATTAAAAATGTCATTAGGAAATATTTTCTCTCCTATTCAATATAACTTTATCAGTTTGGTTTTTTTTTCATGATAAATTGGAATAAAAACAAGGCCTATGTTTTCAGCAGTACAGTTCTGTGTCTGAATCTCCACAGTGATCTGTCAGGATGTGAAAGTCTAGAGGCAAGATTGGATAGGCAGTCATCTGAGTTGTACATTATTGTCCTAACCTGACACAAAAGCATGGTGGATTTAAAATCTTAGATGTGCTTTATTTCAAGCTGTTGACACAGTATATGAGGGGAATGAGTAAATGAATATTTATCTAGCTCAAACTGCATAAAAATTAATGTATGTCTATATTGATTTTTTTTCCAAGAGTTGTGAAATCAGATTTTCAAAATCATCTGTGAGCAGCCTGAATACTGAGCTAAAGCACAGTTTTTGAGTGATTGTTTTGGGTGCTACAGCATGTACAGAGGAAGTCCTCTTTCGAAAAGCTTATCTGGATAGTTTGGCTATTATATTGTGAAAATAAGTAAAAAGTATAAAAATAGTTTAAATTATAATCATCAACCAAATTAGTAGTCCTACTGTGATCTAACATACACCTATCTTAAATAACTGAACAAAGGATGATAAAAAGAAAAATGCAAAATAAATGAATGTGTTATGATGAGATAATCTTGCTATTTCTGAATATGTATTTTAGCATAGCAGTGGTTTTATTTACTATTTACTGGCAGAAAAGTTGACTTTCACCTGTTATTATTATTCATCCTGCCAAATAAATTGAACTGTATGGAAGACAAGTGCTAGAAAAAGTAGACTGAAAATATATCTTATTTGTATTGCAACCAAGTAGACATAATGGTAGAGATCGGAAATACAGGAGAGATTATTTAAATAAATTCTATCTTAGGCAGCAGAAGACTTTCACAAAACAATCTATGTCATTTGATTATCTCTCTCTGCCATCACAGATCATGAGCAAAACTCTCACTTGTCAAATACCTGCCGTTCATGTTGGCTTCAGTAGGGCTATTGAATACAGTGTTTAGCACTGATGAAAAATCTCCCCATTCATTTGCAGCTGTATGGATATAACTCAGGAGAGGTTAGCTCCAGACAGGAACCTGGGTTTGTATATTTAGCCTATAATACATGTCTTCCACCTGCACAGAGAGCAGATCAGCTCACACTACTTTTGAGGAGGAAAATGATGTTCCAGGATATGAGTATCTCTTCAAATGAATATAGACAAATGCCAAATTTTGTCTAATAATTAGACATGACCTCATGCTATTGTATTATGAAAGAAAAGTGGAAATATTGAAAAGGAAATATGTGAACTGGATATTTGCAGATTATTTTTGACAGCAATGTGAACAAAAGCACTGATAAGTACACTGTCAGGAAGAATTAGTCTATACAGTTCTGGACTCTACACAGTTACAGAAAAATATTATTATTGTGAGAATAATACTGAAGAAATAAATGTGGAAAAATACAGTTGTAGGGAGAAAATATACATGGCAGGTGGAGAAAGCTTCGCCTACAGAACTGAGTGTTAGAATATGCTAATAATAAAATCGTTAATGACTAAGTGAGCACAGTGTAGAAACTGCAGTTACCTTATTTAGATGAAGTGACTGTGTAAAATATGTTAACAGAATGCAGAAAGAGCAAAGAAGGTATGAAATACTAAAAATTAACATAGAAACACAATGTACTACTACTAAGATATTTAGGAAAATTAAATTCACTTTCATCAAGACCGTATGGAGCCATTGACACTAAAGCCTCATACTGTTTTGGTGGGGTTTATTTCTTATGAGTGAAATAGGAATTTATTTGATGACTGTGTTCTGGGACATATATCCAAATTTCTCAAGCTTACTGCACTCTGACTGAGGTCTACAAGGTCTTTGGGGATATATAACAAATATCCTTAGGAACAGCAAAAACATTCTCAAGCTGGAATAAACATCTGAAATTGTATTTAAAGTTGATGGATGTTGTTTTTCCCCCCCCTAAACTGTTTCAATTTATATTTAATTTTGGCTCTAAAGTTCAGTGCATGTTATAATTTCTGACCAGTTTCAGGTCAGTTTCTGGTCCATTTGTACTTCCATCTCCCTGTTCCTTCTATTCCTTTGCCTTTGAGGCTGAAAAGCACAAATAACTGACTATAACTGGTAGATACAGTAGTAGTATTGACAGGAGTCAAGCAGTGAAGACAGAACTCTGAAAACAATAGAAAACATGACACAAAGGTCAAAAGGGGACAAAATTTATCCAAAATCATAGCATATCAGGTCAGTCCAAGGAAAGGGAACAAAACAATCCCCATATGTATCTACTAAAGTATTTTTTTTTTAAATCTTCTTAGATTATTTGTACTACCAGGATACCAGTGTCCAAAAAGAACCACTTATATGCTTCAAAAAATATTTTATTGATCTTAATGTTTATCTGTGCTGGACAGATATTTGTATATGATTACTCTTTGAGAGCATATCCAATCTGATACTGTTCAAAGCAGATAAAAGGGCTCTCTGCCTCCTGGTCACTCTCAAGAAAAATGTTACCATGAACCAAGTTCAGAGCAGCTGCTGCCCTTTTTCTCCCCTACAGCTGCTCAGCATTGCCACACTGCCAGTTGCTGCAGGGCAGAGGAAAGGAAAAGAGGAGTCCTGGCTATCTACTGCTGGCTAACTAGCTATGGAAATATCATACAAGCAGGAATTCAGCTCCTATACCCTGATCTAAGGTAAAAGGCTGAAGAGTAGAAATAATCTTCTTCATCTTGTGACCTCTCTGAAGTTAACCCCACCAGCAGAGAGGGGTATCTACAAAACTGGTTCAGAACAGTAATTTCATTTTGTGAAAGATTTTGATATGGCACATTTTTATTATTATTGTTTAGAAACAAAACCATTTGAAAATTATGAAAGGAAATTGTGCAAGCACAGAATGTGCTGGGGCTACTCACCCTGAAGGCCCAAGCTCAGGCTACCTTCCCCTGAGGACATGCCACAGAATCCTGCTGCAGCTGAACTAGGAGGAACTTCAGGCAAAACCAGAAACCTTGTAACCTCAGGAAGGTCTAGGCCATTGCTGTAATTTTCATTGGCATTAGGGTGAGAGCTGGAATTCACTTAAAATCTGCTCCAAATGCAAGGTGCACTCTTTCATTATTATTGATAAAAATACATTCAGAATATGCAGATGTAGAAGAAGGAATTCTAACCACAGTTTGTTCAAGTGAGAAGCTAAGAAAAGGAATGAGCCTCATCTGACAGATGGCAGTCCTAACACTTAATATTAGAGTGCACTCTGGAGAAGGCAACTGGAATTGGTACAAAGACAATTAATTTTAGAAATGCATGAATCTAGTTCAATTAGTATCTTACAGACAATAACTTTATTTTTCATGCTTTAGCAATGAATTTTTTCCCTTTCCTAGCTGATTTGATATTTTCTAGGCATAAACTTCTAAAGAGATTAAAACTTAAGATTTTTTATATAATAAGCATAATAGTTCTTACGTTAATTTGCACAAACTATTATAAAAGATCATACCTGGATTTATGTTATAATGGAAGACAAATTATGGAGAATGCATATATTTATCTTCAATTACATTTCCCTGTGATACAGAATTACTCACAATTATATGGAGCAGGGTACTGGATTTGTATACCATTAAAATTCTTCTATATATGGTAGAAGGAAACAAATAAATTAATAGAAATATGTTTCATGTCTTTCCTAATTACAATCAACATTCTTTCTGGACTGACAGCTGTCAGAATCATAGAGTCATAGCACTGCAATCCAGCTAGAAAATCTTGCAGAGGAACAGCACATGCTGGGATCATTCCTGATGCTCTAAATTGGCCAGAGAAGGTCAGCACAGAATAGCCTGAAGCACCCGTTCCAGGCCAAGAGCCCAGGGAAACACAGCATGCATCTAAATGCTGTAACCCCCAAGGCAAGAGCCCACACCAAAACTGTGGCTTAATATGAGGGAATGAAGCCCTGTGGTGAGACAGAGAGATATTGAAAGAGTCTCTCAGAGGAAGAAGTGCAAGCCTTACTGCTTGAATAATTTAAATCCTAAATGAATAATACAAATGCAAATATACTAAAGGGAACTATCCCCTGGCAGGGCATTGAGTAAATGGATATATTGATGGTTTTTGTAATTCTCTTTTCAAACCTGTACCTGCTAATTCGAAAATGATCCTAAGTCTTGAGGTTCTGAATCCCTAAGCATTCTAATGTCGCACATAATATTAGCAATGGATACTGTAGAATAACCAACAACTTTTTGTGCATCCTTACAGAAAAAGTAAAGTTGCTTGCTGTCTTACTCTTTCCCATGTGATGTTACCTTTAATAGACTAGCAAATTCAGCACACATAAATTCTGCCTTATGGATTTTGCATTTATAATTTCAATTCTTGTCATCAAATAACTGTCTCAGAGTGAATTACATGTAAAATATACATTGAATGAAATCCAAAATATAACTTTTTTTTTATTACTGATTAAACTAGCTGTAAAATTAAATAGAAATTTTTAATCACTTTTTAGACTGTAATTTCATGCAGACACTTCTTTTGTCATCCTAAAAACCTGAGAGTCTTTCTCCCATGTATATATCTGAAGTCCTGAATACTAATAAGACTCATATGCAGATACAATGATGACGTATGCCTTAAGGGCAAATATAATAACTGCCTCTGTGTAATCCCATTGACTTTAGTGGTCTTGCCAGGAATAGGAGCCTTTATTTTAGATGAAAAAAGTGAAACACAAAATAACCATAATCAGATCTAATTCAAGGTGAATTTTGTAACACCAATAATGAAGCATTCCCATTTTTCTGTGTAGACCATGTGGCTTTAGGATTAAGAATGATCTGGTGTCCAAGGCATCATCACAGTGCAAGAAAATACACAGTATTGCTTGAAGAAGCCAGCTCTGGTAGCAGCAATTGCTACCACACTCACCTAGTGCCTTTCTCAGTAGCATCAGCAGAGATTTGCTATTTGGATGTTCATGATGTCCAAGCAGTTGATTTCTATCTTCTCCAACAGAAGTAATTTGGCAGTCTGTTGTCCCCAGCAACTGCATACTTGCCTGAGCCTCAAGTGCAGACAGTCATAATCTAAATGATGATCATTATTATTGTGAAGGACTAAAACAAAATCTAGAGCTATAACTTGAAGTTCTGGAAAGACATAAAAGTAAAGAGATGAGAAAGCAAGACTGATATAAACTAAAGGTGATGATAAAAGACATCAACCTGTCAGGGAATCACAAAGTCCATCTTAGCCTAAAATGGGATTCAAAATAAACTTTTCTGAAGACAATTTCAGCCTTATTTAAAATTGTAAGAGAGAGGAAGGAAGGAAGTGGCGGAAGGAAGGAAGTGGCGGAAGGAAGGAAGTGGCGGAAGGAAGGAAGGAAGTGGCGGAA
>JAYDZK010000274.1:16928319-16973843 GCA_034509185.1 Euphonia xanthogaster | reverse complement strand
GGCCGGGCGAGGGTTCCGTGCCGAGCTCAGCCCCCGCATCCGCGGGAGCCGGCGCGCCCTCCGCGCCGCTCGCTCGGCCCCGAGCGGAGGCTGGCACCTGCTCGGCAGCCCGGGAGCGGCGTTCGGCGCCGGGGGAATCCCCCTTCCTCCCAGGAGGGGGTCGTGTGGCGAGGGGAAGCCCTCGCCTGGGTCACGCTGCGTAGGAGGCGGCAATCCCTTCCACCGGGGAGAGGAAGGATGCCGAGGGCTCCGGTGGTCCCTTCCCCCGCTCCCCCATCGCTCAACATCGACCCCTACTCGCGCCGCCCCCCGCCCCAGACGGGGCGTGTACCAGTTTCCCTCCCTCCCCCGGCCCTGCCAGCGCCTGGGGCTCCCCGGCGGGCCACGCGAAGGGGCCGCGAAGGGGCCGGCGGTGCCGGGAGGGCGGGGACGCCGGGGCTACCGGAGGTGGCGGGGCCCCCCCGCTGCCATCGCCCTCGGTCCCCGCTGACCCCTGCAGCCGCCGCGGTGGGGGATGTGGCACATCGCGGTGCTGCTGGGGTGTAGCTTATTCCTGATGCCGCTGTTTGTCGCCGAGTTTTGAAGAGATTTATTGGCTGGCTCTTGTTAAACCACGCTTGAGTAATCCGAGCTGCTGCGCGCCGTGGTGAAGCCCGGAGGGGGGGAACGTCACTCCCTCTGGCAGCGGAGAAGCATTAGTCTTCCAGCCCTCAAACCACCACTACAGCGTCGGAAACTGCCGGGTCACAGCCATTTGCTTTGGAAAATTGGCGATGTTTGGTGCTAGAGATCGATTACCCTTGTAATCTTTCCCCACCCGCCACCTCCTCCTGCTTACCCCACCCCTACCCGCCCCAGACAATAGCGTCCGAGCTCCTCCAGGAAAAAAATAGAAAAGAAAGCAAGGAGAGAAAGAAAGAAAAAGAAAGAAACTGGGGGATGAATCTGACTCCGATAGGAAAAGCGTGTCTCTAGAAGTGGTGCTAATGGGAAGAGATTTCCGAGCTCCAGAGGACGATGATTTGTCACAAAGGGTAGCTGGCTCGGTGCTTTGGGCTGGAGCCGTGTAGGAGATCCTTGGAGAAGTCATTGTGCACAGAAAACCGAAGACCTGTACAAACATGCCTGTTCGCAGAGGTCATGTGGCACCACAAAATACATTTTTGGGTACAATCATACGAAAATTTGAAGGGCAAAGTAAGTTCTCGCTTTCTATCTATTTTGCTATAGTAGTTTTATTCTGCTTGTGACTAAGTGGACAGCAGCTCCAGACTATTTTTAAGTTTGTAGCTTGCAAAGAAAACCCCGGAGGTAAGGAGGGGATCCCTGGCAGAAGTAGCAATGTTTTTGATCTAGAATACAGATTACTAACTTGAACTATTGGCTAGTGGGCTTGTTTGGGTTTGGGTTGTTTTGTTTTTTTTTTGGGAGGGGGGTTGAGGCTATTTTCCCACCCTATTTCAAAGAACAGTTTTTATCGTTGATTGTATCCATATTGTACAGCTATAGAAGTTATATCTCTTACCTTCTTCTGAACCCGTGAGATAGCTCTAAAAGCAGAATATAGAATCTTGCTGTCTTTGCAATGTCTGAAAAATAGGCTAGATATTATGATTGTTAATGCTATTAATAATAATAACCTTTTCAAAATTAAGCAGAAGTTCGGACTTTGATTTAGAGGAAACAGAAAATATGCAGAAGAGTTATTAAAGAGGAAATACTCTCTTACCTTGTTGTCATGGCTGCATTTAGATATAGCTGTCAAATTTCTCTCTTTTGTTTATGTAAGTCTAAAATATCTATCAAACCAGTGCAAATGCATCCTCAGGGAGAGTCTGTGAGATCCTTTCCAATGCAGCAGTTTACTACCTGTCGAGGAGGCTGAAGCTGAAGTGTTTTTTCCTGGCCAGAATTCCAGTTTCCTATTAGCTGTAAGAAGGATCACTTGATGCTTAAAATGAATTTAATTTAGAAAGAGTAGTTTGATATATGTACATTGATTTAAATATTTAGCATAATTTTAGGATCAGTCTGGTGTGAGCCCTTACAGGTAATTCCAGTTCATATACTTCCATATACTTAGACCCATATTAGCATGTGTAATATTTATATTTTTTGAGAAAAGAATAAAGATAGTGCTACTCCTAATTTATCTAGATTCTAAGCTGGTGCTGCTACTCCAAGTTTTTATGTAGTGAAGTGTAGATTTTTTGACAGTAATATTGCACTACCTACTAAATAGGCAAGCAATAGTGAAAGTTCAACGTGATTGAAAGATAGCAGAAAAAGTAAGAATGAAATCTCCAAATATGTCGCTGTGTTCAAAGATGGACATATTTAAAATTTTGAAGACTTGCACTGTTTGCTTGGTGTCATGTAAGAAATCTTTTATAAAGCAAGCAACTGCCTTGTGAATTTGAGTAGCTAAAAATTAATGTTATTAGCAGTAAGTATGTCACAGTCACACATTCATAATTACAATGTGTGTTAAAAAGGTAAACAGAAACTAACTAATAAGAGTTGGAAACTTTTGAACGTGTCTTTGAGATGAGAGTTTGGGATGGATGGAAGCACAGAACTTCAGTGAAATTTGCAAAATGTTTCCAACCTAACAATTGTTTCATGTACCCCCTTTTTTGTTTTTAGGAACTTTTCTTCTGTTACATTCTAGATAGATTTATTAAAATACCATACATTTATTGTCATTCACCTCAATGAAAACCCCTATAGAGTAGATTGAGATAGACCTTACATGAGGAAGCCCTTCATTAAAGTAGAATCCCCTTCCCGAGGCTCTACTTTTCCCCAAAAGAAGCTGCTAACTTTTCAAGGACTTTCCTGGAGCTGTGACTGACGGGCTGGCACTCATCGCTTGGGCTTCAGTGAAGCCTGAAACAGACAAAATTTTGAAGTCAAAAGGAGATTTACAGAGACTTGCTTAGTGTGGTTTTATTTCCCTAAAAAAAGAATTATATTAATCTTTAATGTATTCTAAATTAATTGAAGTTTCTTTAAAAGTTATGGATTAAATTATCTTCATTAAATGACTGAAAATCTCTGTATTTCAGGCATTCCGTGAAAAGAAGGGTTGTTCAGCATTCATCTCTGCAATCGACCCTATAAGAAATGTTGAAAGAGCACTAAAAAATGCATCACTTTCTTTTATTGCAGATAAAAAATTCATCATTGCTAATGCTAGAGTGCAGAATTGTGCTATCATCTACTGCAATGATGGGTTCTGTGAGATGACCGGGTTCTCCAGGCCAGATGTCATGCAGAAACCTTGCACCTGTGATTTTCTTCATGGGCCAGAGACCAAACGACATCAAATTGCACAAATTGCTCAAGCCCTGCTGGGGTCAGAGGAAAGGAAAGTAGAAGTCACCTATTATCACAAAGATGGTAAAGTCTGGTTTTATTTTCAAAACTTTTTGCATGTTAGCAGTTGATTGGTAAAAGAAGTGCGTATTTTGTACTGGCCGGCCCCTTCGCTGGAGGTGTTGTAATTTCTCTGAAGTCCAGTGAAATACATTTGCATGTATCAGTAAGGGAATCTGCCCTGAGAGTAGTGGGTGTATGGAGTATGTCACTGCACACTCGCTCTGCCAGCTGAATGAAGCCAGCACAGTGTTTGCAACTCTGGAACAGAAGTTCTTCTCTCAGATGGTTTAAAGAAGATGTAAATCACTTAAAGTAATCTGCATAGAAGAAACGTCCCTTGATTTAAATGCAATATTTTACCACAAAGTTAAAAGTAGAAAAAAACAGCCCATCATAAAGAAAGCATTAGCTTATAAAGAAAGGGACAAGGCTTTTTCAGAGCTGAGATATTGTGAAGTATCTGCAATTGAACTACTGATATTGTCCTAGTATTGCCAGAGTCAAAATTTGGTTTTGCCTAGACCATGAACTCTTCCCTGTTACTCAGTATAAGAGTCAATATATGCAGAATGGCTGAATCTGCTGATGCTTTTTTTCCTGTCAACAACAACAAAAAAATAATAAATGTATTTGCAGATTTAAAAATGCACACACATGAGAAGTAATTATGATACATAATAGTGATATGTAGAGTTTTGTTGTTGGTTGGGTTTTTTTTTTAATTACCCAGAGTTATTTACAGAAACACCCATCTTCAAATAAATTCAAGTAATTGATAATTGTGGTGTACCTTATTTTGTCTCTTGCTGTGTAGACTCTTGGGAGAAGGAAAAGGAAATTCATATTCAAATGCTGAGCTTAAATTAGCTCTGGAGAAGTGCCAGTGTGTTGTTTACATCAATTTTAGAATCACATGCAATGTGCTCTCTCATTTTAAAGTCGCAGAGTTAAATCCTGTTCTCAATAATTCTGTTGTTATCTTGGAAAGACTTAAGGAATATTATTTTTAGCTTAGGCTGGTATAATTCAGGTAGGACTCAGGCCAGCCGTTCTACCCACGCTACCAATATTTAAGCATACTCTTGGTAGCAGGTTCTCAGTAGAACCCTTTATTCTTTGGTCTGGTTTGGTGGTCTGGAGCAGATTTCAGTTAAGGGTTTTTGTAGCTGTGCCTTGGACGTAGATTTCTCAGGAGGCCTGACACTGTGTGTCTTTTACACATCTGCCCTGTGTTTGTGTTAACCTGGCATGTGTTAAAAATAATATTGCAAAAGGAGAAGGTAATTGCTAACTTTCACGGCCATCAGCCTGGAGCACTGTTTGGAGATGTGGTAGTTTAAAAGTCCTAAAGTCTCCCAAAACATTAGGAGGGAAGAGAAGGCCTTTAAAAGTACTGCTTATCTGTCAATTACCAGAGATAGATAGATAGATAGATAGATAGATAGATAGATAGATAGATAGATCCCTTTCTAAAATGCTGAATTTTGAAATCATGCAACACACCATACTCTGTTTTGAATGCAGAGCTAGAGATTATTCATTGTAAACAATCTTATGCATAAAGGTTTTCAGTAACATCACTTCTATGAATAGTTACTTTAATTGCCACTATATTTTACTTGTCAAAATTTGAGCATGTGGACTCTATGATCTGCTAAATATATACAGGTGAATCAGGCAAAAATTGTCAAAATATAAGATAGGTCTGACACTCGAATGCATGGCTATCTATCAGCTTGATTGTCTGTACATATAGATTTTTTTGTTTTGTTCCACATAATGTTCAATTTCTTTTCAAAATGTGATAGAAAGCCTTAAGTCTATGTGATGTCATGAAATTGAAACTACCCGTATGATGAATGTAATGAATGTCAGTAAACTTATTCTATAATTCTTCTAAATAACTCAAAAAGATGTACTTCACTTTTCATCTTTACTTTTGCAAATTTTCAAATTTGATTTTTCAATATATAGCATATATACATATACCTATATGTAACATAGTCTGTATATTGTAATAATATACAGAATAGTGATACCTAACAAGGACTTCCTCCAGTTGTGAAACAAAGTAAATTTCAAGATTTTTCTAAAAATGTGAGAGTTTAGGTCCTGGTTAGTTTAGTGCATTTGTGCTTTGAGTATGAGACTTGAGGTCAATTCCAGCAATTTTCAATTTTCAGAGGTCAATTCTAGCACAGTCAGAAATGTAACTTTCTACATGTGAGTAACCCGAATTACCCCAAATTATCCACTGCTTAAAAGTTTGACATTTTATTTCATGGCAAGCCACTGTATAATATTTAATGTAATACTAAGCACACAGAAGAGGAAGACACCTCAAGAAGGTGTGAATTGCTGGAGGTTCCACTGACCAGGGGTTCTGCAGAACATACTACAAACTCCTGACTAAAAGCCCAGTGAACTGCAAATAAAACCTTATTCCACATCACACTGTCATTTACTCTACATAAGCCACTGATTATATTAAAAATTATTCTAATATTTTGAAATAAAGCAAATGTCAGTGGGATCACTTTTAAAGCTAATCTGTCATCAGAATTCCAGCAATGCAGATATCAGAAAGGGAATCACTCTATAAATAATGCTTTTTCTTTTTGATTCTAAATACCACCTCATATAATTTTAAAATGTCACAGCTTTGATGCTCAGCTTAAAAGAAAATTCTTGCTTTAGAAAGAATGGTATTGCACACAGACACGGGAATTAGGATTCTGATGCTCTCTACTGGTCTATAGTCCATTTTTCTAGATGAAAGTGCAGGATCTTGAGTTTTAAACATTGTGATGATGCAAGACTGAAAGCTGCTGTTTGCTCACTGCTTTAATTTTTGGCCAAATTACTGACTCAAAGAAGATGGGACAGAAGGATGGGAAAAAAATTATTGCAAGTTCATATTCAAAAAGTGGCAATTGTTTGAATCTACACTGCCTTAAACATGACAGACAAAAGATAGAGTGGTCAAGGAAGAAAAAAAAAATTATGCATAATGGTTTTATAAATTAGTAACCTGGATGGAGCCTGTTTCCCTTTTCACTGTGCAGTGTGGGGAGGGTGCAGAGAAGCATCAAATGCTTGTGATGGCTTTATGTAATTTTTTAGATGGCCTAGACTTGACCTGGGCACCCAACAGGCCCTGTCCCTGCCATACCAGTGCTGCCTTCACAGCAGTTTTTGACCTTTGTGGCTAAAAGCCTTACTAGCTGCTCTCAGAGTACTTCTATCAGAGTACAGCTTACTTTTGGTTTGAATTTCTCCTCTCTCTTTTTCCTTTTAGAAGGGTATTAACACAATCCAAGCAAGGTTCTAGTCCTCTGTCCTCTTCAAGTTGTGCCACAGTAGGCAATTACATGGCTACCAAAAGAGATAATTACTGAGAAAAATCATTAATGGGAACAGATGGTGCCAAAATTAAGGTCCATATTTACAGGTTCTCATAGCACAAGTAGCTCCAAAATTGTCGCTGGATGTACTCATGGGATTAAAGACACATAAAATTTCTTTTTTAATGTAAATATCCCTTTTTTAAAAGAGCAGTAGATAAATAAAAGTCACAAGAAGTATTATTTTGAAACAAATTTTTTCCCAAACATTGCCTATTAGGCATTAGCATCTGCTTAATTAAAAAATTATACTTTGATATCAAAGCAGCAATATCATCAATTCCTTACTATCTCACAAATTTTTTCACTAATCTTATAGCTATATGATCTGAATTATACTTGAAGGCAATATATTGTTTATACAGGATATCAGTTCTTATTTTAATAAAGTTATTTATGGTGAAAATATTTGACGGATCTTCCTTTGAGGACTCCATTTTGCAGTTTAAGTCATTATTGCATAAATCATTCTTGACAGATGTAAAATATTGCTTGAGGTGGTAAAGCTGTAAAACTTTTGAGATAAAAAGTATAATTATTTTGGGATTGAGAATGGATATATATAATAATCAGAAAATATTGTACCATACAGAATACATTTTTGTATATCTGTTAAAGGAAGGTAGGATCATTTAAGCTCAGCTTAAATTTAAGCTTAGCCATCATATATTCTAGGGTTGTGAAGAACTAAGGTAGAGTATAGGTTTTAGCAAAGATAGGATCAAGTAATCTGCAGAATGTGTACAAATCTCACAAACTACTTGCCATTTATCAGTTTCAAAAAAACAATTTGCCACAACTGACTACAAATCAAACATACTTGCATTTTCAAAGCACTTTTCCAAACTAGTATCTTAAGGCCTTTTCTGCTCTTTTTTTGAGGATAGGAAAGTAAAAATTGTGCAAACATGGTAAAGAAATAAAGCAAAAATGGTATTAGGAGTTCTTAAGAAGAAAGATCAGGACTTCACTTTTGAAACTCATAATCTAGACTTCAGTCAGCATAGGCCACCTGGTTGTGTGAACCTACCAATCAATAAAAAACTCAGCTGAAAAGAAAGCTGCTTACATGTGTGTCAAGTCCCCTTAGATTTGTTTTAGTGTGAGGGTCAGTGACTGCAGTCTTGGCCATGGTTTCAGTGCCTTATCCAGAACTGTTGAGATAGGCCAATGAGTCGACTCTCTCTGATACCCTACTGGCTTGACAGAAGAAATACTATCTGACTGCATTTTGATAAAGAAAGTGTTTCCCCCCCAAATAAACCTTTCAAAAACCCTTTCTTAATACAGGGTTTTTTTCTAGGCATTCTTAAAATACCCCTTGGATGAAATCCAGGATGTTACTGAAAGTGTTGGACTATTGGAAATGAATGAGGATATCCATTCTTGTGTCTGTAGTGCTGTGTTTCTACCTTAGGCTTTAATACTAGTCAAGGAAAAAACATCCCTTGCCCCATTCAGTATTGCTGATTTTACAGCAAGGAGAACCATTAGCAATGAGAATACCTCAGTGATCCAAATATCTCATTTACCCATCCCCATTCAGATACTACTCCTATGTCTGCTCAGAACTGTGGGTCACTTCTGATTCAAATTTCATGTAGGATATCTAATGATTATGATAAAGCACCTCTTAGATATCCTAAGAAAGCTTATTTATAGGTCAATTTCAACCTTATTTTTCAACTGCTTGACTTTCCAATATATTCCTTTTTCTTTCCAGGTAAAGATGAATTGATTTTAAATAAGGAGGGAACTTTTATAGAAAGAGATAGTATCTGAATAAATAGAACAATTAAATTGACTTCTAAATTATTCTCTATCTCAGTGTTTAGGGTCAGAAAGGTATGAATAGATTATATAATTTTAATAAGTAATTAAGAAAAAAATTGCTGATATTTTAGGTACTGCACCTTTAACAGGAAAAAAAATCTTAATTTGGAAAAATCCATTCTGACAGTTTTGAGTTCCTCTATGGCACAAATAAAAAACCTGCAGGCTAGTGGTTCAGGAGTCTTTCATTTCAGTACTGTGTTAAGACGGAGCTCTTCTTACACTGGACTTCCATAGGATAATTTAATGTCAGGATTCAGAATGTCACAGGGCCAATTTACACCAATCAAGGGCCCAAATTTCCCTAGTCTGAGCTAAAAAGAAAAAATGATTGCTGACTTTCAAAAAGTATGCCGTAGCAGTAAGAAAGGCGACACATTCTAGAGTGAAATGGTAATATAAGGTTACGATGTGAAACACATCCTCAAAAGAGCTTCATTTTTTAATTAGGCACTACTGACAAAATTTTTTATCTCCTTTGAATATGCTCGTTTTAGTCGTAGTGAAAGCTATTTTGGTTTTGGGTTATAAGACAAAAAGAACAGATGCTGTCAGTCTATTTTTGGTGTCATTTCACATGATTTATTGTGTCCTCTTTCCATCTTTATCATGCATCCTTTCTAATGTTACATTATGATAAGAGAGTCATTGCATACTCCTAATTCATGTTATTGATCAGTTCTTTCCCTTCGCCACCGAATTGGCCCATATATCAAAAAGAGATGCTGAGAGCAAATCAGACATCATACCTTGCAATAGACACAGGGGAGGAGCCACTGCTTTTCTAATAGCAGCCTTTTGCATATTTGATATGAAACAAACTTCAAAACGCGGCACTTCAAGTAACACCAGTGTTGACAGGAGTGCTGTTGCCTCTGGTTCCAAGCAATGGGAAGAGGAGAGTGGTGTGGGTTACATTTTATGTTCGTGCTTTCAAGCCCAGTTTTAAAGTGTTTCCTACATGCTTGACTTAGTGTATGACTCAGTCTGTGTACTAGGCAGTCCATGCTCTTCACAGCTAAGTATGGAAAAAGCTTAATCAGGCAGTATAGGATTCAGAGTAGCAAGACAAAGCTGACTATGGAAATTGCTAATTGACTCTGGAAACTGCATATCTCAAAAGCAATCAGAACTGTGGCTGTGAACCTCAATCCAGGCAGAGCAGATAAATGACAATGACAGTGGGGTATTGTGGCTCTATAGTTACTCGCTCGTTTCACATTGTCTGCAGCTCTGAAAGTTCACATCTCTGAGGTGGGAACTGTTTGTCTTATGATGTTGTACAGCTTGAACTTTTTATTCTAGTATACTGGGGTTTTTTAAAAGGAAATAACATGCATATTTGAATAATTTCTTGGAAATTAAACTAAAATTTCATTTTGAAAGCAGAATTATAGCCATAACTAGTCACAAAATGCTTTTTGACCTCTAGAATTTCCACAGATATACAATTTAAGCTTCCTCACCAATTTTCTCAATATAGCCTTTTCATTTCTCATTTTATTAAGTCTTTAATACTTAAATCACAGTGAAATCTCATCAGGAAAGATCACCACAAAGAATACCAAAATTCAATCTGAGAAAAAGTCAGAGTAAACAGTGTAAAGGGAAGGTCTTATCTTTTTTTGTTTAATTAACTGGATTCCAATTATAGGTCCTATTATACCTAGTTTTGGCACTGCCTTCAATTATAGCATGGAAGTGTTATCTACACAAAGAATATATTCTAGCTTATTTGTCAACAAAGAGGCATAATATAATCAAAATCTAAAGATGGTATTTAAATGTCCACATTATTAACTATTTCATTACTTACAGTGAGTGGAAATGACCAGAAGAAAGCTTAGGCCAGAAATCACAGCTGCATTTAGTACTTGACTACATGGTGAAATTTCTTGCTCTCCTGTCCTTGTTCCTCCATAATAACACATTACCTCACTAAAAACTCTGATTTGCCAGCTTAGACTGCAGTGGAAATCAGAAGGTCTTGCCTAAACAGCCAGTTCAGAGAAACACAACAAGAATTTACTTTAAATATTTGGAAATTAGGATTTATCACAACATCTGAGTACTGATCCTTGACAGTACCAGCTTGTGAAATCTTGGCCTTTTTTGAGCAAATACACAGGAGTATTTGGCAACTGGTTGTTTCTGTGGCCAGAAACACTCATAAAGTCCTGAGAGCAAGATATCAATGCCTACTGATACATGAATTAGCTTGCACACCCACAGCTTTCATAGAATTAAATTGCAAAGTTTAATTTTTTTAAGACTGAGAAATCCTGATCTTTAGGCATTGGAGCAATGCTCGTTCAATATGCCTTTGCTAACTATTAGTAGCTGAATCTCTATTGCTGCATAAAGAGACAGCAAATTATGAAAGAAACATGCAAAACACAGACAAAACTTTCCTACATTTTTATCCACAGATTTGACAGGCAGAGACAATTGCAGAACAAGGACATATTAGGGGGTTTTGTCTTTGTCTGATACCTAGGCTACTTGAAAAGCTGTTAATCATCATGAAAATGTGTTTCATCACTAACATGCATGTGCCAAAGCACTTACTCCCAGCTGTTGTCAGACTTTGGAGTCTCTACCCTTTTGAGATTATTTCTTAGAGCATTCTTTGCTGATTTTCATTCAAATCAATGCAAGTGGATCTCTGAAAATAGCTTGCAAATTTCCTCCTTTCAAAACTCATTTATGTCAATCTGCTTTACTCCTTCCTCTCTGGAAAAAATGCCAGATAATCTCATTAGTATTTTGCATGTTTATGGCATTTCTTTTTATACTTTTAAAAGGACATGAAACTCAGTAGTCCATAAATCCTATTGTCATGGCAGTTAAGGTAAAATAATGTTGCAATTCTGTCTACTTGCTAAAAAAAGTGTAAAGAAAGAAAGAAAAAAAAAAGAAAGAACCTAAAGTCCATGCCATTTTAAATAATGACAATAAAAGAAAGGAAAATATGTTCCATTTTTTCCATTTTAAGTCCCTGGTGTTATTTTGCTTGATAAAATATACCAGGAATCAATTTAACACCAAAGTCTATTCAACTGAAAGGACAACTCTTCCCAGAAGGACTATTTCTAGGGTCATGGACAACATAACTGTATTATGTGAGAAAGTGGTAACAGCCTTGAAGTGCAAAACCAGGTATCTATAAATCACCATCTGAGGCTTCTCTGTGATTAACGGAGCAGCTCAGTAACTGGTGTGAAAGCTTATGTATAATGTCAATCCTGAGCCAGTCCATGCTGGGTCGCTGTTCAGAACATCCTTTGCAGAACATCCTTAGCCTTTCTATAAGTTACACTGATGGTTTATAGCAACAAAAATGTGGGCACCTAATGCACAGAAGCATTATTAGTGTTCTACCCATGGAGTTTTAAAGAAAAGCTTTGTCATTTTTGAGATAAAGAGTTTGAGTACTGTTTGTGGATGACCACAATATTGTAATAAGACCTTGTTCCTCTTTATCCTGAAACTTGCAAATCCCTTCCCATGTCAGGATTAGAAGTAGGATCTAAGGACCTGCTCCCAAATGCCTAAAAAGTTAATTAAAAGCTATTCACTTCTACTGCAGCTACAAGCAGAATTAGTGTCTGATTTGTGTGATGTTTGTAGATCAGGAGCTGGGTGTGGGTGTCTTCCCCCTCCTGTGCTCATGGTTATTTAAAGAGTGGAAAAGAGGAATGCATAGTTCACAGACCACTCTTCTTCCCAGCTGATGGGTAGGCAAGGCTACCACACAGATCTGTTTACATTCATTTTTGATTGTGTTTTGACCTTGTTTGTTAAAAAAAGCAGATCCTGCAGTAGCAGAATTACCAGTAGCATCCTTGTCTCTGCAGAACTCGACATATGCAAAATGTAATTATTAGGCAGACAAATACATTGTGTGTGGCTGCTGAATTTCAGACATAATCTTTTTAACATTTAAATGTGCAAGAGCACTTGTCCCTGCTTCATGGGAATTAATTGAATTGTTTCCCTTTTAAATAAAATTTTATTCTTAATCCCTTTTAAACTTGGGATAATTTTTGTGTAAAAAATATATATATAAAGGACTTTATTTCCACTTTCTGAGGAATATCTGAAGAAAGATGCCAACTTTCTTTGAAATGATGGAGAAGCAAGTCTACACATTTAATCTCGATTATTACCTAGAAAGTAAATTATCTAGATGGTGGGGGAGGGTGGCGGCGGGGGTGGGGGGGAGGCTGTTGCCCCATAGATCCCACAGGCACGAAAAGATGAGATTTAACTAAGTTATCATAGCTATGAAGAGCATGCTGAGGTTGAGTTACTGCAAGATAAATTACCGACCTGAAGTTTTACATGTAAAATCAAATTAAGGAGTTGATTTCCAGTTATATGTATATATTATAATAGTGCATTTCTCCTTCTCAGATGTTTTAAGAACCACTTTGAGGAGCTGCCAAAATTACTTCCTACCCCATCATAGAATGCAAACTGATATTCTATAGTTCACAACACTTTTGCTAATAAAGCACTTTTCCTATTAAGTATATTAAATCACAGGAAGTTTGAACTGAACAGCTCCTAATGAACTGATTGACTAATGCAGTGAGTCTTTTACCTCAAAAGATGTATTGTTCTGGAAAAGCTCACAGTTCCAAAACATCCTTCTCTACTGCATTTTCGCACTATCCTCTTCTCTTTTACAATGCAGTACACCAAAGTTGCATTGTAACATTTCCCAGTGTACACATATATATAAATGCCACAAAAAATCCCCAACATGATCAGGTCTAAAAAAGGGATAACAGAGTGAGAATAGAAAGTGATATTACAGGGGATTGTTCTGTCAAAATAACTTTAATAGGGATTGTACTTAATAGGAATTATTGTGATATGAGCATCTCAGACCCCAGGTCAGGTCCAAGACAGCACCCTGGGTAATGTAGTTGTGTATGTGTCTCTCTCCTGTCATAATAAACAATAATTTCCAGAGAAATGAATTCTTGTCTTACAGAGGTCACATATGACCCTGAAGTGCCAGAATGGGGTTAGAGACAGCTGAGGCAAAAGTGTCCAAACTGAATGGCAAAAGCGTCCAAACTGTTTCCTTCTTTTGACATAGGGCTAAAAGAACACAAAAAGAACACAAAGGTGGAGTCAACTCCTGTGTCAACTTCTCCCCTCAGCCTTTCCAAATTTGATGTAGAAAATAGAACTGTCAAATAAATGACTAGTAAAAATACAGCAGGCATGGTTAAGAAAGTTCAGTGGCTGCTAAACTCATGTTTTTTTCAAACAGAAAAAAAATTATCATTTGCCAGTCTCACATTGAACTTTGTTGTGATATTTGTAGCACTTATTCAGGTGCTACCACTAATCAGTCATAAAGAGCCTGTGCACCAATACTTCAAAAAAAAAGCAAAACTTAACTGAGTATTATTTGTGTTTAACTGGTGCTACATGTATTATGCAACAAATGGGGCTTTATTTCCTCCTCAAAAGAATAAAGCTTCCACTTTTCAAACTTCTAAAGAACTGAAACTTCATAAGACTTTAGCTTGATTCAGCTTTTTAGGTGTCCATAATGGATTCTGATCTTCATGATCCTGAATACTTGTGAGATCTACATAAATTTACCAATGGGGAAAAAAAGATTTCCGCAGGATATAATATATCTGATTAGATTCAACTAACATATCTCTAAAATTTATTATTAACCAGGGATATCCTCATAACCTAGTTTAGATTGTAACTTATTCCTCTCTTGGACTTCACCCTTTGTTTGTATCTTGTTTTTTAGAAACTGGCACAACCTATATAACAAGTAATGCTTTGTTTCATGTGGGCATCATTAAATAGCAATCACCCAGATGTATTTGCTTTCAGAAAGCATTCTGTTAGCATGGCACATACTCTAATATATAGCATTTCACCATTCCAGTAGAGCAAAGAATCCTTTTCTTAGATTGGTCTTTTATAACCATTGTATTTTCCTAGAATCTAGAAGCATTTAGGTCAGGAGAAAAATTGGGAGGTCATCCAGTCCCAGTCCAGCCTTCTCCCAAAAGCAAGAGCAACACAGAATTCAGAGTAGGTTGCTTAGAACTTGTTCAATTGGATTCCAGGATGGAGCCTCTCTGGGCAACCTGTTCCAGTACCATCATATCAAAACTGGTTTTTCTTTATACCAATTTAAAGCATCGTCTATCATTCTTTTGCCATTCACCTCAGTAGAAGGTCTGCCTCCATCTCCTGCTAATTTCCTCACACCTATTGAAAGACTTTTATTAAGTCACTTGGAGCTCTCTCTACTCTAGGCTCACAGCCAAGGCCAATTTCCTCAACCACTTCACAAAGGACATGTGCACCAAATCCACATCCATCTTGGTGGCCTCTGCTAGCCTCATTCAAGTTTATCAGAATTTCTCTTGTATTCTCTTGTATTCTATGGTTCCAAAGTTGGATTCCCTATTCCAGGTGTGGTCAACTGAGCACTGAGTAAAGGGGAAGTATCACTTCCTCAATCTGCTGCAAAGCTTCTGATGATACAACCCAGTATGTTTTATCCTGCACACAGCTGGACTCAAATTTCTCAACAGATCACTGTCTGAGTCCTTTTTCACGATTCAAACCTTTCCCAGACTGAGGCAGTGAATGTTTATAGTACCTCAACTTTATCTGCTTCCACTGTCACGAAATCACTCTCCCCACTCATTAGCAGACTCAAGTTGTATACTTGCGTATACAGCTTCAGTTGTATACTTGTTCATTCTTTTACTGCTAACATACTAACAACACAAACTCTTCCTGTTGCCCTTGATATCCCAAGAGTTTCAAATCTAGCTCTGCTTTTCCTTTTACAAAACCATCCCAGCATGCCTGGGCAGTGTTTCGGTATTTCTCCCTTGTAGCCTGTCCCTGCTTCCACCTCATTTAAATACCATTTTTGTTGGGGGTGTTTTTCTGTTGGTTTTGGTCTTGTTTTTTGGTTTTTTTTTTCACTGGAGCTCAGTCATGAGTCCTCTGTGGAGCCAACTGGTATTCGAATACATTTATTCATTTTTCTGAGTATTTGAATGGACTGATATGGTGCTTGAGAAAGCATTTGAGCAATAACCTCTGCAATGTTTGAAGAACTAATGAGATAGATACGATACTTCTTCTATTTTTCCTCTCAACTCAGTAACCCATATGTGGGTATTTTGCATATCTTTGATTATACTAAGTGGCATCTACGCTACTTTTATGTATTATTCTTATTCTTTCTTCAATGGTTCAGTATGATGTCAAGTTTTAGACCTTGAATTTTACATAAATTAGATACACCTTTTCATGCATTAGGAAATAATTTTATATTACAAATACAAGAAGGTTGAAATTGCAACCTAGATATTTTTTGATGGAGCACCTTTTCTAAATACCATTACTGATGTGCTACATGGTATAAATTCTGCGTTGATACACATTTTATTATGAAGAAATCAGTGTTTTCCTGTAATAGAGGTCAATTCACCTGGCTGTTAGGTAGCTATCTGGTTTTCTTTGGTAGATTTTTCATACAAAAGTGTTTGAGTTTGAAAGAAAAAAAAATCCTAATGCTTATTTTGCTGTGGATTACAGTTGTCCAAACCAACTCAATGCTAAAGAAAGTTGCGATGGACTACTAAGTTTTAGAGCAGCTGATCAATTGTCTTACACCAGAAGATAAATGCAACTGCACTGGCAACTAACCAGAGCATCCCTGGTACAAATTATTAAGCACTTCATTCTTGTCACTAAAGACATGAAAAAAATCAGATCTTCTAAGAGAGAAATATTTTTTACACTGTCAAATTTTTTCAGTGACTTTCAGTAGTGAGATAACATTACTGAAAAACTTTCTCATCTCAAAAGTAAAGTTTATTGCTAACATTTCCTTAGCCAGGTCATGCAAAAGACAACATTTTCCTCTCCATTTCTCTTCTGCCATTTTTAATTTCATATTTCCTTCTAAAAATTATAGATTTGTCCTGTACGCTTTCTTCTAGGTTAATGACTAGGGGAGATAGAAGTCTGTTTTCTTTGAGGGTTAATACCAGCTTTTTCCTTTAGGACAATATTAACTCCCCTTCCCCTACCCTGTGGAACACCACAATCAGTATGGAAGTGTGCTACCTCCCAACATCTGCCTGCTGGCATCAATGGCACTCAGCATCCTGCTGGAGCTGGCCCCTAACACAGACCTCAGCAGCAGAGCATCAGGGATCCTGTGCCTTGTGTGCCACTGCAGTGGTGTCAGACCCATGGGCTTAAGCAGTACCTCTTTAAATATCCACCATTTAGGGATGTGATTCCATGTGAGGATATTAAAAAAGAAAACTGAGACATAATCCTACTGATTTAAGACACCCCAGCTGGTGGGCCTGACAGCCTATTCCAGTTTGCAACCCATTTCATATTTTCTCTCAGTTCTTTACCTGTAGACAAGGGCTGTTAAACAAGCTCAATATGACAAAGCATATTTAATGAATATTATTAATGATGAGTTCAACTACTGCTTGAAGGTGTTGATAAGCTTAATCAAATATACTTCCACTGACTAAAGCACTGACAATATTTAAATTTTATTATTAAAATAATTTCTCTCCATATTGCATGCATATTTAACACTTACAGATCTTTCTGTTTTATGCTGGATTTTATTTTAATCATCCTAATGTGATGGTTGAAAGTTCGTAGATAAAACCTGCTTTATTGACTGCCTAAAAGGAACTTCCTTTAGCTCTCTGCCCATGTGACAGATAAAAGTATCTTGAGGGTGTACAGCAGCAGTTCCTGGCATTACATTAGAAATGCTGGTTGCTCCTACATCAGTTAATTTGATGATGCAGAAGAAAACACATTTAGCATATGCATCAAATATAGTATTATGCAAAGATTTTTCAATTTGTAACTTTTTATTTAAGTGTATTTTTACTTCAATTCAGATGCAAAGCCATTCCTACGTCTAAGGTAGTCAGTGAGAGATTCACACACTGAGGTTTCAAATGCTCCCATTTCTGCAAGCAGCAGATATAGTACAGTGCTCAGGGTAGCAGCTTGTATGTGCTTTATTTCTGCATAGGATTAATTTAGTGTGCATAGTACTGGGACATGTGTCTTATTTTTAATTTAAAGGAATGAGATTATACAAGTAATTTCTCATTCTTGGACTGGACCAAATATTCCCTGTCAGACTGCCCATGACAAGCTGATTGCAAACGTTGACTTGTTTTTGTCAAGAACAGTTGAAGATAGTTGGCCCTACAAGGCTTGAGTAAAGTCAGAACGTGAGCAAGAGCCAAAAAGATGGCTTTTCTAGCCTTGTTTCTGATACTGTGCTTTGCAGAGAAACACAGTTATCTTTACACACAGTTATTACAGAACAACTTTCCCCTGATTAACATAACTTTCAAAATTGTATTTACATCCCATTTATTTATGGTCTTTATCTAAAGCAAAAGAATTGTAAACCAAATGTCCCAAAGAAGTTAAGTTCAATTTCTAAGGTTTTTGAATAACTGAAAAGCTTTTACGTTTTCATGTGGATTTGAAATGCTTGAAATTATTCAATAGTTACATATTTGATAAAGGCTTTACAAAAATTTATGCATTTTTGTGACTTAGTTGAACACATCACCCTTTTACAGATCAGAAAGTCATTGTTTTTTAGATACACAATATATTAAAATGTACAATTTGCAAGCAATTATGAGAGCAAAATGACATGCAGGTATTTTAAAACTGAAGTATTTTCCTACTAACTTCTACCCTAATCTTTAGAGTATGGCATATTTGTTCTTTGAAGTTACATTTTTTATCTTGGTACCCAGGATAATCATAAATTTTAGAGATCGGGGCAGTGAGTTGAACCACTCAGCTCAGGTTTATTTGCTTGGAAAAAATAGGGTCTTATTTTAAAGTGTTAATGCTAAATAGAAACCTTATTTGAGTACAGGACTGGCAGTTCCATCAAGCCTACCTAAGCAGCCTTTCTGAAGTGCAACAAAAAGGGTACGCAGAAGGCTAAGGAGGTACCTTCATCACCTCAAAATGCTTTTTCCAAATCCTGCTGTGGTAAATTCAGCTTTCCTTTTGGTATTTTAGGAGGGTAGAGAGACCTTAATGCATATCTTTGTTGGAGTTTGATATTGTTTTACATTTTATGTGAATAAAACACCAGAACTGTGATGCTGAACTGAGACCAGCAATCAAAGTTAACATTTTACCTCTGAGATATTATCTGTAAAGGAAACTTTCCAAAATGGGTTGAAGAATTGTAAAGAAAGTTCATTATTACTTGCCATGGACCTATCATCTATATATTGCATGAGAAAAAAAAAATGACTAAAGAAAAAACCAACCAAGCAAAAAAAAACCCCAAAAACAAAATGAAAGGTTTTTATGATGGTTTGATCTGTGCTACCAATACTTTCAGCAAATTGATAATGTTATTATGGAACAGCAGTGTAGAAAGGAAAATTTTGCTAGGATTGAATCAAGTTAAAATCTGTTTTAGTTTTGCCAGGTATATCAGCCTTCAATCAGTGATGGTCAAATCAAAACTATTTTGATAAACTTCAGGCTCTCAGGACTACAATCCTAGAGTCATTGAGAAGTTTAAGCAAGGGAGAGAAAAGCGTGCAAAAACTTGACAAAGAATTTTCCAGTTAGTTCCATGCATAAAGCTCATTTCACCTTTAACATTACTATACCTTTCAGTGGGGAGAAGAAGAGAAATATGAATTCTCAAGAGTGCCTAGAATCATACTTTTTCTTCTATTGAAATTATCATTCAGCTCAAGTAAAACATCTGGTATAGCCACATGCTGGACATGAAGGGGATGAGCACACCTAGCAGGTAGCTGTTTCCTCAGTTCTGTGCTAATCTTTGCCAGTTACCAAGAATCACACTGTCTTTCTTTACAAGGGTGCCCACAATTTTAACCCTGTAATTTTTTTCAAATTATTAGGTATCTTCACCTTTCCTTCAGATTTTCAAGAAAATTTTACTGATTTACCTCTTTGTGAGGATTTTGATTATTTATTTGGTATGAAAATAATGGCCTGCATTCGGTCCCTATATAAGAACTTACCTGAAAATATAGTCTGAGCTACAAATTTAGGAAAGTGATAACTCTGATTTGTTGAATTGCTCACTGATGCTTTTCTTATTATATCATAGAGGATCTATCTTCTGCAATTGTAAAATTTAGCAATAATATACTGCATCCCATCCAGTAATATCTTCAAACAATAATATAGAATAAATATATATATATATATATAGAGAGAATAATAATATAAAAATACTATTGATATCTTTTTCATTGCTTCTACGTATGCTTATTTGCACTTATTTTCATGCTACCTCTAAAATAAATATCATAGTATGGTGAAACACAGAAGGGACAAATTAAAAACTTATTGCTTTTCCACAAGTTTTTTCTTCAGAGCAGCTAGCAAAATCTAGCACTGGATATTCATTTGTTTTGGTAGCAATGTTGATTTTGAACTTTAATACAGTTTATGGGAAGTACAGTAAACAGCTTCAGATATATTTACTATGGTGGTTGTAATCACTCATAATTATATAATTGGATGCCTAACACTGTTTACCAAAGATATAGTCAATATTACACATGAAATTGGCTTGTCTCTGTATTAAAGTGAAAAAGTCAAACAGAAAGCTGGATATACCCTTTGAATTGGAGCCCTGGTCAGACTTCAGGAGTGAGGATCCTCTGGACAAGATGTTTATTACAGGCCACTCCAAAAGGAAAGAAAGCAAATTTAGGTTCTCTAAGAAATATATAAGCACAATAAGAAAACTTGTGCATAAATGACTGTACAAGAGTGCATGAAACAATTTGGTTCTTGGCCAAACTGGGGAATAAACACAACAGAAATAATTTTTTTTCAAGCTCCACCCTAATTACTTCTCAGGTCATGATTCAACTCAGTCATTTTTGCAAATGCTGAATTTCTCTGTGAAAGCTTCAGAGCTTAAGTGAGTATTATTGCACCAGACAGAGAAGGTTGCAATATCTACTCAGCCCAAAAGCTTGGCTTCAAACTGCCAAAACAAGAATTAAATATGACTAAAATTTTAAAAATTTCGGATGAAAGCTTTTACTTAAACTTTGATCTCCTAGGTAGGAAAAGAACAACCAAACAAACAAGAAAGAAAGACAAACGTATATATAATTAAAATATCACTTTAATTTATTAATTGTTAATGAAAAAATGTAACTAGTCCCATAGTATAAGTCTCATTAATATCAACAATTAATAAAGCTTTATGAAATGTGCAAAGAGGAGTATAAATAACTCAAACACTAATCCCAAACATACTATAATAAAAAAAACATGGGCATAGAGTTTCTTTAACAAAACATTCTTAAAAAGTCTCAAGCCTAAAATTTATAATAATTATGAAATTGGAAATGTTGTTGAAAGTTAGTTCTCCTTCTGATCTACATTATATTCTGAAAATGTTCACTCTATAGCAATTGAAGCATTTTTGTGAGTGACAGATGAAAACTGGTAAAAAAGCTTTTGACCTAAAATGTTTAGCCTCAGATTCTCTGAAATTCAGTAAATTATAATAGCTGATATATAATTAGGGATAAAATTTACATTTTTTTATCGTTAGTTTTTACACATGATATATCATCATAATATTTTTAATATATCTTTAAAAATTCTTATAAAGTAGGTCTATGATTTACTTATTGTAAGATCCTGTACTATCCTTTGTATTACATAGAAATCAAGGGAAAAAAAAATCTATGGTGCTTTCATTTAACACATATATTAAAAATGGGGCAAACAAAAAATTATTACTTACATACCTATCATTATGTTATAGAATAATTCTAAAAAAATTATAACTACTTCTTGAAAATATTTGAAAACTGAAATGTCTGCCTTATTTCACCAGAGATACAATGCTGGCTTTATAATTCCTCAATGTCTAGGCCATACTTTAAATTTCTGTTTATCTAAGTAAAGGTACTGATACCTAATATTTCTAAAGGTATTTTTCGTGCTGCAAACAGCAGACCAATTTCCAAATACCTTTTCTAGTTCTCTCTCTCTGCTTAATGCTCTCCTCTCCAAACTGTCACATATTGTTTTAATTTATTTAGTTCCATTTCATTTTAATCCAGCCAGAAAAAACAAGTTTTTCTTAATTGTAGAGCCATACAGGCTAGCACAGGGTAAATAGATATTTCATAGTCTCATGGGAAACTGGATTACAATTCCCATTATAAAATTAGTTTTTATTCCTTGAAGCACTACTTCTGCCCCCAAACTCTATGCTCCCAGGCACAATACACATTAGTCTACAAGGGAAACATCATCTCAGGACAAATCTCTGATGTTTTAAAAAATACTGAAGACATCAATTGGTCATTGCAGAGCTTTATGAATGAGTGCAAAACCAAAACAGGTCAAGACCAACAATTAAGTCACAGTCAGCAGTAGTACTTATTTCAAGGTTATATACAGAAACCAAAGATTGAGCACATATTCCTACAGAGAAGCTTTCGATCAGAATTTACAAGAACAGTCATTTTTTGGAAAACATATAACAGCCAATATTTTCATATGTCCTTCCTAATACAAAATTTCAGAAAATTTCAGAAAATACATTTTTTCACTAACAGCTACTACAAGGTAAACTGTTGTTCCAAATATAAATTTCCTTAGAAATTATCTATCCATTATGCCTAAATTATTTCATTCAATAAAAGCATTCCATGCCATACTTAGGCAGATTAAGAACAAGATCTGTATGAAGCGTCCAGATGCTTTAGGGACAAGGGCAAAATCTAACTGGCTACCCATATGTATGTTAATTGATTTTCCAGTCTTCCACTCATGTAAAATGAGTAGATGGAAAATTCAAGAATCTTTATCCTTTGTACCCTTATGCAGGAGTTGGTGGATGGTATTACAAACTTTCCTATTTATCAACACAGTGCTATATGTTTTACCAATTTCAAAGATGGCAAGACTTTTACTGCCATGCCCCAGATTGTCAGAACTCTTTGAACAGTCACTTCAGTGCAAATTTTTTTCTTAAAGCCTCTACAGCCCAAAGAGAGTGTTGGAAGTGAAACACCAGAATGTGACCTGATACATTTATCCTCATCTCTGAGTCCTTCCCAAAATAGGGACATACCTATCAGATGTGTAAAAGAACAACTACTGTGTGCTCACTAACAGCTTGTAGGAGAATTTTTGAATACTGAGTAGGAGGAGAAATGACAGCTGACCAGGAAATAGGTTATTATATGTTCTTTTTTAAAAGCATCATTTTGAACCATTTCCACAAAACCACTACTCAAGGTTAACGAAGCAAACACAAACTTATCATTTCATCCTAAAGACTGGACATCAAACGCAGTATTATCTCTAATACTGCATTGCAGTATCACTTCTGGGTTTCTGTCCAAGTCTTGGTGTGGGGCTTGAACACACAGATTTCTGGTGAACTTAAAAACCTACTGTGATCTCAACCATAAAGGTATCATCCTTACTTTGAATTAGTAGCAAAATACTGTTGTTGCACAAATAGTAGGAGTGTGATACAAATAATTGACATTTTATAGAAATAATCATAAAATATAAAAATAAACAAGGCCCTAAATATTACAGAAAGACAGTTTAAAGACTAACATATACTGCATTAAGTACTTTTATTTCTCTTAAAAATATTTGTTATATTGCTACAGCAAAATAAATAGACACTAAATTACAGTGCACATTGTTGTTACCTCACTTAAGCAATTTCTTCCAGCCTATTGCAGAAATAGGACTAGACCCATTAATTTAATCATCTTATTGAAACTGCATTACGAATATTTAATATAATGCTTCTTTTAAAATGTAGCAGCCCTTCTTCAAGAGCTAAGTATTCATGAGGATGGCTCAATATGTTATCTTACGACTTCATTTGTAGCATGTGGCTAAACTGTGGTACTTAATTTGTAGTAAAGGTGACTGGTTTGAATTCTACAGAGATTGTTATGACTGCTAACAGCTACTCTAATCCAGAGGTACAATTTAGCTCTGCATCCCAACATCCAAATGAAAATAAAAGAAGACAACTGAAGAATGAAATTTTGACTAAAGATACAGATACCATAATGGTTTATTTCACCATAGTGTTTGAACATACAGGGAGCAGCCAAAATTAGTGCAGTTTCTATCAAAAGCTACCACTGGCAGTTCTCATCATCATCCTTTTTTGAAAGCTGCCCCAGAAGCAGAAGCCACAGACAAAAGCTCACTGATAAATACAGCATTGTTAGAGAGAAACACCATAGCACCTCTGCATTCCAGTTAAGTGTTAACTACTCAGGTTGGGAAGGAACCAGTGTGAACCACTCATATTATTAACAAAGGTGAGAATGATGTGAACAACAATTTGATGGTTCTTTTATTTGGTGAACTGAAAACTGGAGAGGAAAAAAAGCCGCTCCAAGTCAAACAAAAGAGCTGAGTTGGGCTGGGGAAAAGAGATAGTGTGTGATAAAGAAAGATAAAGTCAATGAGAAAAAAAATCCAAAACTACTGCTACAAGGTGGGAAAGTTGTCAAAAGGAATTTTGCTAGCAACAAAATGCCTCATCAATGGTGCAATTTACAATTTCATAGCATGAAGCTGTCTCAAGAAAATGTACTAACCTTTTAAAATTTACATCCACTTTCTTTGAAAATTTCCCCAAATAAATGTAAAGTCATAAATAGTTTCTGGGTTTGTTCTGCATTTACTATTTATTTTTGTTGAAAATAATAAATGTCATAAATTTAATCTAAAAGGTTCTTCTACTGAACTTCAGAAACATTTTTGGCTAAAGTGATATAGATAATCATTCTTTGTAATTTTATATATATATAATAATACCAAAACAAACAGCTTGATAGCATTCCTGCTTTTGAAGGCCTGTGTGCAACAAAGATAAATGCAGTAGCCTTCTCCTCCAATGTATTTGGCAAAAATAAAATTATAAAACCATTTATAGTGCTTTTATAATTGACAGGGTCCCTTAGGACAACACAGCTGGCTAGATTCTCTATAAGTACCTTGTATCATGCATGTAGAAAGTGCAGGCTAAAAGGGGAGGTGTAAAGAGTTTTTACAGCTGGATGCCAGGTTTCTGGCGGCTCTGAGTGTCTGCGCCATCTCTGATATAGCCCTGATATAAGACTAAAGCTGCTCTTCAAAGGTCTGTGGGTATAACGCATTTGTACTCATGCACAAAACCACATAACTCAGTTCCTGGCTTAAATGTCTTTGTTTTCTTGCTAATCCATATCGATACTTTTTAAGTAGGTCTTTGGATATGAGGATTGTAAATGCAAAGTGTTCAGGATGTTATGCCAGCAGGCAGTCAGGAAGATCAGAGGAATAACGGACAGCAAAACCCACATTGGTAGAGAAGTTTGGTTCCTTACTAATTAACTACAACTGTGATTGAAATTACTTGTGTTGAAGAAATCTATTCACATTTCTTCTTTCAAAATTCCTAGAAAAACTGTTTTATACCAGACTTTGTTAGGTGCAGAAACATGCAACCGAGACCTGATGAAAGGATTAGTCTCATACAGCACAGATTGAAGTCACTTAGGCCTTTTACTGTGACAGGATAAACTGAGACTAAAACTTAATGCCTTTCAAGCTGTTACACAAGAGCTCAAAAGCACTTTCTAGTGTCTCCAATCAAAGACTATAAAGTTCTGATCTCTTTATTGCAAATAGTAGAAAGAATTTTAAAATATTATTCTAAAATCTAACCCCAAAACTAAAGATACCCAAATGTGTGTTATCTTTTTCAGTCAGCAATTCTCTGATTTGACGGTATCTTTGCAGCAATTCCACTTCACTAAAATTGTCCCAGATGTGTGCAGCAGTTTAACTGCAATAAGAACTGGGGTTAAAAACTGCATGCAAGTACATATAAAGTTAACTTGGAGTGGTATTTAAAAATCAAAAAGACAGGCCAGGAGAGGGTTTATCAGAACCGAGACTGATGCATTTCTTCCTTGCTTGTAACTTTAGGATTAGAAAAATGAAGGAGATGCTTTGCTTTGGAATTCCCCTATTTGTTTTTGCTTATTAGTGAAGATCAAAATGTACTTGACCCTCTTACAGGACCCTCTTACAGCTGCTTTACTTTCCTCACGTTGTGGATGATCCCGGACTAGAGCAGTCATTACTTGTATCCTTGTATAAGGTTCCAGTATAGTGCACTGTTGAAATATTTACCCCATATTCTGTTTTTTTAAAGAATTCTGCTTTACTTTGCAGTCAGGGATTTGTGGGACAATGAAAATAAATTGCTTTAGTAATCTTTTAGCTGCTGCAAATATGAAAGAAAATAAACATGTTGATGGAGATTCTCAAATATTCAAGACAGTTTCAATTCAACAAAATTGTAGCAAGAAACGCACCTTCCCTTTTTATGGCATAAGTTCCTAGTTGTATCATCTGTAACAATTTCTTTTGCTGTTGTATAAAGCATAGCTGTATATTTTCCTTTATGCTGGTAGGTCCCAAATTTTTCTTTTTTTTTTTTTTTAACTGCAGCATAATTGTATTGCCTACTGAATAAATTATATAACACATTTAATCCTGATTGATATTTCAGTAAAGCTCAAATTATTCCTGCTACTAATTAATGAGCACTTCTGTATCTGCAAAAGATGATTTAACTAATCCAATGTATAGATTTTCTTGAAGCTAATTGTTAAGTTTAATGAACCAGATATGTCCCACTGAAGCAAGTGTCGTGTGTCCTTACACCAAGCAGCTAAAAAAGTTGTAAATCCCCTTGCACAATAGCAGTAGTTATGGATCAAAGCCTGTTCTGAACTATCTTCTGTTTGTTTGTGTAGTGTCCTTGACTTTAATGGGAATGTGCAAGTAAAATATGTTTTCTACAATGTTATGACTTCAAATGTGATTCTGTTCTCCTAATTTGTGTTCTGTTTAACTTTAGATAATTTTAAATATCAAAAGTAAAATAAATACTGTGAGGAAACTCAGATATGAAATTGGTCTATCTGAAAAAACAGCCAGAGAGGAAGGCACTGGTGAGGATCTCTTTCAGGGAGTGCACAGATTACTGACCAGCAAGCAAAACCACAATAAAAGCCTTTTCAATACACAGTTTCTCTGGAACTTCCACATTTAAAGTCACAGACAAATTTAGCAGGAAAGAAATCCATTAGTAAAACAAATGCAGCAAAGCAATTGAACACAACTGGAGTTCTAGAGAGAGCTGCTATCAGCTGCCATTACTGGCATGCAGCACAGGATAAGTTAGAGACAGCTGATGGTGAATTATAATGACGTGGGGAAATGGGGTAGAGCCACTCAGCCATGAACAGCAGGATGCACACAAGATTAAAAGAGCAGGTATTTGCTTAGTCACTTTTTTTTGCTTCTCCTTGCTGACTGGAGTGCCAGATAATCCCCATCCAGATGTTACTTATGACATTGATTTTTTTTTTTAGAACTTAGTCAAAATATCAGGCATCTGCAATGGAAAAAACCCCAACCAAATGAAAAACAACAAGCAAAAACCAACATAAAAAACAAAAACCAAAACAAATAAGCAGACTGATTTGAAATGAAACATCATGTCTGGAAAACTGGCAAGTTAGAAATTTGATGTTACTGAATTAGTGATGTATCACGACAGGCGTGTTCAGAGGGTTCTGTGTGATGTCATAAGGATATTGCCACATAACTTCTCATCTGTGCCACCATCATCAGCAACAGCACTAACAGGAAGGGAATATAATAAACAGGGGTTTTTTAAGTCTTTGACTAAAAATCATGTTAATATATGTGGATTCTGTTTATATTTTTTAAACTTTAACTTGCTTTTGGATAATGTTTTTTAGTTTTTTAGTTTCAGTGCTCCTATTTTTTTTTTTTTTTTTAATTAAATCCCAAGGTACATTAGAAAGACATTTCCATAGCTATGAAATTTACCTTTGGCTAAAATCTTGCCATGCACTGCAGTATCAAACTTTCTATCAAAACCTGTCCTACTAAAATTATATCAATTATTATAATTTTTTTATTGTTTACCATGAAACCACTTGAAGTGGATTAAATAAAGGGGGTGAACCTTCACTGTTAAACTTTAATGGCAATTTCTATTTCTCCCTGACAGTCTTCATTAATCCATTTGGAAAGGACTGAAAACACTTGAGTCAGGTAATAAGGAGAATATTCTTTAAATAATTTATTTTTTAAAATTATTCCTCTAACTCTCAAGCAGTATTTAATTCAGTCAAAATATACATGAGACTTAGTTTAAACATGTTTTTCCTCATTTGCCAGCTTAGCTACACCAGTTCATTTTCGTTCTTTTCTAGTCTAGAGTCTGAAACATTATTCTCACACACCTTGATCTTGGCCATATTCTGATCTTTTCTATTTTCTCTTTCACATTATGCAACATCAAGCACAACAGACACCAAATACTCTGTTACACCCAGAGGATTACTGTTTCTGTGCCACATAAAAAAATCATATGAAAAGCAGATTACTACCTAACGGTATGTTTCATAATATGGCAATGTTGCCAGTATTTCTGTGCCTGGGTATTTAAGAGGTATCTAAATGATTCTTACAAATCATTTATGCCTGTGTCAAGGAACATGGTATCTGTAGCACAGGAATGCTTTTCTCAGCTTTCGCTTCAGGATATGGTTGGGAATAGCCAAGTACAAGGATTAGCTGAGAAGAAATTAGAAATAAAGCATATTTCTATTTTCCTGATATTTTGGGAGGTTGGCTCTTAAAATCAAAGAACAATGCAAAAATTGTAGGACGGTATAACAGCAGTACATTGCTCAGATCCTCAGTCCTCTATGTGATGATGGAGCTGCACAGACAAAATTGTAAGGAAAAGGCTGATACCTTTTAGCACATTTGAACTCATGTGGAAAGGGCCTCAGGACAAACTTGTTAAAAGCATCCAAAAGCATAAAGAGTAGTAACTGTAGCACACGTGTTAAACTGCTTGATACCTGCCATCCAAGAATCTCGGTTAATTTTTTATATTACCTGACTTTTTTTATATTGTCTTACTACCCTCAACCAGATGGAAAAATATAGCCAAAGTATTCCTACTCTCAAAAAGTCTTCTCCCTTAACAAAGTATTAATGGTATTAACTCCCTTAACCAAGTATTAATGATATTCCCTGATTATCCAGCAGTAGTTTTGCATGCATAAAACTTCTCTTTCTAGCAATATGAAGTCAGGATTATTCCTTAAATCTATGTGCTTTCAAAAATTTACTCTCTCTTTTTTCCTCTCTCTTCTCTTGAGTATAGAGCTTTAATAAATGATTGGAAAATGGGTGAATAATTCTACATTTAATAACTGGCATAACAGTTTGTGGTCTTTGCTAGAGTCACTGAGAACACTTTAATGAATAAGCATGGTAATTTTTTTTTTCAACACCAGCATCAATAATAGTCAGCTCAAGACAGAGACCCTGGGTGGGAAGCCACAATTTGTGGCTGTATAAACACAATGAAACTCAGGAATGCAAAATATAACTTTATTTCCAAAAGTTCATGCAGAGTAAGTTAACCAAATGCATTTTCTCAGTAACAGCTGATGAATTTGGGGAATCATAAACTATGTCTGCAGTGTTTTCCCCTCTCATCTGTGTATTATTCCATGAGACTTATTATTATGCCTTTTCCCATAATATATAGTTTAACACTGATGATTTCAGCCCATGTACCACCTTTATCCTGAGTAAAGCTGTCTTGTGTCACAGTCCAGCTTCCCAAGAACTTGGTCTATGACACAGTCAACTGAGATACCACAAGTGTTAATGAATGATTTGAGCTGTGCCAGCACCAATGGTTACTGCAGCTTCTTGGAACAGTGTTGGGCCAGTCAGCTGGATTGTTCTCAAAGTTTGGACTATTTTCTCTCAAATTCAGAGGCCTGCTCTGACCTGCCTTCTGTACCATTAACAGATTTTTAATGGGACCTGGCAATGTCACTTTTCTCTAGCAAAATACACATTTCCCATGTCCTCTGTTGCATTCAAATAACCATATTGCAGTGGGTGAATTGCTTGTAAATAGCACTTTGGGGTGGGCGTGAGAAGATTGGTTCCAGGCTGTTGTGCCATACTGTTTCCTCACAAACAGCTTTTTGGTATCTACGTGTAGCAAACTTCACCTTTCAGATCCCAACTACTTCACAGCAAGTGGCTTTCCATAAATGAAGTGGCAGAAGAGCTATTCCTCTGCCTGTCATTGCTTTCCTGTTGAAGGTGCATTCATTGCACTTTGAAACTGTGTTGCTCTTCCTAAAATTTCCTCTATGTGTTTGTTGCCCCAATATTACTGTTTCTTTTTCCCTATCACCCATTTTTGCCTAGCAGGATTATAAGTATTCGTCCCATGGTCTCAATATTATCTTGCCTTAATTGCAGAACTTAAATTCTTGACTGATCCTAGTAACGGTTAAACTACCTAGTAAGGGTCACTTTTGAGACATTTAGAAAATTTTTTGAGTACTTACTTATCTCCAACTTCAGCATTAGTGGATGTTGCTTTTGGTCACAGAGGTTATTTTCTCTTTTCCTCACCCATCTATTCTTCTCTGAACCTGCTGTAACACTGTCAGCCATTTCCCTGTTTTAGCTCAATTTTTTACATTTGTTTTGAGCCAAGTGGAAGTTAGGAGAGTAGGAGGAGTACTGTTTCAAATATGTAAGATATGATCTTTTCAACGAGCCACTAGTTTATTTTACAAATACGGCAGTGAAATATACTTCCTTGAGTAAAAATAAATGTAATTCAGGCAATTTCTGCAGCATTTGTAAATGTTTAATGAAACTCTTGAAAGCTCTTTCTCATGTATTTGAGTTTATGATTGATAAATTACAAAAAAAAAGAGAGTCCTTTCAGTGATCTTGTCGCACTCTACAACTAGGATCGGGTATAAACATCCAGCAAATTGTCATGTAAAAATCCCCAAACACAACTATGTGTGTTATGTGTCAGGGGGAGAAAAACAATGTTACAATTTAATTTTCAAGTGCTTTCTTCTCTACAATTTCAGCGCCTTAAAACATAGTGACACAAAGATAAGATCAGACTTGGTAACTCCCCCAGATTTTTTTCATGCATTTCCTTATTTACCCTGGGAACAGCTTTTCAGGCAGAGGTTGCTCTGCAGGCAGAATCAGGAGGAAAAAAAAAAGCATTTTGATAAATTATAGAAAGATGATATACTTGGGTGATATATTTATCTCAAGCCTTCACTTTGAGGAAAGGCAATGTAGGCAGGTGGTTTCCCCGCATTTCTTCAAACACAGGTGAAACAAATTAAAATAGGTCAAAACACTTATACTGTTCACATCTACCTATACTGGAAGCTGTTTTTTCCCAAGCACTGAGTATCCACCTCCTACTGTCTTTTTATAAGGATTGCTAGAACCACAGCCTAGATGCAGCCAGCTGTGTAAAACAAACTCTTCTGCCTATGCTAAATGTTGTTTAAGATATTGTCCACTGTGGGTGGAGATAACACCTGTATCTTCTGGGAACTGTACGGCAAATTATATACATCTGAAATTGCTTGTGTCCCCAGCCCGCTGGAACAAATCCCAAATCAACTGGTGATTGTGGTATGCACGTACTTAAATCAAAATTGGGCAGAAATTTGAGAAATTACCAATGCAGGTTTTCTTTTCTCTATGGTGATACACTATCTGAATTTTCCATCCAGGCATTAATTAGCATTACCTTTGCAAGTACAGTAAGGAGATAAAGGCAAGAGAAATAACCAAGTCCTGATGTTCCTTCAGGATAAGAAATTCAACCTTTTAACCAATGAAATATGTATAAAACAGTCTTTGAACATTGTAACCTTTCCCTTGCGACATGATCACAATGGCATCTGATCAGTTGCTACTTTTTCCAGTCATCAAACCATTCAGAAAATTAGTCAGAGCTAACCTTGCTTAGAATTGGGGATACCAAGTTGGGGATTTCTAGAAGGTCATAGCAGCCAGCACTGCCCCCTCCTCATCCTAAACTAGATTTACAAAGCTCGAAACCTCTTTACAACAGAGGCATTATCAACACTATTTGAAGCATGTGCGCCTGGGCTGCTGCACGCCAGGGAAATTATGGGCTTTATATGTCTTCGTTATCTATTTTTGGGTATTTGTATGATTACTGCAAAGACCTCACTGTTTTTCCTTGTTAAATATTTGTTTATGCAACCTTCCCCCTGCAGGCAACTGTGTTCATGGGATCCTTACTTTATAAGGAATTTCAGTCCCATATGTTGCTCCTGGCGCTTTTTGCTGCTCTACTGGCACCTCTGCTGCTTGCCCTTTAACTGAAGCGACAATTAAATCACAGAAAAACAAATCTTTAGCTGTAACCAAAATCTCTCCAAGCCTGAGGCTAAAGCAACCAAGATCCCTTTTAGATTGCATTTAAGAGTTAGGGACTGCATCTGGCCACATGACAGCAATGACATAAATCCATACCTTCCATGAGAATTTCAAGACTGACTTTCTTCAGCTCAAAGAAAGCCAGTTTTGCCTGATGTACAGAACTGCTTCGATGTTAGCAGGAGTACAAAACATTCAAGATTAATTAGAGCTCAAAGCATGAATGCAACAAAGGGAATTCCCTTCCCTTCTGTTCTTTCCCAGTGGAGAGAGGGAATTCCCTTCCCCTTCTGTCCCCTCTCTGAGCAGGGAGGGAATTCCTTTGCTATTCTTACTCATGATGACGATTCTTTTCTCTTCTAAAGAGCAATGGTTTGGGTTTTTTCTTCTTTATTTCCCCTTTCCTCATTAAAGGGTTGAGATCTCCCTGTTTTCCTATCATTTCTCTCTCAGAGGTGAAGAGGGATTCGGACTCACTGTACCTGTTTTCTGCATTAATATTTCGGTATGATAATTAATTTTATGTGGGGTGGGTTTTTTTTTTTCCTTTTTTTTTTACCCCTCTGAGCACAGCTTTTTATCCTATAAAAATATGAAACCAGAAGACAACTTGAATGATTTGGTTACTGGCAGCTGTGATCTAAATATAACTGCATCCACTTCAGCATGGCTAATTAATAATTAATACAGAGGATGGGGTTTAAAAACAAGGCTGAATACCAGAATCCATATTTCATTAACGGGGCTTCTCGTCCAGTCTTAAGCACACCCCAACTACAGCTTCTAATACAAGAATTTAGTTATTCTCACTGGAAGTGACTACAGTATTCTATCCCCCCTCCCCCAGGAATTACAGAATACCATAAACTAACAAATTATTTCAAGTTCAGTTTGATGTGGGATGATGGCCCAGAGAAACCACCACTAATGTACAGATTAAGTTCCATTTCTGTTGTACACCACTGAAGCGAGCTTTGTGTCTCCCTTCACAGGGTAATGAGTTTCACCTGTGTGATTAAAACTAAAGAATAATGGATGATGATGTGAACTTTGTTCATTTACTATAGTACTTGTTGTTGGGTTTTAATAATTTAGAATATTGCAGATCATAGATGGAGCTGTTCTATGATACCTTTGCTAAAAAATTATGAGGTAATATTAATCTGAAACCTCATTGTAATTTATGTTAGGAAGCTGAACTTCTAGTGAAGAATGCATTTTCTTTGGTTTTAAATCAAATGCTCTTTTTTTTCCCCCTAACTGGTTTTCAACATCCAGGGCACAGTCAGCAAATTTTAAATGCAAATTTCTAAAACATGAAGCCAAGTATAGCCAATAATTAAAATAAAAGAAGAAATACAGGGAAATAATTTAAAGCCCATAGAATATCTGCAGGAAAAGACAGCCTTTATTCCTCAAACCAATCTTCTCCTGATTGACTGTTCACTGTTGCTTTCTTTAGGCATGGCTGTTATATTACTAAAAATATCATTAATATTTCACTCTAAATGTTTATAGGAAAAGATTGTCTCTTAGGAGCAAATTCTTGTACAAGTAAAATTACAAGCCTGTTGATTCTATCCACTTTCTGCCCAGATTAGTTGACCAGGGTTTCTATTCTTGTAGATAAAGCACCACTATTAACACAAACCCCCTGCTATATAGTCCTTATGCTTTAAGGACTTTTAGCAGAAACAAAAATTTGGGACAATGTCAGCTTTAGATATGTTGTCATCAGCTATTCACTCATACCTTTAGAAAATCACTGCAGGAGGTATATCACAAATATTATAAGAGCAGGTTGATGAAGCAAGTGAAGTGAGTATAATAAGACCATTTTTAAACTTCCATTAAAAATATATATAATATTTTACTTCTTGTGAGGGTAAATAGATATAAATCTTACACTATTGAAGTCCAGGATCCTCTATGCAAAAAAAAAAAAAACCAAAAAAAACCAAAACAAAACAAAGATTGGTCAGTCAGGTTCAGGGGAACCAGTAATCTCAAAGGCAGCAAGCACCATCAAAGAACTGAGAGCGGGACAGAAGCCAGATACATCTGTAGTTTTAACTTTCACAGTCTCAGTTCCTCCTCTTGAGACAGAGTTCCCTATGAGATCCTCAATACATTTTAAGCATCTTTCTCAGCCAGTCTCAGCTGGCTAGAATTTAAGGCTCAAATGATCTCATCTGTGAGTAGACTAGGCATCTGAGTCAATGTGTTACTCATAAAAGTTGGGATTTTCAAGTGAAACGTCAGCTAAATTATCATCTTTTGCTGTGCTGTTACCTTCATATTTGTAAGATCTCAAGCATTTATGTATCTAGAACACTATCACTTCAGTAGAGAAGTGCACTATCCCCTCCATACATAATTGTAATGAAATCATAATCAGGAACATTCAATGTAATTTGAACTTGGTTTAGGGTTTTTTTGAAAATTATAAGAATCCCAAGAGTCATCAGTTAGTCTTTTCATTTACTGCTGAGTTACCATTGTTTTGAAAGTCATTTATTTATAAAAGCATTAATAATCTGTATTTCTCTTGGTATCACATCCTCATAATTTCCCATTGTTGTCTTCAGCTCTTAAACCCGAAAAAAATCAACAAAATTTCTCATTTTTTTGGTGCTTCATACAGTGAAGAAAAGGAAAAAAATATGTGAAGGTCACATGGAGATTATGTCTCTAGGGAAACTGTTGTTAAAGTTCTGCAAATTCTGTACATGCAAATGTTGTGCAATTTCTGTACATGCAAATGTTGTGCATGCAAATAGTCAACAAATTTTCAATCTGGTTATTCAATTACTGTCAGCCCTCTGAGGGCTGCTGAGCTAACCCTACTGGCTTTGACATACAATTGTTACAGGAAAAAGACAGTGTTGTCTGAGAACTAATTTGCTGTGATTTCCTTTGCTCCTAATCTGTGTTCATCTAGTCACATTTTCTGAAAAGAATAACCTGGCCTCTGATACAGGTTTGCATGCTGTGAGAGGGCACTCAGCTTTGTGATGGCCATCTGCAAACCTGCTTTGAAGAACAGCTCTCCAAGGCCTACACTAATATAAATGTGATGAATATTCATCTTTCATGAACAAATATTAGTGGTTTTTTGCTTCCTATTCATCTGTTCTTAAATTATGTGAATGGTAGGGAAAAAAAGAACTGAATTAAGGACACTATCTTCAAAGATGTTTATAGAATGAGGAAAGTTCCTATTATATTCTGCTGTTAACCTGTAATACTGCTGGTCCTCAAGCGTAAATTCTAGTTACATTCTTCTGCCTTGAATAAGAGGGCCGCTAACCCAAACCCTCTGGTTCACAAAGACCCAAACAAATTGCTGATACAAAAGACAAATACACAGATAGCACAGCACCAGAGAGCGTGCTCCTGCTTCAGATGACAGCCTTTTTCTTTCAGTAGGTCTTGATCTCTCCAAGCGCCACTCACGTCCTTGCGATCTAATCTCCCATGCAGAGACGGCCGCCGCAGCCCCGCGGCCGAGGGAGCGGCCGGCCCGGCCCTGCCGCAGCCGAGCCGGGCGGGAGGGAGGGAGGGAGGCAGCTGCTCCCGCTATGTACAAACAAAGCCCCGGTTGCTGTAGCAACCCGGCAGCCCTGAGCGAGCTCCCCGGCACGGCACGGCCCAGCATCCTCCCCCGCGCCGCCCGCGGGGCTCCTCGCACGCTTCATCCCCTTTTGGACAACACGCTCCGGGATCTGCGCTGATCCAGCCCGCGGAGGTGAACGGCGCCGGACGCGCTTCAGCTCTGGCAGATGATAAATGCGAACGGCTCTGCGGGCTTGTCACGGGCCCAGCTCTGCAAGGGCCCAGCTCTGCAACACCTACCTATAGGACGTGCTTAAATATGTATATTGTACATCTATATTGGCAAGGTAAATGGTAATCTATTTGGTGAAACTGAACTTTAAAAAATACATAGCCTTTGAAAAAAGAGATGGACTGTACACAACAGCATGCTGTGAATTTTAGTGCTTCCTTTCTAAAATTCAGCATCTATAAATCAGGTTCTGTCACCAAGCTTGTTTCATTCCTCAATTATCAAGACAGCATTCCTAGATCCACAATATCTAATATTTGTGTCAGCTTTTGCAAGAAGCATGAATCCAAAATAAAGAAACACACCTTTTTTTTTTTGTTTTGTTTTCTCTTTGACAAATATAGAGGACTTAAATAACAGACTAAATTAAAAAAAAAAAACCAAACACAAAACCACTAGACTTATTATAATGACATTACTTAGGTTGTTATTATAATTAGCATTAGGTATTTCAAACATAAAATGTATGCTTGTGTGAATCAGGCTAAAATGTCCCTCATTTTGATGAGCTTGGAACATGATGCTTTAAGGAAGATGATCGAGAGAGATTTCATGTGCTGAATTGCATACTCACAGCAGCATGGAAATCTCACATTATACTTTTAGTTCATTGTGAACAGATAATCTTTTCATGTCTCTGACAAAGAACATTTTAATTCATGGTTTCCTTTCAATTGATGGCTCCTATCAGTGAGAAAGTCATGTAAAAATGTTCAGAATCTGTGCTCACCTTATGTTACTTCATTATAATAGGAGGAATTGTAGCTTTTACTGATCCATTTTTTCACAACATACCAAGACAGAAACACAGCACTGGTTAAAAAAAAAAAAAAAAAAGGAAAAAAAAAGTTGCAACACTTTCACTGATATTTGAAAGTTTGAAAGTTTGTCCAGCCTGTCATAAGACAGCTATTAGTAGGAAGAACTCTAATAACACATCAAAACTTAGCATACAGGAAAACTGATCCTCTGGGCAATGTACAAATTTTCATTATGCTTATTTGGACTGGCTCTGATAGCTGGCTCTGCTTATCAGGAAGGCTCAAAATAAAGATGGATATTTTAAATTGAATATTGGTGAGACCTTCTGCAGTGAAACCAACATTGTTCAAAAAATTCTCATATATTGTCATGATTTTTTTAGACATTCATTGTCTCTGATATCTTGAGCTAGAAATTAGATGCCTAACCTCTAATGAAAGGCAACAGTAGATGGACTTTTAAGTACCAGCCTTTGCTGGGACTTATGAAATACATCCTCAAATGTAATTAGTTCCAATTTATTTAAATAGTACTCAGTTCAACAGCAAATGCTTCCACAGTTAAATTTTTAACATGAATTGCTCATCAAAATTTCCATCAACCCTTTGACAGTTCTTCTCAACAAACAGTAAGATAAAATTTAGATAATTGAGTATCCTTACCATCAGGATCAGTTTCAGCAATTTGAGCTCCTGTAACCAAAATGTTCTCAATTGTGTAACAAACAATATCCTAGCCTCTCTGCATCACTAGAAAGCATTCAGCTCTACTAATGCCTTACATCGAAGAGAAGAGTTTGTTCTTAAAATCAAGATATATAACACACAGCCTTGCTGCCCAAAAAAATATGAGACACTATAAAAGGTTCATTATTATTATTATTAGATTAGTATTAGTATTAATATTAGTATGCATCAGTATATTTAATCTAAGGGGTCATTGACCTATTTGCTTTAAAAACATTTTGCAGTGCTTATCGAAAATGACACTGAGTTCAAATCCATTCAGTGCATTTGAAGACCTGGATGAAACAGATCCTCAGGAACAAAGAAATCTTTAACATAGATTATCAAATAATCACCAAATTATACAGAAAATGTGCTATTACCATCCTGACCAGATGTAAACCAATGAACTAGAAGTGAATGCACCAATTTTCCATTACTACTTTTCTCCTGAGTTAAGTAACCACATTATTAATGTATAAAACTGCAAGGACCTTATGAAATTAATTTCATGCTCAGGCTTTCCAATAGCTGTTTTTCAGAAAAATCTTTGTAGGCTGAAAAACTCTTCTAAATTTCAGTTAGAGTAGGATTCAATGGCAAAGTGGAATTAGACGTAGCATTTGCATTCAGGTCAAATACTATCAAACAGTAGTTTTACCTAGAAATAGTGATAAACATTGACTTTGCACTAAACTATGACTGACACGTAAATAACGTATGTACCTATATAGAAAAAAATAAAATAGAGAGAGACCATGGTTTTAATGACCCTATTAACTAGAGAGTATTACTTTCTGTCTTGAATTTAGAACAAGTCTGAATCTGTTCTAAATTATGGAAATGTAATTTTAGAGAACACTAATGTTATGAAGCCTCCTGGGCAACACACCTCAAAAACACTTCCCAGATTCAATGTGTGGCCTCAGCTTTGGGATCTGTGAATACATAACCACCAGTCACCTCTTTTGAGCATGACATCAACAGTGGCATCTCTTGCTTTTCAGTGAGATACATTTCTAACTTTAGACTCTATATCAGCAAGTTCTCTAAAAATATGACATATTTCAAACACACAGAGTATGAATAAAGAAGTGTAAAGTGCATATAGAAAAGTAACATAATCGTAAAGTAAAAATCTTAAGCCTTGCTGTAAACTTTACCAAATTTAGGTCTTATGGCCACAAGACTGTACTTTCCCCCCAAAAGACCATTATGTCATTTATTCTTATTTATTATTCTAATACCTTCTTGTCCAAACTTAGAAAATACACAACAACTTCCTACAGCAAAACTTACAGTGTATAGGAGACTAGAGTCACCCTCCCATTCTCACCCTGTAACTGGCAAACCAAACAGGTCGCAGATGCTTTTACCGTGCTTTGGCTGGGTCAGGAAGTTTGACTGTGGCCAAGTATTCACTTGAAGTCAAGTGTGAAACAGATCCAAACCACTGAGACATTTCTATCATTCTAAACTAAAGGTAGTCGGAAGTCCTAGATGGATTAACTGAGCTTTTAAAGAGCTTCCTAACACGTGCCCTGTAGCAAGTCTATAGCGGTCTGCACTACCAAGGATACATTTATTTTTAAAAATCAAGAGACCTAGTACTTTTTACAGTTTACTTTCACATATTTTACTTCCATAGTAAGTGTCATAAAGGATTAGTTCAGCTGAAAAGATGGGATGTCCCCTTGTTATACCAAGAGACAGGATGTCTTGTCTGTGCACCCACTCCCTGGGTCCATGGAAGCATTGCTCACAAGTTTGCTTCATTACATTAAAGAGAATCTCTTGCATTTCTAGTTTTACAGCACTATTACTATGAAAAGACCAGGAACCATATTCTGCTCTTATTTATACTCCTTTTTGGTGCTAGGTTTATATCAAAGTCATGGTGAGCTCCATCTCTTATGCTAAGGTAAATCAAACATTTTTAGTGAGTCTCGTAATACCACATCCTAATCCCTCTATGAAAGCTTCTCTCTCTGGAGACATTTAAAATGTGTTTATTAGGAAGACCATATTTATATCTTCAGGGAAGCATGTATACAAAATGGAAAAACCTTGTAGGGCAGATGTTGCAATTGGCTAAAAGATTGAAACCAAGCTTTGTTTTATGCAAACTAGAGCGTGAACATTTATCATGTAACTAGGATTTAAAAGAACAGAATGAGAGAGTAAAAGGATAAAATATGCATGCCTCTTTGCACCCCTGTACTACATTATGAAAGCATTAAGAATGTAGCAACTGACATTTTATTCTTGCCGGTCAATGACAACTTTTAAAAGCTACTCCAAATGCTGGTTCAGCAAACTATATTTAAACTTACTATTCAATGGCACACACCAACATTCCACCTGTGTTGAATGTCATGAAACTATACTTTTTTTTCCATATAACTAGAATACTCAATCACATTCATTCAGCTAGCATGGCCTGCAGAGCAGTGGGGACTCTGCTGTTGGAATTCAAGGTACATATGAATTAAATGTAAAATGCTAACATGTCACTAATGTGCTCAGATAATTTAATGTTATATCTCATATTGCATGACAGGCTCTTGAAACCTTCACTCTTGGAGACAGAAATGACCCATTAGACTCCAAAGCCTGAAAAGAAAATACATTCCTGGTTAGAGTTTAATACAAATTGTAAATTTCTGAATTTCATCAATCAATCATTTTCCAGATATTCTGGACACACCAGTTGGTAATGGCTAACATAAAAGCAAAACAGAACAAAACAACCCAACAACAAACAAACAAAAAAAAAGCCACACTGCTATCCAGCTAACCAACCAACCAACAAAACTCAGCTTTCCTTTATTTGTGATCAAGAGCACCCCAATGGCCAATGGTCACAACAACTTTATGCCCAAATTCCAAGATCTTCTGTGGAAGATCTTGTTGAGACTATTTTGGTGTAAGGGAAGAATGAAGAAAAAACAAGGTTAAAAGAAGTGTTTGCCACAAAACAAACCCCATGGATAACATCAGCAAGATTTCGCAGAGTTGTAGCCACACAGGTTTCACTTCAGTGAAAGAAGTGAAAATAACATGTAGGGTTCACTGAATCCAGAAGATCTGAGACAGAAAGACCCACTCAGCCAGTACCAGCTCAGAGTGAGTCTCATGTTTACCCAAAGGAGAAAAACTGTTAAACATTAACACTAATCAACATACTAGACTGATCACTGTAAACTATATAGAACCATGTCGCTCATATTTAGGTCAGCTAAATATGAGCTACACCTGCTCTAAACTCCCTATCCCTGTTCCTGGACTGTTGAATGGCCTTTTCTTCATCGATGAGATAGAGGGAAAGGAGATTGTTTTTATTATTCTGTCATCATTCATCACACCCTAGCTGTATAGGCAGCTGATGCTTTATTTTTTTAGTAATCTAAACAAAGAGAAAAATCTGGTGTTTCTGTTTTTGATTTGCCCACAGGTGAAGTACAAAAGGCCAAACTGACACTTAACATTTAAGTCATAGTTATACTGCAAGAGTGTTTACAGTGGCAAGGACGGCAAGGACTGTCAGCACACAAAAATCACAGAAATGATGATAACTGAGTAAAGAGTTTTGAGAACACTGGGTCATCCAAAAGTCATTATTTGGCATGTCAATACATCTCATTACCTCTCCTGTACTCCTTCAACTCGACATGATGACAACTTTGGAATACATAGTTCTAATACATGAGCAATGCAAAGAGTTTGGATCATGGGTCCTCTATTCATTATTTGAGAAAGTCTCAGCTTCTCTACCAAAACACCTTACTGGCTTTTCAGAATGGAAGTCACTTGTGATATTGCTATAGTGAATCATAAAACATGAGATTCATTTTCTCTCTTTAGATGTCAGTGCTGTGTAAGTAAATTAAGTTTGCATGCTTTGGCATGATGCTACCTGGCGGTTTGGTTTTGTAGAGTGGCATACAGTTAAAATTTTTCACAGGACTATTTGTCCAGAAGCAGCACAGACAAAAGCTGAGACGGTTGTGTTAAATTTGACAGTCAGAAAGATAAAAAAAGAACATATATAATATAGAAAATATGTGTGCTATATTTTACAATGTACTAAATAGAAAGACATTCTCAGTATTTATATTCCAACAAAAGAGTAATATTAAAGTAATTTTTAATTCTAATAAAAAGTCATAAATATTACAATAGCAAAATAGATGACAGCAAAATGACTTTTATTGGCCCATGAAATTATTTTGATGGTGCATGTTCAAGTCAGCAATTCACAGACCAGAATATTTTCACAGGAGATACCTTTCAGGACAATAGTTGACCCTTTTCAATTACATACTGAACAATGAAATGGGTACTGTGGATGAATACTGAAGGACAAGGACTAAGCTATATGAGACTAACATGTAAGTTTGTACTTCAGTTATTTCCACTGAAATTCCTCTACAGAGAGTCAAGGCTGCCAAGCTCATTAGTTCAGCTGGTAGTACTCAGGAGTACATAAGAAAATAAAGTAAATAAGGTGTAATCAGAGAACATATAGGAAACAGGACAAGTTAAGCACAATGTGTGCCAAATTTCTTCGTTTTTTAAACTGTGAAACACATCGAAGAAACTTTCACTTCAGTCTGATTTCTGTGATGCTCACCTTTAACCCTATCATTATGAATATCTTGCAGAAAAATTGAGAATATCCAATAAGAATCGCATAAATTGAATTATTCTACCTGTGTACATTGAAAACAGGTCTAAAAGCAGGCAAAACCTTTGGCTTAAAAAGGGAAGATACACTACTGAGCATGAACTTACTTGGCTTTTGAATATTTGTCATATTTTTGTGCACCGAGTTGGACAGATGAGGGAGCTATATTCCATAATTTAAAGCTGTACAATGCATTTAACATACAGTTTATATATAGAAAAAGTGTGAAGCACCATTACTCCATGGGAAAAATATGTGGCTGTATTAAAGAGAATAAATTATTCTTTCCAGTTTCATCAAGATACATTTCTCACACGACCCTTCAGTTTTGTGAGCCTGCACAGGAATATGAAAGAGTAGACTTTAGCCAAATGGCCACCATTCCTCAACATGTTCCTGAAAGAATATGATGACATAACAGTATTGGAACAAAATTCACAGAAGAGCAGGGAGAAGACATACTCATACTTTATAGGACACTAATTTAAATCTTAAAGGCAAACTCTAGTTATCTATGGAATAACTCCTATAAAGAGCATTATAAGGTCATCCTTACTTGAGGTACTGGATACCGTCTTCTTAGAGGTTCATATGGTTGCATTTTTGTCCTCCACCACAACTCTATGTCTGTCAACATCTCAAGCTATTAATTTGTAGGATCTATCATAAAAAATAAAGCTGCCTCTAACTAAACAAAATATTTCTGGCCGGTTCAAATACTAACATTAACTAACACTTTGTAAACAACAAAATGAAGGTGGTTGCTAGATTGCCAGTGAAAAGTCCTTAAATACTTATTTAATCCTGTCTCTATGGAAAGGGGCCTTTGTTTCATTATAGGTTCACACCAACACACATTTTTAGCAGATAATTAGGTACCATATCCTTCAATATCCAATGCTGGTTTCAGTACAATATAGTATGCTCTTACTCTTCCTTTTTTTCATAAGAGCAGATGACAAACGATTCTGGCACTAAAAGAACCAGATTCTTAGCTTATATATTTTGTAGGGTCTGCTACCCATGACAGAGATATGTATCAGTCCACATTGCAGAGACTGACTTTATTCTTTTCTCTGAAACTGTTCCTCTGCTATTGTGCAGATCCTACACAGCTTAAGAGTTAGTCCATCTTTTACTTACACTCAGTGGACTCACCAGTTTAGGATTTTTGTTTTCTTTTAAGAGATGGGAAGAGAAAGAACTATCCTCTTGTTAAATTTCTAGTAGTTTTGCTGGATGATGAATGCACTTCTTTACTGTCCTTTTCCTGGTTTCAATTGTGTTTATTATCTGAGTACTCAGGTCATATTGCAGTTATTGTTACTTTGAGAAAAATTTCAAAGTAAAAGGAAAATTAGGTGCATTCCTTATTATGAGTCATGATCTATACAAGTTTTGATCTCAAATAATTTATTTTACATGACTGATCTTTTTTTTTTCCATTGTATTGAAAGAGTATCATATTTTAAAATGCTGTCTCAAGGAATCCTAATGCTTGACAGAGCCTAGCAAGAAACCCTCAAATATACCCAACTCAAACTCTCAATGTAAAGCAGAGAACTGAAAAAAATAATACAGAATATTTTATATAATACAAAAATCCTTATAGTACACAAGTCAAGTAGCAGCCAGCTAACTGAAAAAATCTTCTCTTTATGCTGACACTCAAACATGTGTAGGAATGATATTCTGTCTATCATTACCCAAGCAAAGTCAAAACATCCTAAGAATTTCCTTCAAAGATTGCATTCCCTGGCCATTGGCAGGTTTCTGTTCATTCTGTTTCTCAATCCACAAGTATCACTGACTTCAATTTAAGTCTTACTGATTCCAGCAGATGCGTTCTGAACTGCCTTCCAGTCAATAGCCTTCATTCTAGGCTTCAGTTATGTATGTATAGAGTATAGACAATCCTGAGAAGTTAGAGCACCCTCAAGCTGCTCTTCCAAGGATGTGGCTGACTTTTTTCAGAATAATCTTATTTACTTTTCTTTGAATCATTCCTGTAGTCCAATATTTTGATTCCAAATAGATGTTAGTTTTCTACATCTATGTTTTATTTTCATTATCATCTCCACTTGCCTTTTAGGTGAACAAATACAGCAGAATTTGATTCAAATCAAAAATAGTGATTACATGTGTTCTCCTGTGCAGCTCTTCCATTATATAATTATCCTCATCTTCAAAAGTTTTTCCTACCACAGCTAAGCTAAATCCTATTGAATCCTAAAATTCTTTCAAGCTGCAGATCTTGTCTCTTTGGAAATAGGGATGGGTTTATTAATTTCTTTTGTTCCATCGAATGTCACATGTGTTGGCAATTTGGTTTCCCTTTATTGCTCTAGATTAACAAACTCAGTTTGCTATATCTTCAGAAGTCATGCTTCTCTACCTCTAATTATCTTTAACCTGTCTTATCTCAGCTATCTTCAGCTCATCCACATTCTGCAGCCCTTACCAGCCTGCCATCATCTGCAAATTGAAGTGGACTTTTCAAACCATTAATGAACTAAATTAGATACATTATTCATATATTATTAATGATAAGGCATGTTAACGTCTCATCTGACTAGATAAGAGGTCATTATGCCTATAACCAAAATTTTCCTCTGTAATTAATTTGAAAATTTTTGTCATTTTTGATGACCTTGAGATTGTGCAAATTCTAATATTCTGTTGCAGTTTAAAAAGCTTCATGTGAAAAACATCTAGCAAAATGAGATTTTTTTTCCCCTTTTTCAGCCCTTGAATGACAATATAAGTTTAGGTTCCAATGATATCTTAGCTGAGTTTCAAATTTTGTAGGATTTGGTAATTTTCCTCTGTATTTAAACACTTACATATTCACTTTTGAGTTCCCATGTGATATATGTATATACTTGCCTCTCTGAGGCAATATTGTGTTATTAATCAAGTGACAATTCTCCCAATGACAGCTAAAGAATCAGACACATCTATAGTATTCTTCTATAAGCATACTGTTTTCTGTAAACATTTCTTGACTCTTTGTGTATTTTAGTTAATTTTCCTTCTTTATTGTTTATTCAGTCTTGATGCAAGTAATTTGTCCCATCAGCCACATGACATCAACTTTGAAAAAAGGCAAGTAATGAATAACCAGTAGGAAATGCTGATGAATGAGGACCTGCTGAATTATTGCATAAATATGCTGCATTTGAAACTAATATGGGAATTCCTAAGGGCTAGCTATTTTTGAAGTACTGCTACAAATATCTTTTGATGACTAAATGAAAATATACAAACCCAGAGGTAAAATAACAGGACTGAGCCATCCAGCTAGTTGGATTTTGAATTTATACTTAAAAGTAGTGACCTAAAACCAGCTTTCCCTACCTCTAAGACCTAACACTTGGGCTATGAATATTAAAAAACTTTAGGTTTTAAAA
>JAYDZK010000274.1:16901980-16925707 GCA_034509185.1 Euphonia xanthogaster | reverse complement strand
AAAAAAGCCCCAAAAAAAAAAAAAAAAACAAAAAAAAAAAAAAAAAAAAACCACCAAAAAAAAAAAAAAAAAAAAAAAACCAAACAAACAAAAACAAAACAAAAAAAAAACCTCCAAAAACCTAGAAGACAGCTATGTCAGTGTAATTTTAGCTACTTTTGGGAATGGACCAGAAATGAGTTTCAACTGGTATTATGAGGGTGTCATGGGGCAGCAGGAAGGTTGGCCTAAAGATCAGTCATTAGTTCAAATGGCTTTTAGTGGCTGGTGATGAAAAAGCTGTGCTTGTCTAACAGTCTGGATTATTCTGCTTGTTAATGTGACATAGTTATCCAGTGGACTGCAATTGCCAAGTAAAAAAAAAAATATTACTCTCTGTATTAAGAATTTGTAGCTTGTCTCTGAACAAGGACAAAAGATCAATGAGGATTATGAACATCCACATGCCCTTAAAATTATATGACAAAACTAAAGAGGTGATCTGATACTCTTAGGTACATAGCACTTGTGCATCACTTAATGTTTTTAACATAGAAAGACCATGTCTGTCCCTGAACAGGTCTAGTACCAGATCTCCATCAGTCATTGGTGGAGGATCATTATTTTCCTTAGAGAAACAAAAGTAAAAATCTATAATAGCGCATATTTTCTTCAACTATCAACACAAACTTAGCTTATTTTTAAAATGAAAATTCTATCCATATATTGAAACAAAGTGAAGATTTTCATTTTCACAGAATGAGCTACAATAGTTTATTATATCCCCAGCACAGTTCCCAGTGATCTGAAAAGAAGCAAAATATTGTTATTGAGACACAGAAGGCACTGAAAACTACTGCTAGCTAAATAATGCACTGCAATTTCATGCACAAGTTTATAGCACAAGTTCAAATTCATACTTAACTAACTTCAGCATTGTAAAGGCCTGCATGAATATTTTCATTCAATAAAAGCACAGCATTTTGTGGTTAAAACCCATGATACTATTTATCCACTTGGAGCATTTTTTTAAGTTAAAACTGAAAAAATAACATGAATGTGTTTCCTAGGTGGAAAAGTATGTGTAAAACAGCTTAAAACAACAGAATGCTGTTCAGATGCTCACATAATTGAGTACACAGCCACCCTGAAAGGTCAGATGTAGTTAGAGGACAATCCACAAAGCTTAGTTTGTTTCAGCAAGATTTGGTGTATTTGACTCAAATATTTGACTGGATCATTAGCATTAGTGCAAATGCAAGGACAAGCCTTTGTATTTAAATAACCAAGGAAGATGCAGAGCCTCGTTCCTCATATATTTTCCTGATTTACACAATTAACCCACTTTCTGGTGCATTTTCTTAAGTAATAGGGTAACTTGTTCAGATCTCAAATCTAAGCAGTTGAGCACATAACACTTTTCCTTACATGATAATAAGACAAAGACATTGTTCTAGTGAAACCATATGTTCTAGAATCCTTGTATGCTTAAAGAATGATTTCCTGCCCTATTCAACATACAGTTTTCAAACTACAGCCCATATAGCAATATGAAATACCAAAATTTTAAAATTAAGCAAAAAATAAAAAAAAACCCCAAACAAAACCAGAAAAGAAATATAAAAGGCAAGTCTATTGACAACTATATTACAGAAGGCTAAAGTTTCCCACTGAGGGTTTCAAGTACAAATACTAGTGACATAAATGCAGTTTTTAAATCTATTTTTGACAATCATATTTTCCACCATAGAAAGGAATATTTTGATTATTCTGGCAGTAATGTATAAAGTCATCTGGAACATGGTCTGTCAAGTTCGCCAAGCCAGGATAAATTCCTCTTAAGAGAATTGCCTTGATGCTGCACACATTTGTCAAACTGCAGTCCATTGTTTATTGTAAAAAACTTAAGGATGATGACTTCCAAGTCCCATCTTCACTTTTTAACTCCTGTAAAGATCAGGAGATGTATGGCTTTGTTTAACCAAACTGAAAGTTATTTGTGGCAAACTTTGACTGAAATGCAAAATGAAAGAGTTTATCTTTAGTAATGTATATTGCATTTAAAAAAAGAAAACTCATTCACAAAGGATTTTGTCTGGACATTCTCAAATCTTCTGCTTGTAAAGTTGCTAAAGTGGAAACAGATCCAGTAACCATTCATACCACCTAACTTCTTGCCCTATCTACAATCTCCATAAAACTACAACATACTCTGACACTCCTTTTCTTCTTGGCTTGCATAATCCTTCCAATTCCTCCAGGATGACTTTCAGGATGATTGACATGAACAAAAATAAAACAAACACACAAAATAAACAAACACACAAAAATCATCAGAAATATCAGTATGTTCACTGAAGTATTTGATAATCATCTGACCAGGACCATTTTTGATTGTTTAGATCATTTAAGGATCTAACAGGGGTAATTTACAAATTTCCCACCCTCCCAGTTCCCTCTTTCTCCATCAGCAAAAATGCACACCTTATAGCTGGGTATAGAAGGTTTCTAATTTCTACCATTCCTAGCCTAGAAGAAAATCTTACATATGGTATTCTATGATACTGAATATCTTAAGTACTGTTATTAGTTTTTCCACAGTAGGTTTCCCTTGCTTCAAGCCTTCCCTCATATTTTCTTTCAGAAGCACCAACTGCGTTCAAGAGCCTACTCTATAGAAAAGTACCTCCATGGGGATCTTTTTGAAATGAGAACATTGCAGGACAAATACATTGCTTTCTTAGCTAACAGATCTATGCTTTTCCCAGGAATACTCTCATTTGGTTTTTGCTTTCCTCCTGATAATGCCTTCTTATATTGTAGCAGCATTTCTGAGTCTTGATTTTTGTCAGACTGACCTTTCCAGCTTACTGGGTCCAACTGTTTTTGTAATAAATCACTTGGCTTTTCAACAGCATCCTTACTTACAAGGCTTTTCACAGGCTTTATTAAAAGTTACAGAAGGTCAGTCTGAACCATTAGTTCCTAATACTAAATCACAAAATGTGAAAAACACAGGTTTTACAATCAGCATTTGTAAGAAAAGAAAGCTTACTAGAAATTTTTTAATCAAATTTTCATGTAACTCTTAAATGTGTCAGCATTTGAAAACATATGATCAAGCTATAACATTGCTCAAAACAGGGAAAACAAAAGAAGTTATAGCTGTTGGTAATAGCATTGTTAAAAGTCAAATTTTGCCTATGTGAATTAAATAGAGCCTACAAGTCCTTTGGGTTCTTATCGTATGATATATGCTGATATATGCTGACATATCAGCAATAGAGCTAGTGATAAATGAATTATCTCAGTCTGCAGCACTTAGTAGGCAAGTCACTGTGGATTTACTCAAGTGAACTCATTTTTTATGTACTCACTCTACCTACAGACCTATTCAAGCTTTTGATACACCTGCTTGTGCAGCATATCTCTTCTAGTCCTGGTACCATACTAGACAATCCTGCTACACAGTAGAAGATACCTACAACTGCAGCTTTATATTCTGAAGTGTAGATACCCTTTCTCCTGGCAAAGACTGTTTCCCACAAAGTAGTTATAGCCAGTCTCACAAATAAACAAAAGTTAACACAGCAAAACTTTTTTAAGCCCTGTAGGTACAGCTATACAAGGTCTTCTGCCAGTACAGAATTACGCAATCAAAAGCCTACCCTAAAATTCTCATAGTAAAAAAATCGAACACAGGTTTGACCTAAGAAAAAACATCAAGTTCCTGTTCTCAAGAACAGGAGGCAGAATGCTTTAAATTTTCTATAACATGGAAGACAAGATTCCAATAAAGGAAGTCCCAGGATCTCAGTCAGGAGAAGTGGTACACAAAGACCTGTAAGAAAAAATATTTTACTCCAAATACTGCTATTTATGTGTGATGCATATAACTAGGAGGATACACTACATTATATTCCTTCAAACATGCATGAGATGAATAAGCTGATCAGCACCAGCTTGGTCAACTGAGCTGCAGTCACAATGGGGGAAAACATGCAGGAGACCTAAGCTGTCATTCACTGCCTCCACCACCACCTTTGCCAGTTCTTGGCCTGCAGAGGAGAAATGGGCAGATGATACTTATTTCTAGTTGAGTCTTTAGGTATTTACTTACTGAGGAAATTGCACAACAATCCAGACAGTACAGATTTAACCCTTAGTCCTTCTACACAGGCTTGGAAACACAAGGCTAAGAATTGTCACTTGGCTGGGAACTCGATTTTGATGCTGGGTTAGCTAAGGCTGCTTCATCAGCTTCTCTTTGCTAGTCTGTGAATGAGTTTGAAAAGTCTACATTGCCAACATAATATTAGCATCCACTAGTTCAAGTTATTTAATTTAACCTTTATGTGTCCTGCATGTAGGATTTTAGATTGGCAAGGTGTTCTAAACCATTTTTCTCCCTGTCCCCAAATGTAAAATATAAATCTGTCAAGAAAATAAGATAAAAATGCAGGTCAGTATTAGTATATCAGAAAATTTGAAAAATGCAAAATTCATGCATTTGCCTAAGGGAACTGCAGAATTAGGAAATGCAGAAAAATTTATGTAAAGAGCCAACAAAAGTCATTGAGACTAAGAATAAAACTTAGATGAGCTGAAGATATATTGAACACATCTAAAAATAAATTAGAGTTGATTCAAAAAAGCCTTAAGACTTATGTTCACAGTGCTTACAACATAATGTGTAAATATTAAAATCATAGTGGGAGTTGGAAAAGAGTGAAAATTCTTAAAATTCAAATGCATGTTAGGTGTAGAAGGAAGAGTTTCCAAAAGAAAAAAATAATGAGTATGTGAAATTCAGAATAAGTGACTCATAAGGGAACACTGGTCACCTAGGAAGAACTTAACTACAAAGTATGAGAAAACTGGCACAACAAGAAACTTCTCCCCCGTGTAAATATTAGAGAAAGCAGATGTTTGTAACTGTAATGCTACCACTGTTCTCTGTGGGATTTTTCTTCTAACCTGTTCTAAAGGTATACTGATAATTTTATTCGACTCCAAAGTTTCTTGTCCACAAACAAGAGAACAGAAACCCTAGGCAGTTACTGTCTAAAAGTGATCTAGAATGGAGGCCAACTGTAAAATGAAAGGCAGTGTTAACTCTTAGTTTACAAGTTTTGATAACTTGGCTCTCTGGGGGTCCTATCTGATTGTATTCCGTTGCCAGTGATGGAGGCTACAGGTATTTAAAATATTTATTCACCTCCTTTCAAGAACTGAAAGCATTGAAACATGTCCTGCAATATTCTGTAACTGTCAGAAATGTGGTAGGATAGAAGGAAATTAGATTTATACACAAAGATTAACTACTGCAATGTTTAAGATAATTGTGATATAACAGTGTCCAAATATTCATCAATATTTCATTACCTTCCCAATTGGAAATCTGTCTATAAATCTGGTCACAATAATTGCACAAAACATAAGCTGCATATAGAATTTGTGAATCACAAAATTCACCTTGAAGATAAAGCTTTAAGTTCATCATTCTTCCCCACCCTTATTTCAGGATTTCAGTTATAGAATCTTAGAATTGTCCAGGTTGGAAGAGACCTTCAAGGTCATGAAGCCCAACCATCAATGCCCAGCACTTCCACTTCGATAGAAAGCCCATACATATCACCACCAAAAAAGATTAAAGAGAATATAGACTTAGAGGTAGACATGAAATATCCACCACAAACATTAGACTTTAACAGAAAAACAAATAAAAAGTGAACAGGCAGACAGTACCATGAGGACAGCCACTGCAGATGGCTGACCAGCTGCAGGTCTGGTTAATTCAGGGCATACAGATGTTTGATTATGCTTGTTATGTAGGAGACTGTCACGCAGCGAGGTGTTCACAGGGCTAGGTAATGAAGCATTGTTTGATTATGAAGAATTCATAAAGTGTGATTATCACAGTGCTGAGGCAACTTGCATTATTCTTTATTTCTACTTGCATGACTAATTTGAGCTCATTTTCCTTGAATTGCCACCATCACAGTAATCAAAATTTTCTTTAAATATTGCAACACAAGCATAGTTCACACACTGAACCTACAATATGTTCTTACATAGCGTTTGTCATCACTATGGAGAAGACAGAAAAGAATGAGAGTTTAGTGACATTAAGCAAGAGCTTTTGCTTCTGGTTAGCTCAGAATGGGAGGTCACCTTGGTGAAGGCTTTTCTGTAAGCTGCTTAATTCCTCAGGGACAAATATGTAATAGCATCACACTTCACATCTCAGACTTTCCATATGAAAATCAATTGATGAGTCAGGGAACTAAGGCATTCACAGTATTTATGGTTTGAGCTTTCCCTTTTTTTTAACATTTAATCTTTCAATCTTGATTGAAAGAGACAAGTATGAGCCAAGAGCATTAAGAAAGACATCTCCTGGAGATTTACAAAAGCATATGAAAAACTGCCACTCTAAAACTTCATTAGTGGGCTACAGACACAACACAGAAATTAAATTCATATTTCAATTGATTTCTAGACAATAAAATTAACAACTGCAGTAAAGTTTGTTTAGCAATAAGTAGTTCTAGAAATTTAAATGCAGTACACATAATGCTGCCCTATGAATAGGCATTGTGCAGAATTCAGAGTTTTCTGCCCACCAAAACTGAAAAACAAATAAATATTATAGTGGCTGTTGAGCCCCGATATTAAATACAAACTTCCCCCCTCTAGATTCCTTTTTCCCTTGAAATCTCCCATTATCTGTGGGGGCCTCTCCCTAAAAGTACTTGCCAATGGATCTTCCAATGCTACATATCCAAAGAAATTTCTATTTACTCCATAAATTTTAACCTCTTGCCTGTACGACTTTCATCTTCATCTTGAATATTTCCCAAACTTGCTGACACTCTGCAAGAGCAACAAAGTTCCCTTACACACTGTCCTCTCCAGGAAGGTGCCACTAAATCTTCTACTGCCTACTCAACAGTCAATTAGGACCCTTTTGTGGTCTTTTAAACAAAAGCCTAAGTCTTTCCTATGTCATCCCAATAACAAAATTACTGGCAGAGACCCAGGTGTACTTGTCAAGACTTAATAAGTCTTTTGGTTCCTTGTACTCTCTTGTTTTAAGTAGAGTTTTATTTATCTTACTACTGAAGTTGCTATTTAGAAACACTATTAGCTCCCTAAAGAGGAGAGACAGGAAAGAATTAGAAAAGGAATCAAGTAGTAAATAAAGTAGTGAAAATTAGTGATCTCCTAGTGAACTCAACTTGTCAGTTTGCACACAGTGCATGGTATAACTTTTTTTTTTACTTAGGCCATTATATAATAATTATTTTATTTCCATAAAACATATGTTAATATGTATTAATGTGTATACATATCAATGTGTACCTGACAGGTGGAGTAAAGGTCATCAAACACAGCAACCCAGAGGGGCTGTGGAGTTTTCTTCCCCTTTGGAGAACTGGGCAGTGTCCTGAGTAACCTGCTCTTAGTGACCCTGCTCGAGCAGAGGAGTGGGACTAGATGATCTCATGTGCTCCCTTCCAGCCTTAACTGTTCTGTGATTCTGTGGCTCTGTCATTCTCTGATCATGCACGACCAAACACTGAGAGGCTGTGGAGGGTTTATAGCCCTTCCCAGCTTTTCTTCTAAATATAATCACTTTTCACTCAGTGACTAAGCATGTACACATTATGTAGTTCTTCACAGTGCTGGCACTGTTTCTGCTGGCATTTCAAGTCATGCTACTGGATCATCCACTGGAGCACCAGAGACTCTTATGTGTGAGATAAGCTTGTGGACTGCAGTGATTACAGCAATGAGAAAAACAGTGAGCTATTGGAAATTCATGTTAATGCATTTCTTCCAATGTCTTCTCTTTTCTTGCCATACCTATGTACTTATGTGAAATCTAAGTAAAAGCACTGAATCTAACCAAAACAACAACCATGTCCATAGGATAATATATAATAAATATAAGCATCTCACATGCAACTCAAATATAGCTTCAAACAAAAGCACCTGCTTTCCAAAGGATTCAAAGATATTTTAATAATCCATTTTGAACCAAACTTTTAATTGTCCTAGTCTGACTGGCAAAAAATTCACTGATACATAGTCCACTGAAATAATTTTCATTTGATCTGATTCCAGCAAGGTTTTTTTTCAGAAATAAGCAAGACCTTTTAAAAGCATACAAATGACTACCATAAATGGGCAGAGAAGGTGTTAAGAGAATGAGAAATTCTTCAAGCTCTCTGCAAAGCAGCCTTTGTAATCATTGCACTACTTCTATTTCAAGGGTCGCTCTGTGACATTTATGATGTAATTATGAAAATAATAAAAGTGCTTTTAAACAAGTGCATTGGTAGATGAGGTAGAAGAAGAAATTAAATACAACTATTAAAATGCAAAATCTTCCGTTGGCCTAAAACATTGTAATTTCTTATGACACCCAAATAGCTCAATCATACATTAACCTACTGATCTCATAACGTGTTGATTTTTGCTGCCTCTAGAATCATGAAGATGGGAGATAACAGCTAAAAAGAAGTGGCCAAAAAGAAAGACATAAAGCCTATAAATACAGTGCATATTGCTAGTTTTCTAATGTAAGGATGCATGGTTTAGATACTAAATTTATTATGTAAGCTAACTAACTTAGTAACCTAAAATTCACTGCAACTGCCTATTAAGTATTTGAGGTGGCATTAAGGGTCTCATAAAATGGGATATTGTTAGCGATGAGGTGTGTGAAAGATGGTAAGACAATGATGATACTACTGATTTTAATAAGAAAATGAACTAAAAAGACTTTGTTTCTTGACAGAACTGCTTTGCATTTTCCTGTCAGTATATAGGCCAAAATAGAAGTGAAAATTAATTTACAGATACATAGAGCGTTGAAGGGTTTGATGTTCAGATATATTAAGAAATATGGAAAAAAAGGTGATTCCTGGGACACTGGAAGGGCAGTACTTTATAATATTCTGTTTTCCATGTCTTTAGTTCTGTTTTGGTACTGGAACCACATTTTTTCCTATTAAGATCAGAAGACATCTGCTTTCAGATCTAACTTTGCATAATATAATCATGCTTGGTAAATGAGAATTAACTAGCTAACTGATTTGAAATCAGCTAGTTGAAGCCAGACATTTTATGTATCTAGGATGATCTGGAAGCCAACTTCTTTCAAGTGGTTTCCATAGATTCTCAATGTGGAATAAAGGCTTTGCAGAACATATCTGCTTTTAAGTACTCATAAGAAAAGCTTTTATCAGTATGTCAAGAGTAGTGAAATGTTAGTATGGTTTAAATGATTTAAATTTTTGATTAAATTACCTTTTTATTTCTTTTTAAGATCTATCTTGGGTCTACTGGTCTACCAAAGTAAAATTGACACAACTCTTCTGGGTTTTGTTTCATTCACAGTATATCATTCCTATACAGCAATTCTATGCATTACGGAGAATTACCAGCTTGCAGTTCACCTTTCCAATCTCATTTTATGAACTACAACCAAAAAAAAGTCTTACCATTTCATGGCAGCTTATAAGCTTGAAATTTAAGCTCCAGGTCTATTTCTTTATGTTCTATTTGCTGATATACATCTGTCTCCTTTTACAAAAAACTGTACTAACAACCTTCAAATCAAGGGAATCACCTGCACACCGTTCCTTTCAGATTATTTTCTTCTATGGGGACTAGGAAAACTTTCTTGTACAGAAACTGTTAGACTGAACTGGGCTCCATGGGGAATCACTGGAGACATTATGGGCTACGCTGTTAAATCCCTCCAAAAATGAGCAGCACATGCCTCTGGCAGGCTTGTGCTGCCAGCTGTGGGATTGGATAGATCTCATGGCCAAGAAAGCTGCTGAGTGATAGGTTTTATTTTTGAACACTAAACAGTGTCTCCCCTACAAGACAAAGGGAAATATTCTATACAGGCATAACTCTTGAGTAAGCAATAGCTTCAATTGCTCTAGGCTAGATATGATTTTAACTTGGAAATTGGGATGAGCACAAAATTGGGTAGGATAATCTTTCAATTATTTGGTCCAGTGCCTATGATCATGCTCTTCTTATTACCATTATTGATCCCCTTTCCTAACAACAGTAGTACTGTTTCTAGAGTAGTTACCTGTTCATTGCTCTGTAGATTGGTATACTCTGGATATGTTTGGATAAGCACAGAAAAGATTTCATAGCTTATACATCAGTTTTTCTGAAAAGCCCAGGGGTTATGATTACTGTGAAAGTACTGTGAATAATGAATCTCCATTCTTTTTTTCCCCCATTCTTATGCAAGTAATTTAAACTACATGACAGCCTTCCTGATAGTTGTCAAGAGCAGCAGTGAGGCCCTGTCAATCAGTGCATGACTTGTGCCTGTTTCCTAAGCAGCAACAGACCAAGCAAACCCTACAGTGACAGTATTCTCTGCTTACTTATCTTGGCAGTAGCCAGCAGCTCTTAGTATTTTAAACATGACTAAAAATATCCACCAATTCAGAGAATGATATAAATGGCCTTGCAATAGACCACATAAGGCAACATTATTTATCACCAGCAGGTATAGAGGGAAAGCACTGAAAGCAAATTTAGCAAAGATATATCTGCAAGCTCAGTTATCAATAAGCAAATGATTAAAAATAGCAGACTGCCTTAATATTTTCTAATTAAGTAAAAAACCCACAGTTTCCTATTTAAAAATAAAACCTGCAAACATTTGGTTAATAGCTGTCCTCTGGACAATTCTGCTTGTCTCTTTACAGTGTATGCTTGGCTATAATTGTCAGGAAAGATTTATTTTAAAAACTTTCGCTGCAATTCTACATTCTCTTAATTAGGGAGAGTTTAGTCTTTCATATAAATCAGAAAGAAAGCATACTCATATTCACCTCATTTGAAGATTTTACAAGGAAACAAGAAAAGATTCCCAGTGTCCACAGTGAGTTTCATACCTTGGTTAACATTTTGCTTTCTGAAACTAGTTTTAGATTACAATATCGCATACACAAAGGGATCCCAGGAGTTTGCAATTAGGACAAGAAAGATACACATCTAATTTATATTCCTGAAGCTTGGGAAGATTAAAATAGCAATATTGCAGTATATAATGCAATCAAGAGCAAACTATGTAAGATTCATCCCTGGTATTGGCATAGTACAAAATCTGAGAATGTGGGGGCAAAACGGAGTCAAAACCTCTTTCTGCTGCAGTCTCCCAAAAAAATCAAACAGTTAAGGGCAGTTGACAATGAAAATTTCCTGTAAAATAAAGAATAAGGAGATATTTGGAAAAAAATTCTTTTTTTTTTTTTTTTCTTCAATTTGTTCCCCACATGGGATTTTAATAGTTTTTTACCAGCCTAACACTTATTAATTACATTAAAGTCAAATCATCTTCACTCCTTTCATCCTCTATACAGACACATGCAATATTGTGCCCTTACGAAAGGTGGGGAAATAAGACTAAAGGGTGAATATGCACATAGTTAAAGACCTCATATATTAAAAGGACTAGCCCTGCATTTCATCCCAAGCATTTTTTATGTTCCTTCATAAAAATCTATGTCTCTGGCTTTGGAACAGCTCTGAACATCTAGCTCTTGTCAGGTGATAAAATGAACTAAGAGTTTTATAAGAAGCCTGGCTTTACTCTGGACACTGTTCAAAACACTGTGGGAGGTTTGATTTCAAGCAATTGATCCAATCTCATGAAAGGAACACACTGCAGTGATAAGAAGCTTCCATCACTGTTTGCAGAAATTTAACCACAAAATAATCTGCCTACTTTTCTATAATAACTTACCAGACAGAGACAAAACTTTCTGCTGTCAATATGACTTACGCAATAAAATACTGGCCATTCTCATCACCACCTAAAGAACTTGCCAGGAGGAAAACAGAGCAATATCACACATAGATTTTTAATATTACAAAATATTACTTTTAGAAAGAAGAATGAAGTACAGTAAAAAAAATTCAAGTTATTCATCATCATGCACATTCTTTTATTGTTAGCAGGGCTAGTGTGCACTGGTAGTTCATGGTAAGAGAGAGCTATAATCTACATAATTTTACAATAAGAATTCTATTTGTCAAGCTACTGTTTCAATTCAACTAGATCTTGCTTCTGGCTAGAGCTGTTACATGACCAGTTATTGATGAAATGATGTATCTTACATCAAGAAAGATTAAAATTATAGGAGCAGTATAAGACAGAAATATCTTAATGACACTGTACCTAAATACAGGTTTACAGCCTAAGCTCCAACTTGACATTAAGGACCACTTTGTGCATTTGGTTTTTTCAAGGTAATACCAGTGTAATGTTTGAGAGATGAAGGTTTGGAACTTGCTCTAACTGTTGCTTTGAAAATAGAAAACATAGGAGGAACACAGCATTCTATTTAAACTGGTAACATTACTGCTTTCTTCAGTCAAGTCACTATCAAAATGTTTGTTTTACTTTTAGAATAGACTTTCGGGAAAGAGAACAATTTCAAATATACACCACGCTTTAGGCTTCAAAACTTCTGTTTTGAAGCAACAGAAAATACTGGTTTTTATAACATACTTATTTAATTATTTTCCACAAATACCTGAAGATTGTCACCTTTATCTCTAGTATGCATCTTTCCTATTCCTGTTCACTCAAGTCACTCAGTATAGCACTCAAAGATGCACATATTATCACTGAATGAGGCACTTCTGTAATTAGGAGCAGGGTCACTGTTTTAGTGTGCTTCTCTGCCCACACTTATTTACCTTGCTGAATGAGCAAATGAGTGCATACCCCTAATAAAATCACAGCTGGATATATGTTTAACCTAATTACAAGATAATTTATGCCCTTATTTCCATACTTCAAAATTTTTTTTACAAGTTACTATTTTTGCTAATTTCCTATTTATGCAGATATTTATTCTGACAATATCTTTCAGATTCTGAAGACAGCAGTAGCTATTACTACTTTCAGTATCATTTCAATATTAATAACATTCTATTTCAAACTGAAAATTCAAAATTGTTGTTTTATTATAAAGCCTCAAGTCAGAATCTTCCAGTTATCTGCCAGTTTCTCACTCCAGTCCCAGCCCCAGACGGAAATCTTACCAGACATCCTTAGATTTTTCATTAGAGTGTTTGTATAAACTCATTTTCACTTTGTATGCCCAGGAAATTAGGATAATGAGTTAGGTGTCTCGTGTGTATTATCATTTTATGCAGACTGTGTTTTTATAACAATATAGGTTTACAGTCATCTTCCTTGCCAAGGCTAACTGAAAAACATGAAACTCATTAAACTCTATTACAAACTAAGACTACCTTCAGTTTTTCTGGTACACTCGGTCTGCAAATAGAGAATGACAGTGCTGTCTGAATCTCTTTATATTGGTTTCCCATATCTAGAGTTCAAATGTGATCTCCTACATTTAGAGTTTCTTGAGAGTCTTTATCCCTTCCATTCTTTCTCATTCAGCCCGGATTTATTCCTGGTATTATGTGCTATTCAATTATAAGGTTGCACCAAAGATAACAAAAGGCTGAAGCAGCTCTAATTGCTTCCCCTTTCTATGGTCTCTGCAGTGTTCTTTCTGAGTCTGCCTGGGTGTTAAACCACCTGCACCTGAATCACTCACCATGACATGTAGAATACATTTGCCTATGTTCCTGTACTATCTACTTTTGTGCTGCCAAGATCACCAGGAAAGTTAAACTCATGGAGCTGCACTCCATAACTTGAACAAGACTCAGTCAGATGAGGTTCATGGGACATGTTGTCTGTGTTTCCTTTGTCAGTGTACTTGTAAAAAGAAGGGGAAGTTCTCAGCTGCGGGATAAAGCAAAGATGCTAAGTCGGCAAAAATGGACTTTGGCAACAGCTACTTTTAATAACATGAATTCTTAAAAGCATCCTACAAAATTTTCCACAAGGAGTCGTATCCTAAAGAGACAGTGCTATTCGATACACTGGGGATTTGCAGGGTTAATTAGAAAAAGAGAAATAATAAGCAAATCCCAAACTCATTATAAGATCTGAGAAACTGAACTGAGAACATCTTAAAGGTTGAGAAACTAAAAAAAAGGACAAAAAAACTTATTTTGCATTTGAACACTCTCTTTTCCAGGGTGCGAAGTCAATCACGCACCCAACCTTGTCTACCCATCACCAGCTAACAAATAGGGCATCACAGATTTGGGCTTGTTCAGTATGTTCTTCCTGTTCTCAAATATAAGAAACTAAGTCAATAATTACTCTGCCTCTGGGTATTTTTTTTCTTTCACAGCAAACTGAATCCATGTAGCTGCATCGCTATCAGTCCTACCACTAAAGCCTTAATCTCTCTATACTCACATTGTTTCATGCAATGCCAAAGAGATCAGCCCTGCAACCAGTGTGTAGGTACAGACTTCTTGTTAGGGCCCAGGCCTTGGCTCTTGCCTTTCCCTCTTTTTTTCTGGCTGAGCTGTACTCATTTGGCAGCTGTCAAAGTCCTCAGCAGTCTCAGCCAAGAAAAGCTGGATTGACACATTTCAAGATACTCATGGTATCTCGAAGCAATATTTTGCAGACTAGAGAGTAGGATTTGATTTTTTCCAGACATGACTGTCTTACAAGTGGTTGATACCATTGTCATCACAAAACCTCTTATTTTCCATTTCTAAAGGCAGCTGTGTAGTAAGTCAACACTGGTCTTCACTCAGCAGAAACCTGTACTTAGAGTGTGGGAGAAACTAAGAAACTTTACAAGGGGAGAACAGAGTAGCAAAAGAGTAACTCTCCTTTCCTTTAATCTAGTTTTTTAAAAGTTTGAACATGTGCCAAAGGCAACAAACAAGCCATGATGCTTGGATAATGTTTTATCTGATCTGTGGGAAGGTTGTATTGAAAGATATTTTGTCTTTGTCAATATTCTGTAAATGTTTGAAAAGTTTTGGTCAAAACATCTGTCCAGTTCTACTAGGAATATGTGACCTGTCCCTGCCATTGTACTCAAAACAGTGAGCGCACCATGAAGAACTTTGGGATGACTAATCCCAGGCACCAGTACATGCTGGAGTCTGACCAGCTTGAAAGTGGCCTTGTGGAGAAGAACCCTGGGGAAGAACAAGCTGAACACGAGTCAGTAATGCATCTTCACAGCGAAGTCCAACTGCATTAGGAAAAGCATTCGCTGACAGGTCAAGGTGGGTGATCCTTTCCCTCCACTCAGTGTTGGTGAGACAAATTTGGAGTGCTGTCTCTAAGTTCTGGGCTCCCCAGTAAAAGGAAGGTAGTGGCTCACTGGAGCCAGTCCAGCAATGAGTCAGAGCTAATTAAGGGACTGCAGTAACTAACGTACAAGGAGAGGCTGAGAAAGTTGACTGCTTAGCCTTCAAGAGAGAAGACTTGGGCGTGTTTTACAGAGGTGGTAAAGTTACCCAAGACACTCATATCCCTGAAGATACTGAAAATGTACCTGGACACAGTCACTGGAAACCTGCTTTAGCTGACCCATCTTGAGCAGAGGACTTGGATTAAATGCCCTCAAGAATTCCCTTCCAGCCTCAACAATTCTGTGGCTCAGTAAAGTGCATGAGGGTCTCTTCCAAGGCACCTGTCACTGGATACTTCTACTTGTACCAGAATCCAAAAGGCACTGCAAGCTTCGGGGAGCTCTCATGAGGCAGCTTTGTTCCTGTATTGTTCTACCAAACTCCAGATTGACAAGAAGGCTAAGCATGATCCATAGGTGATGGATGAAGACCTCTTGAGAAATGTAATTATCTGTTGCTTTGGCACGTGTTTGACTCATCACCAAGACTTTACCTAAAATACTGTTATCTAATTTATGGGTCCAGTCATTAGATTAGAAACACCTACTTTACTGAAGTGTCAATGAAATTTTTATCTCTTCTTAGTATTTTAAATTTAAGAATTTTAATTTTAATTTTATATAAATGCTGTGCTAGAGAAAAACAAAATAATTTCTTCAAAAACCGAAAGGTGAACTTTACTAGAACATGGAAATTGTTTTCTTTTCCTCCCTATGTAGCTGTTGAAATTTTTCCATTAGTCATTCAATTTTCTAATAGAGATTTAAAGAAATAATACTTATTTCCAAGCAGATTACATGCATTCTGAAGTAGATAAAAATGCAATTAAAGGAAATTTTTGGAAAGTAGAGGCATATAGATTAAGAACATTAAGAGGACAAGCAAGAAATCAGAACTGATTATTATTTGCAGTGTCTACACCAGGTTATTTTAACTGATTACAACAGTTTTAATTTTTTTATTTTCACTTTTACAAGTCAAGAATCAACACAGTGGCCTGAAGAATAAGATACCATAGATGAAAATATCTTTTCTTTATAAGCCACAATAAATGGAAATACACTGTCATCAGTTCTAGTCAAACAGAGAACAAAGTCCTGGGCAAATGCTATGCAAATAATTCATTATTCTGGCAATCTCTGTCCAAAACCACTATTTGGTGTTTTGACAGATTCTAAGACAAACTTCAGTATCTTCTTTTGGTCTAAAGATTTCTTACCAGTGACAATTGTCTGTACTCAGAACCACAGACCCATACATAGATGTATCAGTCTGTCTTTCCACAGCTTGTCATTTGCATCACAATTTAAAAGCATTTTAATACAACTTGGATTTTTATTTTAAAATTGCAGAATAGATCACACAACATAGGTGGACCCCACAGAAAATGTTTGCAACTGTCGCAGGAAACAGAGCATTCCTAGAAACACCGCAATACAATCTCAAGATTCAGAACTATTTGAGCCTCAAAACTCTCTACACCTTATCCTTAAAATTTTTATGAGACCCTTGGCTGAGCAGGTCTACGATTATTCTTTTCTGAGTTTTAAAATGTAATAAGATTTCCTCAAATCCACTGTCAAACATTGCTTCCAGCTGGAGCATTCGTGGTGTGATAAAATTAGAATGCAAAGAAAACACGCTCAACGCAAATAGGATTGATTTAAAAGTCAGACGACACATTTCAGCATCTGTGATGATATCAGCTGAGTTCTGCTCAGTGGTATCTGCATGCAGCAAAGCCTGCTTGGTATTGTGGAACTGCACCAGGCAGAAAACCCTTGGGGGGAGCAGGATGGGCCCAATGATAAATGCCTAAAAGTGCCTGGTGTTTCCTCAAGTTCTTTCAGCATTTCCTAGGTTCATGCTAGGCTACAGGACCTTGGGCAAATGTCAGTGGTGAAACTTCAGTGAATGTAAAAATGAAACCAGCAGGAAAAACAAACACAGAAATTAAACCATTAAATTATAACAACTTGACACCCTCCGTGAGAAAGAGAAGGTGGGTGCAAAACAGAGTCAGGAAGGCTTCTCCCTGACTCAAAATCTAATATGACACTCTTCAAATACGTAAAAGGCTGTTACAAAGAGAAATACAGGAATAGTCTAATATGCAATAGTAGAAGATACAATAGTAGTAAGGAAGAATTAAGTCACGCATTAAAAAAAAAAAACAAACAAAAAACCCAAAAAACCAACTAACCAGAAAAGAAATACCCAAATCTCTAACAACACAGTTAGTGATAGATTACTCTGAGAAAGAAACTCCTTGTGAGACTGTAAATCCCTCATCGCTGGTGCATCTCAAAAACAGGTATACAAACAATTGTCAGGAATTATTTGATACATGTGACTCTGCCCTCATCAGGGAGCTTGACTAGACAAGCTCTTACATACCCTTAGACTGTATTTTTCTGAATAACATGTGAAAACAGGGACAAAAATATTTACATAACATCTGCTGGTCTAGTATATAAGCCCACATACAAATAAGGCAAGTTTTTAAAATATTTTTTCTCCTACTACAAACAGCTGGAATTTGGTAGAATATGGGATGAGCAATGAACCTTCTGAAAATCTGAAGCCAATTTATTGGACTTGAGACCTTGAAAAATATGATTACTAGAGACTAAGTCCATTTCAATGGAGGGAGAGTGATTCAATTTCCAGCATTAATCCTTACCAACATGAAGCTTAAACCTAACAGGATCTTAGCACTGCTTATAAGGGTAGCATAAGTGATTTTAATTTCATAGGGTATGAGTCCCAGCAATGTGTCTTAAATAATTACAGAGGAAATCTCTGGGCTTTCATGGTTTGAAGCAAGTCACTGTCATGTCAGTGAAGGAACAAATCAGAAATTATCAGCTTTCAAAACTAAATTGAATTAATTAGAAAAATGACACTGAACTCCAAAATAAGTTAAATTCCTACTCAGTAAATAGCAGACAGGGACAAATCAGGGGGTGAGGGGGGGAGGAAGGGGGAGAGTATGAAAGTTCATTTTAAAATTAAAAGAATGAGGTTTATTTCTCATAGTAGGCCAGTAATCTAGGATACTGAAGATTTTGTGTCACAGAGGGGCCTTAAGTGCTTATCTGAGCCTACAAATACTTGAAGTTCCTCTGTCAGGGGCTTTTGCCATAATGACTTACTCAATAATAGATAAAGCTTCTAATTAAGACTGAAGACCCATTCATTAGGGTGTTTCTAAAAATTTTAACAACTAACTAGTGCAATACTAAGAACGAAATCCAGTTTCCTGTATACTTTTAGAGTACAGCAGTATCAAAACTCTCAACGATTTCAACATGACTGATATTGGAATGTTGCTCCCTAAATCATTTTTCTTGATTCTACTCTTCATTTGATATCAGTGTTTCTCATAATGAGAAAACTGTTCCAGTTAACAGACATGGCAGGCAGCGAGAAGGAACTTGCTGGTGGTACACGATGGTCTGCACCCCTCCTGGAGCCCATCTTTGACTATGTCTCAGAAAAAAATGGGAGAGAAACACATCCAATTTCCTGCCTGGAAGTCAAAGATGCTTGACTTGAAAAAGATTCTTGACATTCATTCTTGAATGATCAGCTTAGCTAAGTGAGACAAGCCTGACCTAGCATAGTCAGAAAGAAGAGTTTTTAGTCATCTGGTCTAGGTTTCCCTGGCGTATTCACAGTTTCTTACACATGTAAAGAAAGGCAGCACATTTTAAAATAGAAATTAGAAACAAATATTGGAAAAAGAAAGTGCTGTCACACAAAGCATATGAGTTTGGTAACCAGTGTTTCACATGGTTTTCATAAGGGTATATATGGTTTTGTTTTATTTGCCAACTATCTTCAAGGTTTTCCTTCCAGTACAAGCTTTTTAGATAAATCCAAGTGTAATTTTGAACACTTAATTCTTTTCAAAGAGAGGACATTTTGAGCCTCAAAATAATATTACCATGTGCACTAGCTAGTAAATTGAGTATTTTTATAGTTGGCTTTAATATATTTATGAAATAGATGGGGTTTCTGCTGACTAAACAGAAACCCCAAATCCTGTTAAAAATAGCTTCATGGCACTTAAAAGCAAATTCTGTATTAAAGCTGCTGCACTGGATTATTATTACAGAAATGCACTGAGTGATTTGTCCTTCAAAAATTAACTTTGTTCAAACTCTGAATGTACATGAGTGATGATCAGAGATACATATATTTTGATGAGATTATCTTTCAGTGGCTTTGTCCAATGAAAGAAGTTATAATGCCTCAGAATACAAATTATAGGGTTCATGTATCTTAGAAAAAAAAATGTACTAATAGATGATCACACGAAGTTCTAAATCTCTTAAGCAGTTTCCTCAGCAAGCTTAAAGAGAGCAACAGATCTTTGAGCATTTTGACAAGGAAACCCACCATCCTAAAAGAGAAGAACAGATTTGTTTGAATTTATACAACCCATAAAAAATGAAACCTGTTTAGATGAGCAGAAGTTTAATTTTATTTTCTTCCCCAAAGTCTTTGACAGAATGAAAAAAGAAGCAGACTTTCAAATGTTAGGAAAAAAATGAAAGCAACAGTTATCTTTTTTTATGCTTAAATATTTCAGATACAACCAGGAAACAGATTTCTCTAGCTTAAAAAGAGAAGCTGGAAAGATTTGCTTACACTGTCACTCAGATACACAAAGACACACCAACATTTAAAAGAGCCAGAGCTTGTGTTTAATGTCTTACATTCCCTAACCAAATTTTTAATTTCTTAATTCTGCCACAAGTAAATTCTCCCTGACTCTCTGAAGCAGAAAGTGATGCTGAGTCTGACTGGACTGGTGGAGGTACAGGAGTATAATCTATTTCATACATGCTCTTTTTAACCTCTCAGTACCCACAACTACAGCCAAAAAACCCAGAACAGCTACTGTAATATAAGAGCCCCATTGTGCCTCAACCATACAGCCCTGACTGAAGATGCTCAGCAACTTCATCAATTCACCAATGAAGTGGTTCTGTATCTTTCTTGCCACTGTGTATGGGCAATTCCAGAAGCTCGAGAGAGGAGCTAGGCTAGGGATCTGCTTGCTTTAATAATCATTTTACAAAGCACCCAACTCAATCCAAGAGACAAAGGAAACTTCAGTCTTCTCTGGCCGATGGGGTTTACTGGCTGGGAGTTTATTCTTATTCATATAGTTTTCTGGTGCACTTATACAAGAACCAGGAATTTTAGGAACTTCAGGTAGGTCACCCTGATTTTACTGTTGGCAAAGCACTCAGACACAGTGGGTTTGAAAGCACAACCCACTCAAACATGCTATTATTAGAACCAGGTGGGAAATAGTTTTCCCAATCCTGGAACACTTTTGAAATAAAGAAAAGAAAAACCCTTTCTATTGTTAATTGGGACTAAAAGCCAAAATCTCCAAAGAATCTGCAAATTGGAAATCAGTAGAAACAATTTGGCTAATTACAAACCATTAAGAGTTTGGGATGAAAAGTAATCAACTTTGGAAGAAGTATTCAGAAGATACAGATATGGTAGAAAACACACTAGGAGAAAGTAATTGGTGAAAACATTGCCCTTAAAATTATACTCATTAATAATTACCATGAAGGATAAATATATTAGTGAAGACCATCTACATTTGTTGAGAGCATCAAACTCATAGAGTTCTCATTTCTTCTTCCCTTTAAATTCATATGCTTGCGCACAGCAATCAGTCATGAAATTATAGACTCCCAACATGGTGTAGATTTGGGTTTAGAAATAGCAACAGCAGAATCTTCAGTATTTTGAACTCCAATTCCTTGATAAAGCCCCTGAACTAAAATGTTGAGACTGTATAGGTTTGTATGCCTGCTTTTCAGCTTCAAAGAGAGTTACCATATACCACAAAGCCTATGAGAGACTGGAAAGAAATGTCACTTTCAAAATATGTCTGTAAATGCAAGAATGTGAAGAATTTCACTTCACAGAATCAGATGTCATGTGGATATTTCCCCATAACCATCACTTTCTCTGTTAGGTAGCTTTAAAAATTTGAGTTAAAAAAACATACAAATAAAACAACTTCCATTAAAAAAAAGGCAAGTTCTGAAAGCTGTCTAACAAAAACTCAGCATGGCTGTCTAGATGCATTTCATGATTATTTGTTGGGCTACGCAATGTCACACACTGAATGCAAGGTCAGATTCTCCTGTGACATTGGAGGAAAAACTTAACTGAGATCAATAGATTATGATCACCTGTAGTAATGGTAAAATTAAACTCTCACTTCATGCACTATCATGTAAAAGAAAAGACACAGATGCTCTAAAACTCAGGCTTTGTAGTTTCTGCAGTTTTTATGTTGTTCTTCCAGTACCCCACAGATATTTAGGAGAGGTATATTCAACAACAGTGTATTTAGCCAGGCAACAGAGTTCCATTGTCAAGACAGGATGGCCTTATGGCAGAATTTGTAACATGCTTTCAATTCTGGTGATGTGTTTTCCAGTTCCATGATGAATCTTGTTTACATTTCTCTAGCTCTTTGTAATGCCACTGCAAGAACAGCACAGCAGGATACCCTAACTCAGCTTTCAGTGGTACTAGGATTGACAAGGTGTGTGTTCCAGTTTTAACTTGATTTTTTTTGCCCTGGGAATGTGGTTATGATGCCAAGAATGGATTTAGAGCAAATAAGTTGAAATCAAGAGCAAAATTACCCCCAAAAATTCAAAGGAAGGTATTACTTAAACCAGCCAAAATAAAACATGCTGCCTCATTTTTGGTACTATTTCTCTTATTTTGTGTTCAGGAAAGGAAAACAGGTTTAGTACAATATCAGGGTAACAAATCTTTTTAAAATAATTTTCTGAACATTTTGCCATTAGACATTTCTAAGATGACAGTTTCACAACAGCAGATGATAAGCAACAGATATTCTTCAGCATAATTATTTTAAAAACTGATGGCTGTAAATATATCTAAGACAAGTGAATCCAATATATCATAAGAAATATCATTATTTCTTTCCTTACATCTTAAAATATTTTCTAGCAGCTATTTCCTTCCCTTGAAAAGTATACAGTTTTAAGCAACAAAATGTTCTGGTTTTATATGCAGCAGCTCTAACATGGTTCTTTACTATATTTTGCTAACATCATGGGTTTTATATTCTGCAATAATCAATCATTCCCTGCTAGAGAGAAACGTGCTATTTCTAACGTTTTATTTTTAACAGCATGTTTCATAATAGATCACATTCAATTCCATTTGTGAGCTCTCCAAAGCCCAAAATAGCAGTAAAAGATGGACAGTTTCTGGGTAAGAAAAATATTTTGGCTGAGGATATTTACAACTTGGAAATATTTAATCCTTAATAAAATAAAGGTTAGCTGTTGTGAAGCTGATAATTAGAGCTCAAAAACACTGAGGCTGCCTAATGAATTCTGGTATGTAGGTTTGGAAGCTTCATCTATGTTTTGATAAATCTTGTTCTGTTCTCGAAATGCTGACTTGAACCAGGAGGCTAGGGCTGAGAGCATGAAAAGCTATTTTTAGCTCTCATTCCCTGTGTGGGGATCTAAATGTGCTACACAGACCCAGTGAATGGTGCTTTTAAAACATTTGCATAGGGACAATCATGAAAAAATCATGTATCTAACAGAGAAGCACACATATGGTTCTTAGATTGGCCTAATAGCTTAGATGGCCACTGTAATGACCTAAATTACAACAAATGTATAAGCAAAGAGGATGTTAGACTTAGATTGCTGCAAGTTCAGCAACAGGAGAGGCCATATTCACACTTTCTATGTGTTTAACACTAGAGAGATGATTCAATATACCTTGGCTAAGATTCAGTGACCCTTTGATCTGTGTGGTCATGATGTATTTTAATATATTTCATCACAAAATAAAGAATGCAACAGCTGCTTAAACTTTAGAGTCAGTTTCAAGTCTTCATACTTGGGCACATAAATCTGATTCAGGTTTTCAAAAAGGCTCACTCTGTCTGGGAGCTGAATATTTTTGAAGGTTGATCAGTCAATCTGGCAATAAAAGTGAGTTGAACAGAGTTTTACTGATAAATTAAGACCTACTTATTACTGATTGAATCAGAAAAAGAAAAATGAGAGCGTATGTGGAAAAGTAAATCTAAAGAACTGGTAGTCTAGAGATATATAATGTTCAAAGTAATGTGCCCTTCCACCAGAACATATTACAATTATAGAAAAGGTGACTAATTACATAGAAATGCTGAAATTAGTCTATTGATCCAGAATAGTAGTAACTTGGAAAAATAAAGAGGATGACAACATTAATCCTTTCTTAAAACTGAAGAACAATTACACCCTGTACAACCGTTTCAAAAAATAAAATAAGCATGTGTTGGCTGGAAGCAGGTAAAATTTTAAGAATCTGTAGTGCAGCCCCACCAGATAACAAAAGGAATTTACACTGTGTCTA
>JAYDZK010000274.1:16876394-16901880 GCA_034509185.1 Euphonia xanthogaster | reverse complement strand
CTAGATTTAAAGAGAAAAAATTGTCATTTTAAATATACTTGTAATGCATAATTATATACTTTTTTTTTTTTAACTTTCTCTGATGCTTTCTTAAGGATGCTTGAAAGGATTTGAGCCTATTTCCATTGGTTAGCCTACAGCAATCCTTTGGGGACTTGTGCAACAGAGCCTATGAAGAATATTTGGAAATCTCATCTCCCAAAGTTATAGTCAAGGACATAAATTTTCTGTTATTCTTATTTGCAGCTCCTTTAAAAGTCTATTTGGGCATGTATTTTCCTACTGCTTAACACCTCTGAAATGCTTTGTTTGCTTGGCAGGGTGATCAGATATTTTATGCAAGTACTTTAGCAGAGTAAAGAAAACTGTTTTCCCTACAGCTGTCTGATAGATTTGCCAATGGCAAAGTGTCATGTTATTAGTAATTATTTCCATGTTATCATAACATCTCTAAAGCATTTAGCAAGCCACTGTCTTCATTTACATTTTTAAATGAAGCATCTAACAGAGGATTTTAGATGCATGAGTGTTTGATAAAGGTTTCGGGCATTTACTGCAGTCTGAAAAGTGCTTCTGGGTTTTTTCATGAGACTGTATAGATCCAGAAAATTCTTTTGAGAAAGTCAATATTTGAGCATTTTAATGAAACAGAAAAGCTAGACTTTGTATTTCCCTCTGATAAAGTTAAAAAAGGAAGTGCATGCCTCCCTGTTTTATACATGATGGCATAAATTCTATGTATCAAACCAGGAAAGGCTGCCTGAGCAAAGAGTGGGTTTATTTATGCTATGAGTGAGCTGCGGCATATGATGATCAGCCAAAAGCTCAGTGGACTCTAAAAACTAGACTATTTCAAAAGAAAGGTATTTAAATGAGTCAGTGCAGACTCTCTCATCCTTTCTGCTGTGATGACAATGGAATTTAAGGCTTTTCTAGAAAGAACACAGAACACACCTGCTCCTTTTTACCCCTCTGAACATAATGCAGACAGCTTAGAAGAAATCATCACTTGGATCATTTTCTCAGTGATGCAAGTGAAATTACACAGTAAGTTTACCATCTGTTGGGAAGGCTCTACCTTGTGTTTCACTGGTTTCAAATACATTGCACCACTGCAGGTACACACAACAGGTCCATTTCAAAGTCAAGTTGATGTACATTTGATTATGAATGTGTGTTTAATAGGCAAGATCTCCTTGCAGGAAAGCACACTGGCCTCACCTGAGTCACAGCCTCTAATTCCATTATTTTGCTAATAGTGTCTATACAGAATATGTGGCCTTTTCATACCAAATGTATATTTTTTTCTTACATTTCCATGACTCCGTGTCTGCTTCAGGATTTCTCTTAGGCTTGCTTCAGACAATGTAATGAACTTTATTTTGATTTTTTGCTGATATTTTCTTTCCAATGACCATAGTTAACTAACTTCATAATATAAAAGACAAAGAAATTTCTCCATAATTAAAAAAACCACATTTCTTCTTTACATGAGCATAGTATAAATCTGTATATAAATAATATGAATATAATATAAATTCAGCACATGACATTTCATAGATTACATAAACATTCTTTATATTGTAGCATTGCTGGAGGGAGGACATCAAATATAATTAGTTGATCTGTTTAATATTTAATTGATAACCTTGGTCATAGGAAATGAATTTAATGGAGCTACTTCTGGAATTAATCCAAGACTCCACATAATGCCAGGATTGCAGACCTCTATTGCAGTGAGTTCTCTCTAGCTTCCTGGTGTTATCCTGTGTGGTATGTGTTAACATATCAATAGTTTTAAGATCTAAAAAAATCTTTGTACTGACTTCCCCATTCTGGACCATCTGTTGTCCTCAAATCACATATGCAGTTTACTTTTCCCTCCAGCTCTCATTTGTTTCTACAGTCAGCTTGAGCAACAAATTCAGAAGGTTCAGGGTGCATATACTAAGTATTGTATTTTTGTTGAATTAATTATATGAATGCATTTTGCCAATGATGCAAAGAGAATTCTCGGTCAGCATGAAAATCATACTTTAATTCCTTTGTCCAGTGCATCAAATTAGTTTCAAATACAACAGTGTTGACTATGCTGTATCTGAAACTAAATTGATGCACTGACTGTGAGTCACAATATGACTCCCCCTTTTCTTTTTTCCTCTTTTTTTCTTTGTTGTATAATGCTATTAGCATAGATTTAAAGAAAATACTTTTAAGCTCTTTAAAGATTTATTATAAAATAACACATCAGAATTGTGCTTGTACTCCCACAACCCTGCAATATACACAGTGGCAGTGCATAGGTAAAAGCACAGTCATTACACACTTTGTAACCTTTTCTCAGTTTAGAAAATACAGATTAACAAATCAAGAGGAAAAGAGCAGGCATACAAATTTCCCATTTCATTCATTTGCTGCTCTTACTATGTCAGATTCTTTATTTTTCAAGACTGCTGCTTTCCAGCAAAGTGAAATGCTAAATTGCTCAAACCATGAGAAATAATCAGAAAGTGCTCTAAGATGAATGTAGTTCTAAGTCAATTTGTAGTAGAAAGTGAGAAAAAGGGGCAACCTGTTCCTTCTCCAATGTAAATAATGTGTCTGATTTTTGTCTCAATTATATTGCTAAGAGAAAGGCTAAATTCTGCTGTAGACTTCCACACCATCAGTTATGTGTCACTTTCCTGGGATTAAGACAAAATGCAAACACATTTTATTCTTGTATTATTTGAAGAGTAAAGCTGTCTTCATTGTTTGATATGGAGCAAATAATCCCAAACTGAAGTATATCTTTAGTGCTACCAAATTTTCTGTGAGAAAAATGTACTAATGCTCTTTTATATGGCAAGCATTTATATATATGTGGTGGTGCAATGTTACTAGTAAGAAACTTGGTTATTTCTAAGGCTCTGCTTTAAAAATGACAAAAGAGAAGTTCAGCAATCCACTTGACAATCAAGCAATGTTTTTTTCCAGTTTAACTCACCTGAACTGTGAAAATAAATCTGCTAGGAAAAAAAAAGGGTTTGTGTGGGGAACTTAGGATATGATTATCTTCAAAGCGAAGAGGAAAAAAAAATGCATCAACTTAAGAAGGAGCTCTGATTCAAAATGTAAACAAGAGAGACCACAGATATCATGAAATATCTGCCACCTACAGCATGTGGAACTAGTTGTAACCAAGATTGTGCAATAAAAGATTTTTTCTATTGGTTGACCTATCTCCAGAAAAAAAAATTAAAACTACCCAATCTAAACAGCTCAGGTCCCCAGTTTTTAATTTGACTTATGTAGGAGGAAAACAGCACTGATTTAAAAGGAAGCAAAAAGAGAAATTTTCTTTCTGAGAAAATTGTCATCAAAAGCAAAAAACTATCAAAGCAGAAAACTACAAAGCCACCTCCCATCCCTTCTCCAATTTCTTTTGGCAACAATCTTGCTTTTTTGCTGCTAGAGTGGTTTTGAAGGCAAGCAACTTTTCCTTTGGTTTTTTGGGTTGTTGTTGGTTTTGATGGATTTGCCTATCATGAGGCAAATCAGTTTCTGTACTCCAGCTCTGCCTGTATCTCACGACTCAAGACTTTCCAGCAGGGAAACTGAGCTTCTGCAAAGTAGAAATTGAACATAAATCTATAAAGTGGCAGGGCAGAACACTCAAAACTAAAGACAAACACTCAAAATTAAAGCCCTTTTTTCCCTACTCTAGCAAATTTGCATTTGTTTACAACCTAGTTTAAATCAATCTGATTAAATAAGAACATAACAATGACTCAGATAAATATAACCTACATAACCTTGTCTGGAATGCTAACATTGTTATTTTTGCAGCTGAAGCATCAACTGCAAAATTTTGACAAATTAAAACCTTAGCTAAAGCTATATGGCTTTTAGCGTTAATGAAGACTTTACTATTCTTATTTCTTCTTACTAAAGTGCCTGTATTATCTCATGAGTATATATCAATTAACTATAAAGATGTAATTCAGAAGAAAATCTTCTTGACAGTGAGTGTAATCCTGCCTTAATATCAATTCTCCTCTTGGCTATTTCCTGTCCTGGACTTGCCACTGTGCAAGCAATCCTAATCAATACCAAAAGAAATCTTAGCCAGAAAGGTCAACCTGCCACAGAAAGAAAAAAAACCACAGCACTAATTACTGCTAAGAATGATGTTCATTTAAATGTTTTATTTCCAGACAACCTTGAAAATTATCTGATTCAAAATTAATCTAGAAAAATAGTTGCTCACATCACAAAAACATGATTTATTTGTCAATTATATAATCCAAAAAAATTATAAACTGAAATTTATATATATTGACTGAATTATAAACTCTTTTCATGTTCATAGAAGTGGGATATCCTTCCCTTTGGATCAAGATAAATTTCAAGATCTGCAAGTGAAATACAGTATCACTGCACTGGGGTTCTCCTTAACTCCTAATAGTCAAGCTGCTGATTTCACCATACATCATAAAATGTATATTCTTAAGAGTTAATACTTAATGAGAATCTAAAACTTCAAAGCATTTTAGATAGCAGTCGTGGCCTAGTATTTGTACTCTGCAGGCAGGACCTCAGACTGATATTACTCCTGATGGTTTAGAAAGGAGATTTTTGGTTTCTCTGTTCACAGTTTCAAGGTACAGCTTGGATGCTGAACGCAGCTAATCTTTAAGGCCATCCAAATTACAGATGAACTGTGCAGTTTCAACTGGCACATCTACAGTGAAAGAAGGGTGGATGAACCAGAAGTGTTCCTTCCAACTTGCCTAACCATAAGAATTATTCCCACATATAGTGCCACTATCCCTCTTGATTTCATTCATGTAGGTAAAATTGATATGGAGAGTAAGAGCTCTTGTTCACTTGGCTAGTTTCGGTGTCCATAATTACTATTTGAAGAAATTTTTACCCAGCCTCTGGAAAACATACTGCCATTCCATATAACTGCTGGCTATGTCTTCCTTATTTCTTACAGTGGATTATGTTGATGCCACTCTTTTCCAAGCAGCTCAATTTACTTGCTTTCCTCAGGTAGACTTTTTTCTGTCTAGCAGTAAAGGGACAGAAGAATATCAACTTCAAGATACTGCAGATCTGCTTAACATAATCAATGTGCACTAGTATAGGTGGTGAAAACAGGGAGCAAGTAGATACCTCCCTGAGTAAACAAATTCAGTAATGATGTCTTCTTTGGTGTTAGATCCAAAGAAGGATTGACACAAATGAGCAGAGGAACTTTTTTTTCCTTAAAAATGTAATAATATAACCATTAGTTTCACTAAGGGACAATCAATTCTTGAATGGTCCATAAATCTCCAGAGAATAATATGCAAGTTTTTCAGTATTTCACAGCTGTATTCTGCCCTCAGAGTATGTGGGCAGCTCTATTCAATTACAAAGGATGCAGATGAAGGGTATGATATGTCCTGAAGTGATGACAATTTGATGATTATTGTGTTTGATTTGAAACTCTACCCTTGCCATTGAACGTTTTTTTTTGTAATACGGCCTATTTTAATGTGGTTATAGAAACCTTTGTCTCACTATACCCAAGGCAGAAAATAGCATGTAAGCCTAAAAGCAGTATTTTCCTTTTTTCCACCAAAATAAGAGAAAGCACACAAAAAACCCCCAGACATGTCTGCTCAGTGCTCCATTTTCTATTAAGGCCTTGGTTTCTGAGATATTGAGCCTTCAGTTTAATAAATCAGAAAATAGCCTGATGTGATCCTTTTCAGCCTTAGAAGATGCTTCTTGAAGGTAGCTAATTTTTCACAAAAAATATTTTTTCAGCAGTATATATTGAGTTCAGCTATGAAGGATTGACAAATCAATTTGCAGAAACTCTCTTCATTTGAGAGAGAAACATCCTCCCATGCTCCTCCAAATCTGAATCTTTCAGTTTCATCTTTGAAGCCAAATATTTGGTTCCTCCAGTTAACAACAGCATTTCATTTCAAATTTCACATTGTTTGAACTCATGAAATAGCCCCAAAATATTTTCTTAGCTTCAATAACAATTTGTTTTATCATTAAGACAGAATCTTTTACTTTTTGGCTCTTTGATATTTGTTGTGATTAGATTCCCTTTTTTCCTCAAAATTTCTACAAAAGACTCAGAATTTATCCATAAAATCCTAAAAGGAATGTGTTCTAAAAAGCTATTCGGTTTGCTGCTTGCAAACCTACCTTTCTGTTTTGTTAAAAAAACCTGTATGTCACAAACCATATTAAATACTTCCTAACTTTAAATACACTCTTCTGGTTTGAAAAATAAACTTTCATTTGCCCAAGATTTTATTTGTTGTGACCATACATTCAGCAAGAGAACCCCATATCAAAACAAGATATACCATGTCAGTGAAATAGGACTGTCTCTGTGGTCAGTGATGCTGACCTTCAATCTAATATGTACTTTCAAGCTGTAAAGCGCAAGCTTAATTGTTCTCACCATGCATGGAAAACATTTACTGCCTGTTCTGTCTAACCAGCGGCTTAAAGAAGGACACACTCATGTCTGCTCTACGAGACAATAATTCCTGTCTGAATAATTTAATAGGACACAAAAATTGAGACGTCACGCAATAAAATGACAATTCCCATCAAAATAAAATGTAATTTAAACTAAATCAGAAGCTATAGCTGATTTCCTGGAATGAATAGCGTGGCATCAAAGTCTTCTTTAAAAATAAAGAAAAAAAAAATCACAAAGTAACTGTAATTTTCAATCTTATCAGCACAGAGTCATCTAATTAGTTTCTTTCTTTAAATTATGAGGTAAATTTTGTATAACTGGACTCTGGTAGTTTTGTAAAGAAAAAGCTTGCACTAAAAATAGAGCAGCTAGATTGTAAAGAGGGAAATATTGATATATTGCATTCCACTGGGAAACTTTAAAAAATATCTATGACTGAGAAGTAGCATTAGGCTGTGTACAAAAACAGTTCTGGACCTGATTTTAATTTCTTTCTAAAAACCTTACTGCTTGCTTTACAGTAACCTTCTGATTTAATTACAAATTCTGTGCCTTTTTCTTTTAATGTATGACATTCAGTCATGTTACATCTAGCATGTTACATATTTTTTAATGTATACAAACAAAAAAAATAGAGCAGACAGTGTAATTCAAGTATTGTTTGCTAAAATTCATTATATACTGGTTTTATTTACCTCAGCAAAATTGCTTATGGTATTGAAGCCTAAAATCTCCCATCTTCCCTTTGGGAAAGAAGTAGTATTCACAGGTAATCAGTGCTTTTTATGAGAATTCACCATTCAATCAGGGGTTTACCAGGAAAATCACAAACTAGTAAACCTCTATGGGCTTCTGTAGGAAGTGTTGAAAGGAGAGCCCTCTTCTTCACATATTTACAAACTCAAGGCCGAGAACTTGCCAGCTTAGAATGTTTTCTAAAGGAACTAGCAGCTTGGGATCTTCCATTTCTTCAATGTCCAATTTTAGAAGCTTATGGGCTCATTAAATCCCACAGTAGTAAGTACTTATCTCATGAAAATCATTTGCTGAGGTACTCATAAGTGAGTGTGTTTATAAGAATTAGTTGTTTATAAATGTTAAGTGATAAATTATAGAACATTACCCAGTAAAAATCAGATATTTGGGTATGAATGTTCATCCTTTTTTTCTCAAATCACAGGGGTTTTGTATGCATATACAAATCACTATCCAGCAGTTATTAAATATCATTAAGAATATAGAAAATCAGGAATTCAAAATCTCAAATAACACAGGAAAGTATTGGGATGACTGAGGATTTTCTTAAATTTAGCTTGGCTTTAGTAGCTGAAGTACTCTCAGATTTTTCTTCAGGTCTTTCTATTTCTCTGGTCTTTTCTTCCTGCATATGTTTGCATAACTATAGCAAAATTGACAATTGTTTCATTGACAATTTTCTGTTTAACTGCAGAACAGAGAATTGCTTGGGCTTTTTTCACTTTATTTGCTTGAATATTTGACATTTTTTGTCCCTATCATCTATTTTGGCTTTCTTTAATGCAGAAAATATCTGTTTCTACATGTCTTCCTTTGTTCAGTGGGTTCTCTGATAGATATGTATCAATGTGGTTTTTTTTTTTCATTTTCTTCACATTTATATTCTGGAAACTGGTCTTTTAATAGTCTTTAAGATTTTCCAAGCCTTGCCAATAATTTGCCACTTAACAGTGAAAGTGCAGCAACTGATCTTCCATCATTCTCCTGTAAAGGAATCACTTCTGATAGTCAAACCTGCCTTTAAATTATTGGTAATTAAAATTGTGATATGCATTTAGAGACATGGGGATAAAGAATTGCAGAATAAAGGAGAGTTAAATTCCAGCTTAATGAATCATTTAGAAACAATACCTCATTCCCAAATAATCAGCAATCACCCCTGTCAAAACAGAACTCTGCCAGACTGACATGCTGTTAAAAGGAGACAAATCTTACAGTCCAATTTCCTAGTTCTTTTGAAAACTTCTCATTTTACAAAGGGAAAATAAGTCATTCACAATTTTCTAATCCATAAGTGCTTGGAGAAGTAAAAATGAAAGTAGAATCTGAGTATGTTGCTTGATAACAGCAAACATGAAGCACTATAGCAAGCTGCTAAGTAGACACTCTCCTGTTTTCCCTTGGTGCATACATGGTTTGATGTAACAGAGCAGACCATTCCTGCAGTCACCTTTTTCATAAACTGAAGCCAACTGCATTAAAAGTACAGTTAACATTATTTTGGTTTGTATCACCTTATTTTCTTGAATGGGTAACATAGCCCATTAAGCTCAGAATGCAGCTTTTCCATAGGCAGTTAAGGTTAACCAAGAGGCTGAAAATAGCCATGATTTTTTTAAACAAAAATACTAATTTCCACAAAAATATACAGGCTAGCTCAATTATAAGTCATGTTCCTTGAGCAGTTACTATGCTTTCCTTAACCTGAGTGCTCTGTTTACCCAACGGTGATAGATTCTTTCTCCTAGAGTGACTTGAGAACACAATTCTCCTCACTTTCCTTCTGTAAAAGTACAGAAAAGAACAAATGCACATTTCTTCTAAGACAGACTCAGAGAAGCATGGATGGAAGCTAAATCCAGAACACAGCAAATGTGATGAATGACTATCTTGCTCTGCTAAGTCACCTCAACATACTAACAATGTGTAACATACAATGACGAAATGGGAGAAGAAGCAGGATGATTCACATCCAGCTAAATCAGCTAAAATGTTCCCATTGATTTCAGATGTGACTACAGTCATTAAACGTCTGATGCTTTCTAGCCAATAGAAGCGATGTGAGATAAAGACAACCTTCTAGCACCCCAAAATAATCTTACAATGGGTAGTGTTATTGAGAAAATTGAATAGTGGATGTAAATTTATGAACAGTAGGTGGGATTTTATTACTAAATATAAGCCTTTACCTGCTTGGCAAATAGGGATTTGATTTTTGCAGTTAAAGATATAAGACCAGAGATCTCTGCCACACTTATTAATCACACATTAGAGATGATCTTATCAATTCATTATAGCACTCACATCAAAAAACTTCAACATGTTCCCAGCTCATTTCATGATAAAATTGAAAACTATCTGAAAATTACATTGGAGGTCTTCAAAGAGACAAAGTGTCATGGTTTAACCCCAGGTGACCACTGTGAACCATACAGCTGCTCACCCTCTCTCCTCAGCAGCAGGATGGGGGGAAGGGAACCAGAAGGGTAAAAGGGAAAAAACTATCAGGTTAAGATATGAATAGTTAAATAACTGAAATAAAATAAATAATAGTAAAAAAAATAATAAATGGAAATGAGAAGGAAAGTAACAAAGAAAGAGATATATAAGCCAGGAAAGGCAAATCATACAAACGAGAACAATTTCTCACCACCATCCAATTGATGTCCAGCCTGCCCCTGAGCAGTTGCCCCCTGGAAAAACTGCCCACTTTATTGCTGAGCCTGCTGCCACATGGTCTCAAATACCCTATGAGCAGTTGGGATCAGCTGTACCAGATATGTTTCCTGCCAACTCCTTGGGCACCCCCAGCCTCCTCACTAGTGGGGCCACCTGAGGCACAGAAAAGGCCTGGATGCTCTCTAAACCCTGCTCAGTAATAAAAAAATATCCCTGCATTGTTAACACAGTTTCCAGCACAAATCCAAAACATAGCCCTGTGCTAGCTACTACGAAGAAAAGCTGAGATAGTTTCAACTAAAGCATTTGATTAATGTTACACCAGAGAGCAAGCCTAAAATGGAAGTCCCATCCCTGTTACTTCCAGCCAAAAAAATCCTCAATGTGACTGGTGAGGTTCTGCAAATGTAGCTCTCCATCTGCCACCAATCAAATTTTTTAGCAACTGCACAGATAACTCAAAAGGTTTTAGAGTTACAGGATTTCCCACTCTGTTATATGAACTTTTAACCCCTTAGCCCACAAAGTCCAAACAAAGTAGAATCCTGCAGGACGAGAGCAAATGTATGAGTAGAATTGCTACAGCATGTCTCAGTTGAGACATGCCACCATACACAGTATCATCATACAATTTCAGAAAGTTTTAACCCAAACAGAATAGCACCCTACCACATCAGAAGGCTTCAGGCACCTGTCCTTCTCATTCTTTAGCCCAACGTTTTATATCCCCCGTGTTCATGAGCTGCACCTGTGTGTCCTCTCTACTTTTTTGTGATTGGTCAATACACCCTGGCACTCCATGGCTCATTACCTTCAATACTGGTCACCTGCTTTTCACAGCTGTAGCCCATTGAGGATGAGGCTCGACTGCAGCCCCACTCCCAATTACTACAAACTGTGTGCCTGTACAGGACTGTGTTCAGTTCCTCATCCCAAATCAATCTATGCCTAGTTCTAGTTGACGTAGCCAGTTCCACTGGTTTCTGCTAGTTTCAGTCAATTGTTTTTTTAAGGAGAGAGGGAGAGGAAAGAAAGGTCACCCAGGAGTTATCTATTGACATAAGCATATGATCAGTTTGTCAGAGAAGGAACAGCAAACTGGACATTTATTTTCCCATCTATGGCTTTTTTCCTAGATTGTCTGTTAAAACTCTATTCCCAAATAGCAACAGTCTCGGTAGTATCAGTGACCTTTGGCAACAGCCTTTCTGTCTTTTGGGACTACATCGATTTTTTTTTTCCCTCTGGCTTCCATAGAGCAATTTGGAATCTTATTGACCCAGATCTACAAAGTGGCCAGTATCACTAGCAGCAAGGGAGTTTGAGAGGTTCTTTTAGTACAACAAATTAGAACATGAGCTGGCACAGGCTGCAGTGAAAAAAGCACTGATAGTACTCTAGATTCAGACCGCTCTAGTGGACTGACAGCCGTGTTTGGAAGATGTGGCATTGGCTGATTTTCTCAAGATTAGTTTGTTAGCCACACAGAATACTTGGTAGCAACACACAGTACTTGGCTTGCTGGTCTTCCAGAGAGTGTCCAGGCCCCAAAGGCTTTAGTTTCAGATTTCAAAATTCCAAATGGGTAAAGGTTTATGTGCTTGTAGAGTAACACATTAACATATTAACACAAAAGAGCACAGAAATTATGAGAACCCCCTCAACTTTTCTTATTTTCCTAAAATTATTGAAACATTCCTAGGGATTTCTTGTATAGACAGTGGGCCTGGTAAGCACTTTATATTTTTCAGGGTTTTTTTAGTTAAGGTTAATGCATATTCCATTTCCCTGTAGAATACAATAATCTTTTCAGCAGTAAATGTTTGGAATCCTTGTATGGACTTATTCTCATAGTGAAATTACCCTGTATTCCTATTTATAACTCTGTGCAATGTATTGGCTTACTAAAGGATTGAAATTGATTGCTTTGAACTACATCCTGAGGAGGATAGTCTGCAGCTGTCCAGCCTAGTTGGTTTTAATCCTACTCAACACTATTATTCAGTACTTACAAGTTAGGTTGGTCTAAAACTGAATGGTTCTATCACTTTCCAAAGACTCACAGTGATGCTTCCCAAGAGAATACTCTTCCTAGAGTACTGTCTGAAAGTTCTCTTATTCTGTTAGGTGAAATCAATGCTGTTTTCTAGACTATGAGAAAACTTTTTTAGTTTTTAGCTTTGTGGTGTTGTAAAAAACAGCATGGGTCATGTGCAAATCACAGTCTTGAGATTAGATTCTTACCATCACTAAGCAATGGGTTCAATCCTAGAGCAACCCTTTTTTCTTTCACACCTGTTTCTCTTTACAGTTATATCAGCTATACAGTTATCTCTCTCTATATTCAAACAAGTGTACTACAACAAAAACTCACAGGAAGAACCAAAACCTGAAAATTAAGGAACAGAATGACTATCCTTAATGAGAAAATAACATGGAACAATGTGAGCTGTCTTTGAAAGTAGTGACTTATTCGAACTAAAAATATGTAGGTTTGTATACTTCAGGTGAGAATAGATTTTTGGTCAGAACAAGGCTCAGTCTTTGTGTATGGACCCAGCTAAAGGAAAATAGAAAGGACATAGGTTCTGAGTATTACACAGAAAATATCTGAAAGTTTTATGTTTGTGGTAATTCTCCTTTCAATTAGGCAGATAAATTGCTGGAACACCCACTACCAGAGACTGATATATTTTCAAAACCCCCAATTTTACACTCTTTACTCAGTTTCAATTTTTCCAGATGTCTGCCTGAGGGTTTAAGAATTTGCTACTCCCTGTTATCCATTTTACAACTCTTTTTTTATATGTTTAATACAGTTTTTTACTCCTTTGACATTAGTTCATTCCTGAAAAGCATAAGCATCTGACACAGAATTTTAGTGAGGTATTCCAGGAAATCCCCTCAGCACAAAAGGGATATAATACCTCTTATTTCCAAATCTGCTCATGCATAACCAGGGTTAGCATACACTTCCTCAGAGTATATTTGTCCTCAGTAAGACAAGAAAGGAAAAGACTCCTGTGAATTTATTTAATAATTGATAGTGGAAATAGACTCTAATGAAATTTCCATCATCCAGAAACATGAACTCTGCTTCATATACACTGTCATTCATTTGTTGGCTAATAGCTGACTTGGCAGCTTCCTTGAATTCCCTGCTTGGATACAAGCAGCCAGCCCACTTCTCCTATGATAAAGCTCTTCAAATCTCAAGGGAACCAGTGAACTCTTAGGGCTGTATCTCTAGAGGCTGTGCACCCTCACAGAAGTACAAAGCTGCAAGAGAAGCCACATTACAGAGATGAACCTGAATGTTTCAAAGTGTATTTATCTATTTCTTTGTAAATACTTTATGGGTTGGAGCTTACAGAGGATCCTCCAGACAAACACTGAACCCAGTCCTTTTTCCAGTCTAGATTTCAAGTCCTTTTAGCCCCTGTTATTTACACATGGAAGATTTGTGGGCTGGAAAGTGGATATATTGAGAAACACCTAACATATGATAGCAAACTAATTTCTCCATAGTACCCATACTTTAGTCTTTTTGTATCATATGCAAAGTCTGTAGCTGCTGTGACTTCTTAAGACACCAACAAGCACTGTGTAGGTATTAACTATTATATTTTCATACAGCTTTAATATTTATATAACTTCCAGTGAATAAAAGTGCATATATTGTATATATGCCATGAGAAAGATGAAAAATATATACTTCTGACTGTAAAGAGCCAAAATATTTGGAGACAGTGATACTACCTGATACTTAATGGCTGCCTACTGAAACATATTTTACAAGAAACACTGGTCTTAAAATTTCTGTTTGACTATGTTTAAAATTCTGACTTCCATTCTTTCCACAGTTGAAAGAGATGAAAATTGCACAAAAGACAATACTTTGCTAAAATAATATTTTAAAAAATTATTACCACTATTCTTCCTTTTAATCAAATATTTCTTTTATCAGCATTTCATTCCTGTCCCATCTTACTATAAATAGTTTAACTAAAATGTACAAAGTAGAAAAACAAATCTATGGTTTTTTTATAAAGTATTTTTCCTCTAATTTCAGGCCTCAAACATGTCATCTTCTCACTACTTACACAGATTTCCTCTTTGATTTCAGTAGAATTAAACTTCTCCAGGTGTCTACAGAACCAGGTTTTACAAAGCAGTCACATCAAACAGCTTCAAAAGACTGTCTAACAATAAATTTGTATCAGCTTTGTCATACAATAAATAATTTTATGAGGCTTAAAACATGCATCTGTGACTATATACCTAATTTATGGTGAATATTTTATTCTCTGCCAGCAGGTGTTGAATCCAAACTTTATACATCTCCTCAGTCACAGAGGTTCCAGGGCTTAGTTTAATTTTCCATGACAGCAAAGCTCTTCCATGGCTGACTACACAAGGTTGCTATTAAAATACTTCTTCACCTATTACATTCAGTAATCAATAGTCTACTCTAATATTTATACTGTCAAATACCTCAGCTCATTATTGAAACTTTTATATTACCTGTATGTCAACAACTTGTACGTGTGCGTGTACAAACCCATAAAATCATACTTTTGTTAATCTCTAATCATTCAGTCTATTTAAATAATGCTTTGGAAGCACTTTTAAGAGCTCCTAAGTTCAGAAGGCCCTGGGAATATAAAGAATTCTTAAACTATAATTAGGAACCCTAGAGGAGCATTCCATGCAAAAAATACACTTTGCATACACTGCAGTATATCAGATTGATAGCAAGCACCTTGAGCTCAGAAGCAAAGTGGGCAAACTGAAAATTTGAGTATTATAAACACAAAAAAAAAGTAAAAACCTTAGTAATTCATTAAATAAATAGAACTACAGTAAAACAAAAAGAATTTAATAACCTCTATATATTAAAAAATAGTTGTTGATCTGATTGTCTTCCTTTAAAAGCCTTTAAGGAATGCTTTAATTATTAAAAAAAAAAAACAACAAAATGAAGACAGAAATATCTCATTTTTCCTTGTACATACCAATTTTGAATAATTTCATATAAAATGTGATAAGAACAATAACTCTGATCTACAAGGAATAAAATTATGAAATCTACTAGCACTGATTGCACAGAGTAAAAGCAGGAGAGGACATGAAAAAGTGAGCACTCAGCTAAGAGTATTATGCTTTTTCTCTAAAGTGAAGAGAAACTTTTCCCTGTAGAAATTTTTGTCTACTTCTCTTCAACCTTGTAGTATCCTAGATATCAAGTTTATTACAAACTTTTGTCATATATGCAACATCTCTATACACGTTAATAGTCTTTGAAAGATGTATAATTTAGATATGATACTGAAAGGTAAAGATGGACACAAAGCAAACCTGAGTGAGCTAGACATTATGGAGGTAGAATGCAAGGCTCAGCAAAACATGATATCATGAAGATCAGGAAAATTAACTGAAGGTTGAGCAAACAGAGTGTTTGATTGACAGAGGAGACAGCAGCCTTCAATATACAAGTGGATATGCAAGTGACAGACACCTAGCAGCAGATGCAACCGATACCCTACAATCTGACAGTATGATACAGGTGAAATTTTCCACATTTCAATGGAGTATTTAATTCAGGCAATGCCCTCAGCAAAACAGAAGAAAATCAGAAGGGAACTAAAATACAGGAAACTTAAGCACAAGTAGAAGTGTTAATTAACTTATTTTCAGTGAATTTTTTAGAATTATTCTGTAGGCAATAGCAAATGAAGATCAGAATGCACAGCACAAACATTTTATTTTCACACTAGGCAAATACATTTTGGAGTCAATCTTCACTGAGTAAGAGATAAGAGGACCTCAGGAACAGACCAAGTTCTGTCCCTTATTGTCGCGCCTAAATGGAAATCTTTATTTAATCAGGAATTGTGCCAGTATAAGGCAAATTACCTCCACTGATAATAATGGCATTATATTGATTCACTCATCAAGAGATTGATGCTTTGAATATTTGAAAATACTAGAAAAATAATCTGTTTCCTTGGAAATAAGCATGACTGATTGGTTCCAGGACTTCCAGATACTACATGTGAAACTGTCTGTATGTCTGCAGATGCTCTGAGATTCTCTGTGCAGTGTAACAGGAGTGAAGAATTAAACAGAGAGGAACACAGAAGTAGTAATTCTCTGGTTGGTGCAAATCCATTTTCAGACCTATATTTATTTCTCTTTTCAAATCATAACCAAATCAGCTGACAAGCCAGCTATCTGTCAAGAATACATACAGAGAGTGGTGAACACTGTGACATGCTTTTATGGAAATAGGATTAAGTTTCTGAACAGTCTGTAAGGCACACTCTTGGTGGATTTTGCCAGCCAGGGCTCTCCACTTGGCATTGACTGCCTCTGTGTAGCTGGATTTTGTCTCTTAGCACGGCAGCCAAGCTCTGAGTGTTACTGAGCATAAGGAAACCATTGCAAATACTTTCAATTTGTTGGTAAAGTCACAGAAGTCTGTACACTTCTGAAGTACATAGGCACAGGACAGAATCTGCAGCCTCAGAAACAAGGCAGAACCTGCAATACAATGGGAATGGACCAAATGTTCATAAGCTGATAAAACAAGACAGCCTTTTGGCCAAATGTGTAGGCAAGCAGAATACGTTTGTCAGTATATGGTAGCAGCTAAAAGACCAGAGATGAAGAAAAGGAAACAATTCCCTCCCCAAAAGGAAGGAAAATTAAGTAGATACATTTTGAGCAGCTTTTTAATATAATCTAATTTATCACACATGTAGTAAAATGGCATAATGGGTTTGTCTTCCTGAAGGACAAAGCAGGTTGCCAGATTTGGGGCAGTAAAGCTGAATAGAAATGAACTAATGAAATCTGGTATTTATTAGTGCAATTGCCTTTGGTGGAGTAGGTTTTTTTCCAGAATAAAATTTTGAAGAATTTGCACTATATTCAATTGGAACACAATGCCAAAATGACTTTGCATTCAAGTTACCATTAAGTGCATATAGAGACAAGATTTGTCAAAACATTTTGAAATCTGTGGTGATGTCTTTAATGCATGTCAAAGAGGTATTGAACTATGGCAAGAAAAGTTAAAAAACATGAGCTGTGTTTAATGTGCTAAAATGCTGCATACATATCTAAATAGATCTTAGTATTGAGCTGATTCTCTGCAAGACTGTCACAATCAAATATAATGTAAATAGCGATTTAAAAATATCTTGAAAAATAAAATCAGAACACTGGGATTCAAAAGTATCTTCTCTTTTTCTTCAGTCACAAATTTCCCCATTTAAAAAGACTAAAGTGAAGTTTTAGTTTGCAGAGTTAACTTGGAAACTGAGGGCATCATCTTCAGAATTTAACATTTCCCTGCTCGTAGTGTTGTCTTTTTAAGATGACAAGATACAGTACCAGTGTCTGAATGCCTTGTCTTTTACATCTAGTCTTGAGACACAATTATGGATAGTATCCTATAACCATTTTTAGAATGTGCATTTGTCATTTTTGACTAATCCTTTTTATTCTCTTTTGTAGTCAGAAAGGTTACTACTGTGTAATGGTGTCTTTTTTACCATCTAGATAAAATGCAGTTGGAAGACACATAGGTTTTTTTTTATTTTCTGGGACTATAAAAGCACATCCAATTGCAAAGGTCTTTCTATGATGAAGAATTTAGATTGTTTACTACATACAAACAGTGAACCAAAAATATCAATACATCACATAGCAGTAAAAAGGTTTATGTTTTATATAATATTTTTTTAAAAAGTCTTTAGGGGAACAGAGTCTGTGAGAATATAATTCTTTTTATCAATGGAAAAAGTAGAAAAATAAAATTAAACTCAAGACTGACTTGCATATGAAGACTGATGATCAGAGTAGGAATATTTATAAAGAGACATCAAAATAATCTTCAGCCAAGAACGTACTGAGGTTATATTTCTAAAGAGACCCTCCAGAAGAAATTGTACCTCGGATATCTTAGTCTCCAGAACCAAAGGTATCTGCTTGCTTTGCTCCAATATGATAAAAACATGATATAAACTACTATATTCCTGAAGACTATGACTCCCGATATGCATAAACCAGGATAGACTGAGCTGTGGACTGCTGTTTCATTACTATTTCAGAATATTTTCCTCATGCTCTCTATTTCTGCATTTCTCTTGTATCCATCCTGGTGTAGTACTACATCATGAGTTCTTGAGGGCAGTCCTCAGCCACAAAATGAATTTTTAAGCTCTTGTAGCTGGCAGGAAATAAATAAGATTAGAAGGGAAGCTATGGCTTTTCTCTTGTACAAGAAATTTTTAAGTATCATAAAAGCCAGGTAAGCACTCAACCTACATGAATTCAAAATAAAACACATGGATACACAATTCCAAGAGCAAATATTACTGATTGCACATTTGACTTTGAACATTCAGCTGGTTTTCCACATAATTCAGATGATAAACTCTATTTTGAAGTTTAAAGAAGAAATTTAGTTCTGAATGTATCTTTTGTGCTGGGATGTTGTTGGTGCATATACACTGCACTGAACTTCTGTAGTAATTTTGAATTTCTGACTTGTAGTTCATTTTGGATCAATCACTTCACTGGAGCCAAATTTCACAGATAATAGGCAGAAGACTTTCATTTGAACTCAGATACTTCCTAATAACTGTTAGCCTGGAAATTTTCATTGAAGAAAACCTTAATTCAAAATTTTGTTTCATTATACTTTTCATTTAATTTTACTTACATTTCATTATATTTTACTTTACTAAACCACCAGATATTTGTTTCTTACACACTCATCGATTTTTCAAAGATTACCAGAAGGCATTTAGTTCTGGGTCTTTTTTTTAATTCTGCCACTTTAGCCAAAAAAAAAGAGAATGACATCAGAAACCAAGACAATTTTTTTTTAAAAAAATCAAATATTTAAAAAGGCCTAGCAGTATTGAAAAGAGAAGTCTGATCCCACTGATAGAAGCATCAAAATTTCTCCTTACCAAAAGTAAACCAGAATGTTGTGTTTTCTATCCTGTATACTCTATTTTTTACCTTATTGGTCAGATACATATAAAGCATAACTGGTTCTCTATTAGTGTCTTTTGGGCAGAATTATTTGCTCAAGCTTGTCTACAGCATTGCTGGAGAATCTGTAACTAAAACAAAGAAGTGTCCTGTTAAGTCCTTGATGTATCCTTCAGGAATCTTGGAAAAACTTACATGCAAATCTCATTTTAAAAATAAGATTCTTTAGGGAAGTGCGTAATTGATTATTCTTATAATCAATTAGAAGAGTAGTCAGACTTATCTCTATTGATCTTCAGGAAACAGATATTTTTGATTAAAATATCACTGTCTCTTGGAGAAGCTGGGGTCTGGATCCTGCCACAAAGCATGCTTTATGTTAGTTCAATTGTTTAAATACTGCTTTCATATATGTTAGTGTTAATTTGCCATGGAACTTTCAAGATGATTGGATAGAAATTTCTTTCCAAGCAAATCTGCATGTGGTTAGATCATGAAAATTTTTAATCACCTCTAAGTGTTTTCATTTCAAACTGTGCTAGAATCTGGCCATAACTGTTACATGATTCTCCTTACGGTATAATTGGAACTCTGTAGTGAGGCTGACTGAAACTATTTGAGAACTACTGTAAATTATTAACAAAGGAAGGAGCTGCCAAAGAACACACAAACCAGGTTGGCCATAGAGGCAAATCCTCAGGCTTTGAAGATGGCCATGCTCGTCAGCTGAGTCCCACCAGTCATATATTTTTAATGGAAATGCAAAATTCTTTTATGTACTGGGTCAGGAAAGTGTAGTGTCTGCCTATCTTATATTCAAGTAACATCTTTTCCAATGAAAGATATTTTGCTTTGACAAGAGAAGCATTTTCAGAAGACAGAGAAAATCTTTTTAGTAGTCAAGGCTGTATTTTCGTTTTCCATTTCCTTATATTTTTCACAGGTAAATATATGTGAGCCACTCTGTGTATTGCAAAAATGGTTTTATTCTTATAAAATATCCAATCACAACAAAATTCAGATTTTTAATCTGGTTTTGAGCTTTTGAAAGACATCAAAAGTTTATTCCTAATTTGTATTTAATTAAATAATCTTTTAATTTATTTTTTCTAAATTTATAACTCTGGATCCGGAACCTGGCTCGGGACTATCTTCAACTTATTTTCTATCAAATTACAGTCAAAATGCTGGATGAAAGAGCTATGATTTAAGATAGGTGATTTTACCCAGAAAATTTTGCAATAATTTTAAAGCAAATATATTCTGTACTGACTCACTTAAAAGTTTTAAAGACTGCCACAAAATTATAACCATGTGATGAAGCTACTGATAGGAAAGTGATAATTTGTATTCAACTCTTACCATATATCTTTGTTTTTCTTCCTTCAAAAGTTTTAAACAGTTATGGAAATATGACACATTTACAACAAGCACACTTGGCACATAGGTCAAGTCAGCCCTAGAGGCAAATATATGTTGCTGCTTATAATGTTCTAAATCTAAGAAAGCAAATATGTTTGGAGCCTTTTTGATGATTAATGCTTCTTGCCTTTCTCAATTAGAGCAATGTTGCACAGCTGAAGGAGATTGATATTCATTTACTGTAGAGAATATGCAAAAAATTATACACCCAAGCAGGCAAATACCATTTGGGGAGAAACAGCAAAATAGGTGCTTATGTGAAAATGCCTTCTTAAATCCAAGAAGTGTATGGAATCTGAGATGAGGAGCGGATTCCTTTCAGAAAGACATTTACCTCATCTACTTGATAGCAAAGTAACCTTTTCCATAGCTGCAACCTTTTTGTTTAATGAGCAGAATAGGGAGACCAAGGACCTGAAGCTTTTTTATGAAGGCATGTCCAGTAAAACACTATATATAGGTCTGATTATTGAGGACTAAAGGTCAGGCTTTGAGCTACCTTCTGGCTTTCCTCCCAAAGCTAAAAATACAACTAACCCCAAGTGACAGAATAGATTTTCAATCATCATACTCATTTATGTCTTGTGAACCTGTAATTTTCCCTTCAAATCAATAAATCTTTATTTAGTATCCTAACATTAGAGAACAAAATGTGTATTTACTGGAAAATAGTTATGTTCAAATGCTTACCTTAAAGTGTCAATCAGATACATTCAAACTAGCATCAAGATAACACACATACAGGTGCACGAGTCTATTTCTCTGCAGAATGACCTTTCTAGCTTCACTTAACATTACTGATAATTTAGGATATGACAGAATTACTCCAATGACACATAGGTACTGCTACAGTTCTTGACAAATTTTCAGTAGAGGACATAGCTAATGGTTGATAACTCTCTATCCCTTGCCTGCTAGCAACTTCTGCTAGCAAGTGTTCTTAATGTATAATGCAAAATTCTACTGAAACATAATTTTATTTTTTTTTAAATTTGATAGTACTATTTGTGAATGATTTGTTAATAATTTTGACTGCAGAAGTTCTCTAGTACTCAATTATCCACTTGTTCAAAGATTATTTTATACAATTATCTCCATATTTAGGTATGATTATGTGACTCCATACATAGGTATGATTATGTGACTAAGAAACCATTTTTTAACTGAAAATGGCATTTCAAATTTGTGAAGATGTGACTGGCAATTCAATATTTTCTATTATGAGGAAAAATAAATCTAAAACCATTAAATAATTTTACATATTTCAAAATTTCTCATCAATTTCTAATCATTCTGTGATCATGCTAATCAGGACCCTCATACCATATTATCTTACAGTTTCACAGGTGGAGAGAGGACCAGCTCACATCTCTTTATTCCCTTCTAAATGGTGCCATGGTTTTAGCTACTCTTATGCCTTTATTTGTATAAAGGGAATTTGTGCACTTAGAGACGCTGCTCCTCTAATTATATATAACCTGAAGCTTCTAAATAATAGCAGATTTTCCATCATACTCCCAAGGATGGTAGACATAGAAAGAACTTATTTCTCAATTTTTCAACTATTTTCATTTTTGGTCAAATTACTGCACCAGGAAAGAATACTCCAGTCTGAGCAGTAATGACAGATATAATGTAATGCAGATATATTAATTATCATTGAGACATTGATGAGGAGGTAGAAGGAAATAACCATTGACTTGGTATTATTACTATTGCAAAGGATAAAAGCAATCCTGTTACTTTATAAAATGTGTTTGAAGGGATGGGAAAGCTAACCGAAAAGCAGATTTTAGAAGGTATTTCAGTTGCAACAGGAGTGTTAAGGCTGAAAGAACATTGATACCACCAGTGGCAGGACTCAAGGAATGGAGGAAGCTGAGTCAGGGGAGATTTAGGTTGGGTACCAGGAAGAGGTTTCTCACCCAGTGTGTGGCTGGGCACTGGAACAGGCTCCTCAGGGAAGTGGTCAACAGCACCAAGCCTGACAGAGTTCAAGAAGCCTTTGGACAATGTTCTTGGGCACATGGTGTGAGTCTTGGTGTGTCCTGCACAGGGCCAGGAGTTGAACTCCATGATCCTGATGGCCCCCCTCCAACTCCCTTCCCTATTCTGTGATTCTATGATTCTATGAAGTCCAACCTGCTTCTATTGGAGAGAATTACACCAAATAAGCTGCTTACTAAACTTTCATAATTTCAGTTTAAAGAAAATTAGGGATTTTTAATCAACTGTTTGAAAGGCTGTTTCAGAATTTGATTGTTGCTATGATTATGTACATTTATTTAATTTTCAGGTGAGGTGTGTACCTGAGCTGTTAATAACCGTTCCTTTTGCTGTTGATGATGACTTTGGCTCAAATATTTCTCATCTCATGACCATTGTGCTTCCATATAGGACTTGTTTGCTTTCTTAATCTAAGTCTAAGGCTACATAGCACCTTTTCTTAGCAAGGTGAGCCTCTCATTCTCTTGCCTGCCTTTCTCTGCATCTATGCCAGTTTCTGTTTCATTTTCCCGAACTAGAATGTCCAGAATGGTATTTAGCACTTCATAGTAAGTGTCAAGAGTGCCTTGTAAGTGAAACACATTTTAGGATCACATTTGTCTATTATACAGCTTGTTTCCTAGTTAGCTGCTAGATTTGCATATCACCATCTTTAGTTATGTTGGAAGACATTACACATACTGGACAACTTGAGCAAAACTACTTTATGGAACTAGAAGTTGTTCCAAGGTTACAAAATCATTTCCAAACACCACTTATTCCATAGAATAGTATTGCACCAGTATGCATTTGTGAATAATTCTCCAGTGGCATTTAGATACCTACTTAGTAATTATAGTACTCCTCTTTACACTGTCATATCTACTTCATTGATCAATGCAGGAAGCTTCATAAATGTAGATAACATATTTTCCAGACATTTTGTAATTAGCATTGCAAATGAGCTATCATAATTGCTTCCTTGACAGTAGTTTCTCATAACTTATAATGTCTTGATATATAATGCATATCCTGTAATGCATTTTGACTAATCTGTAACTATTACAGTCAATCATCTTGAAACAGTGTCATAGTGTAAGCTGCTTTTAAGTCTAAAATAAGTGTTCTGTTGGAAAATTGTGTTGTATTACAGTAGGCAGCATTGTTTTACAACCAGGCCTGCATAAACCTTGTGGGTATCAATGAAAGAAATCAGACTGATTCAAAACTTGCACTTTTCTTCTGTTAGTGGAATATGACTGATGTCAACAACTGTGTTACAAAATGAAAGTTTTCCATATGCCTGGAAAGCAGTTGAGTTCTGATACATGTTAATATTATCATTTAAGGAATAATCCACACTGCCTTCACAAACAAAAGGTAAACATATTATAGGAACAACTGATACACAGCTGGGGCAAAACTTAAGCTACAGTTTCTGATATTGCCAAAGAAATGCTCAGTGCTGGCAAAAGAAATTGACCCTGTATAATCTATTTAACAAGGTCGTTAGGACTAGCTGTTTCTGAAAATGTATCTTTAACCATAAACAGCTTGTGAGTCATACTGAGACAAAGGGCCTTGTACTCGATCTGCTTCAAGTGCTCATTCCTGACCCCCGGTTTCCCTCTTACACAGTGGGGTGCGCGTCTCTCTAGTGATCTGGAATAGGGAGGAGAATTGAGTAAATATTAGCCAGCCAAAAAACAGTTTAATTTTAGTTCACTGTGGTTTCACAGTCACACAATCATCTGTATTTGCAGGAAGAAAGGAGCTGAATGAAGTGGAAATGAGTAGCCGAAGACCGGCCAGGGCTGCTTCTTTTTGCAAAAACACTGGCTTACATTGATATAGAACTTCTGCAAAATTTAGCCTTTAGCTGCACTGCCCAAAACTTCTATTCACCTAGATAGTGACTAATCCTTGAAATTGTTGACACTGTAAAGGTATGACCAAAATATTCATGGAAAATCTATTAATAAAGAAGATACTTCTAAAGATGAGCAATGATTACCTACCAGCAATTTCTAAACACATACTTATATATAATGATTGTATACATTTGTGAGTAAATTTGTCCACTGCGTTTTCCTATGCTTTGTCAGTATAAAATGATAGCTTGTGGATACAAGCTACCTGAAGCTTCTCTCATCCTTCTTTTACTGTCACCAGTCTGCCTACTCTTGAATGACTGCAATTTGTACTGGCTGATGCTGGGTACTGGTTTCATTCTTCTGTATTTAGAATCCTTCCTCCACTTTCAAATGTAGTAGAGACAAACAGATTATCTGAGTGGCCCTGGCATCTTGTAGTACAAAACTGAAATAAAAACATATTTTAAAGAAAGCGCAAATTACACTGGATTGAAAAAAATGCAAATCTAGGCTAAGGTGTGGAGGCAACAGCATGAAATAAAAGTGTTAACTAGGAAACAAAATCTTGATTTTAAAAAATGCTTACAGTCTCCTTTTGTGTATGTCTGCATATGTCTTACAGACACCTCTCTCCCTTTTAGCCCTGCAGCATCAGCTTCATCAGTGTCTCCCTCAATCATCATTTTTCCTCTGAAAATTGCCACTGACCTAGCACCTTGTCAGCTTTAGCTGGTGCTGCAATTGTAGCCATGGGTTTCTCAATTTGCTGTATAGAGTACTTCTGAGCACTGAGATAAATCACAGTAATAAGATGCAGGCTGCTGCTCTTCTCTAGCCTCTCATTGATGGAGATGCTCCAGCATTAGAGCAAAGGTTAAACAGTTAGAAAAAATGTTAAAGAAATATCTTTCTCCCAACTAGGTGATTTGGCTTATTTTTAGGTTTGGGCAGAAAAACCATTCATTTCCAATCAAGATTGAATATTGCTTTACTTCATATTAGAATAAAAACAACAACATTACAACTACTTTCAATAACTTTATTCTTTCTTGCACAATATCTGCTGTGTTTATTTTGAAATAAAAATTAATATATTTGAATTGGGTAGTTGTTTTTTGTTATCCTTCATTTGATGAGAAAATAATTGAGAAAATAATAATGTTTTTGTACAACACTGAAATAAAATAAAGTCCATTTACATTAATTTTCTTGTGGCAAGAATGTAATTCTTTTGTTCAGTATTGTGCTGAATTATGTAAACCTCCTTCCCCCAAGCATC
>JAYDZK010000274.1:16859416-16876354 GCA_034509185.1 Euphonia xanthogaster | reverse complement strand
TGAAGATGCTGTAACCAGTAGTCTGTATATATAATTAAGTAATCTTTTGGTTAATAATGCCATATTACAATAGTTCATTAACACTAGTAGATATTAAAAGAAATCTCGTGTAAATGTGGTATTTAATTTGTTGGCATGATTGACTATGTGTTTTTACTGAAGGAGTATACTAATCAGCAGAAAAATTTATATATATAGTAGTTTGTTTATTTTTTCAGCTTCTGTAGCAGAATAATTGAGGTTCAGACACATAATTTCCATTTTATAAATTTAATTCCTCTATCAATATGCTTTTGGAGTTGTATTTAGATATCAGGTTGGATGTGAAATTGACAGTGACAGGTAGATGGAAAATGAGATTTTCTTCCATCATGCAGATCCAAAGGTTTCTGAGTAGATATATGCATAGCCTAAAAAGATTATAAATGCCTTTTAATTTACTAACACTACTAGAATGAATTTTTAAAATCTCGTAGTGTTGTTCTTTCTCTTTACATGCTTTTAAAGAAATAAACTATGTAAACTGAGTCAGATATAGTCCATAAAAGTGCAAAGTGTTATTTAGAAGCAGCAGCTACCAGATGCAAGCTGCTAATGATGATGGAATTAAAGATATTTCCTGTTGAAAAAAACATTTTTGTCTAGCTAGATTTCATCCATGATCTGTACTTTAGGGACTAAAGGCAATTGCTTTGGTAAAAGCTACTTGTATATTTTAACAATATTCCAAAACAAATATTTAGCAAGTGCTTATTACTTTCTCAAATATTGTAATCAAAACAAGGTAATGCAAAGCTCTAGTTACAGGAAAACACACACTGGAAGGCAATTCCGATATGTACAAAACTGAACAGAAAAGATTGTTACATATGCCATACAAAATCTTTGTGTAATGCAACTCTTTTAGAGTTACTGCAAGTCTGAGTTGTTGCAGGTGTAGACGAAGCAAGTAACAGTGAAACTTTTTCCACATAAAACTACATTTTTATTTTGTTCTTACTACATTGGTAGTGGTTTAAATTTAGGCTCTAACTGAGGCAGTCAGTCAGGGCACTGCCAGTCATGGGTGAAAAGTAACGTGGTTTCCTTGACCTGTGGAAGCCAAAGCACTGGTAAGGAGGTAGAACGTGATACTGCCTAGCTGTGTCTCATCCCAAAATACAGGAAAAAGTTTCAGTCAAGTTAAGTATCTGCCTAGAAAGTCAGCAATAATAGTAAATGAATTTTAGAAATGTTTTCAAGCCAAGTTCTTCAGTGGCCTAAACATGTAGAGTTCAAAAGGAGGAGTGAAACTGCACATTCCTGTTTACACTGTAGTTACAGCAACGCTAAGCTGTCGTGAGCCTGCACCACGTCCCACATTCCATGGGAATGCTGCTGTTGGCACCCCAGCCACTGAAGCACCACAAGGCTACCAGGCAACTTCTTTTGGCCATGCCAGTATCTTTTGGATATATACTCAGATTTCTGTTGCTAAGCACTCAGCATAGCTCATACTCATACAAATCATGACTGTGTGATTCTGACATTTTTAATAATTGCCTGAGACATGAAGCTATGTCAAAGCCATCCAACATAAGTATTTTAATAAGAAGAATGTAGAACACTTCTATATTTATATATAAAATGACTCCACAAAAAAAAATGAAATTGCTAGTTTATCACAGCCAGAGAAGTAGGCCTTTCTGCTATTGCATAAAACAGAAAGAGAAAATAATAACAAAGTAAAGTGGGGCAGAAACCTAAAATTTAATGAAATTATTGTTGACACTATTGTTATAGTGTCTGGAAACACTGTCTTACAAACTACATGTTGTGACTTTTACCAAACCGTGCTTCCCCATCTGGGTGGGGGATGTACACAGTCACGATGTAAGCAGCTGGAATTAAAACAGACTTTCATATCTACTAAACAGTTCGACAAAGTATTCTTAGGTATCACAATAATAAAGAAAAACCCTCAACCACTAGTGCAAGCAGGAAAAATATAAATGTTTTCACAGTCTGAATTCCTTTCCATTTCAAAACAAGACTGTTAAATGGCAAAGGCGAGGAGCTGCTGAAGGGTTAAACAGAGCAAAAGGCTGGAAACATACAGTCACACATGTTTATGTGTATTCAGCTCCAACCATCTGCTGTTCATATGTGGAAGTTAGTAAATATGATATTGCATCACAGCAGAAGTTCTTGGGGGCAGGATAATGACTGTTCAAGATCAACCTGTTAGAAGAGGACCACACTGCATAGCAGATAAAGAAAAAACAATCCACAGTAAATTTAGGAAACTGAGACAACAGAAGGGTACAAGAGCAGACGGGTGAATTTACCAGTTACCTGCCATTCACTGAACTGTCATTATTTAACTGTAATGAGATGTTCAGGCAGACTCTTAGCTATCTGCATCATTAATGAAAATACCACTTCGACAGCACGTCTGAGTTTTAGGCACTGTACTCTGAGTCCTTTCCTCTGAGGAACTAATTTTTAATTTTTAAAACTATCTATAAAGGTAACAGGGAAGTAATTTTAAAGTTTTAGCTAGTACCTTATACTTTCCACCAGCATATATTGGTTATGAGAGGATAAGTGTTGTTATTAATGTGAATATTGTATTTCCTAACATGGCCCCAACTTTTCTACAAGAACCAATATATACTTTCGTTCTAAGATTCTTCTTTCAGCCAAATTTTAGGACTTAGTCTGGCACCTAGAAAATTATCAAGGAAATTATTTCTAACTCCAACTCATTAAACAGATGAGAAACTTTATTAATGTAAGCTGATTTGCAAGAGAATGTTAATTTCTTCTTTTCAGTGGAAGGAAGAAGGTTGGAGGACAAGGTACATTGCATGTGCCACCATGGTTGCTTTTCAGTGGCATGACCAGTTTTCTCACATTGGCAGAAAGCACAGATGTTATGCTGCCCCTTAGGGAATATTCTGTCTGTGGTAGAGGCAAAATTTCAATATATCTTGACTGTGTAGAAGATTCTCCGTGTGTTTCCTGAGGGTGTGAATAAAGCTGAATATTTCTGGCATATAAAGTTGCAAAGGGAAAATTATAAATAATGATGTATTAAATAGTGCTGGACAATTTAAAACAACCCTGTGTGACTCAGAAAAATAATGTAGACAGTTATTCACATTTTGTACCTTAGTGCATGTCAATTATAGATATTCAATATTGTGCTCCAATGCAGGCACAAAACTATGAAGAGTTCAGGACTAGAAGGAATTAGACATAATTGAATGTTTACTATAAAAATAAAAATTCGTCCTTCTCTGCATTGAATACATGTCAGCTTATAAAATTAGGCCTAAGCCATTTGAAGGGCACATTTTGACTTCACACCCACAGCATTCTAAGAAACTAGGAAAAATTCTGCCTCTGTTATGTGAAAAGAAATACAAATTGGATGATACTAGTCCAGGGCATCCTAGCTGCAAACTGGAAGAGAGTCCATACTCTGGACTGGACTGGAGCTCTGACAGTAACACTTTATTTAGAGCTAATAAAACAGTGATGTTTACTCTTCATGTGGGTGGGAAAATACAGGTAACAACAAAACAGAAAAACAAAACTTATTAATTTTTTTTCAGGCAAAAGGATAGGATTAATGAAATAGAAAGAATATAAACAGCCTTTAGCAAAGTATTGTCATTTCTCTGCCTTCTGAGTATTGCATCAAGATATAACCCATATGATATTTCTGTAGGAACAGGTCTGAAGATCAGCCTAGTAAAAAATTAGTCCTCAAGTGTTAAGTACTAGTCTTTGCATTTCTGATATAGGAAACTATTAGATAAAGTTATCTCTATTATATTTTATTAGTTATTTGTAAATATTCCCTTTATTTAAATTTTAATTGATCCTCAAAATTTCCACCAACAATATATGTACATATGTTACTTTAGACTACATATGATAATTTAGACTGTTCAAGTAATCCAGCTCCTCATTTTCTAATGTATAGGTTTCTAGTGCTAGTCTTTGGCTTCTGCCAACTTTTATAATAACTTAAAGATTTTATAGTATCCTTTCAACTGCAAACGTACTCCAAAAGTATAGTTCAGACAGACAACAAACGGAAATAAAGATGCACTCTACCCATCCACACCACCTCCCTCATTAGTGTAACTTTAGTCCACACTTTGGGCAGCATTTACTGCTTTTGGCCTTCTGATGTACTTTGACTTTAAATGTTATATACCACTGTCATTAAAAGACATAAATTCACATTACCAAAAAGTCAGATAGAAAGTGAAAAGAATGAAGCTTTCTTGCATGCCACTATCTGTTTGTGGCCTTATGCTACTCAAGGAGTTGCACAGTTTCGCTACTTAAAGCAGGTGCCTAAACAGGGTTTTTGCTCCATGCTACCGCTTAAAGGAAGCCTCATGGGCAAATAATATCATTTTCAGATTCTTTGGGGAGTAGATACCATGAAAGTATTTCTATAGTCTGTTGTGCCACCCCTCAAATATTTCTCTAACGGGAGTTTAAACAAGGTAAAATAATAACCTACAAATTGGTTTTCTTAAATTAATATCAATCTGTAGTAGCAAATTCCAGCAAAGCATAAAAATTGAGTTGGTCATGCTAGCGTGCTAACAGGAGTAATGGATGGATTAGCAGAATATATTTTGAGTTGAATCTGAACTGACTTTTTACTTTGCAGACACACTTTAATTTTGATTAATGCCTACCTTGGTTTAGGCAATAGGCTTTGGCAACGAAGGGAAAGGATTTTCCTTTCTTTTGCATTGACTTTTCCAGACAACTCAATCTGTAATGCTTGCTAGACTTCCTTTTGAGCCTGAGAACTGCTGGCTTGCAGAACATGGAGTGCTCCTACTCTTTTTTCTCATGTAAGATTGATTTCTACTTTTATCCACGTCTTTGGTTCCCTTATTAGTTATGATTTAGTGAAATTATTCTCTCTGCTCTTCTTGGGCATCAAATGGCAGCACAGGGTTGAAAGGGAGTTTTAGAAGTCCATTGCAGTGGCAGCACAAGATTAGCCAGACCACACAATAAACTTAAACATGGGAAGAGTAATATTGTACTACTCCAAAAGTACATAGACTTCCATTTTCTGTTGTGAAATAAGTTTCTTCAAAAGAGTATGTATACTTATTCTAGAGTCATCCTGCACTTGAACCTTCTGACTTCAGACTTGCTCAAAAAAAGAAAACCACCTGAGGTTTACAGTGAGAGAGTTTTTACCCCAACCAGAACTTTTGCCCTAGTTGAGGGATGTGAATTTGGACATAATTTACAACTGTACAGCACAGGTACAATCTACTAAAATCAGTATTTTGCTGTTACACAAATGTAATAAAACTGAAGGAAGCCCAAACACACACAAATACATTTATACTGTATATACAAAATATAGCCTGTCTAAAAGAAGCTAATTTAAAACATCTTGGAAAGGAGAAAATTAATAGAAAAATTTTAATGTTTATTAAAGATAGACCAAATTTATACTTTCCCATTCAGAAGAAATGGAAACAAATATTTATATCTGTATCAAAACAATGTATAGAGAATTATTTAGTTTCCTCAGCCATTGTAAGTTTGGGTGGTTTAGGGTTCTTTGAAATATTTGTACAGTACTTTGCCAATTCACTCAATTACTACATTAAAAGGTATTATGGGAGATGAAGCAGCATCAAAGAATCCAGCAAATACAAGGAGGGGATAAATAAACTACAACTTATGCCTGGCCCTGTAGCAGTTTAATAGTTCCCATTTAAAAGAGTCGTCGTCCCCCCGCCAAAAAAAAAACATTATTTGTTACTTTTATTTGGTTCTATTTCCAAGAAAAAGTAAGAAGTTCTCCTTAGATAGTGTCATGAAATTTCTATATTAATCAAAAATGAAGATGAATGAAATTTCATTTCTCTCAAATGAAGATATTTCTGTAATAACTTTCAGCGAGCCTTTAGCCTAGTTTAGAATCTTGAGAGACACACAAAGCAATTGTGACATTGGTTTTGAAAATGCACAGCATGGGTATGAAATCCTGTCTCGCATTTGCACAGACCAAGAGCAACTCATTCAAGACCTGTTATAATAAAAAGAAAATCAAGCTCATCATTTGGATACTGAAACAGATTTCAAAAAACTTTGAACTGGATTAAATTTTCTGCTGCATGGAGACCAGTAGACTTGATTTGATATCACTTTGCCCTGGGGCACAAAGCATGACTTTCTTCTGAGTTAAGGGATCACCACAGTTTCCAGATTTATAGGGACATATGGAATGAGCTTTAAGAAGAAGCAAAGAGACTGGAGTAAGCAAATAGTATGCCAAAGTGCAGATACTCTGCTGATCAACGTGGCACCATGGCATTCAGGGAGGGCATGGCCACGATCCTGCCTCAGAGGCTGAGCCTCACCGGGCTGTGGGGCTGCACTGAAAACGGGGCGGGCTTCACCAACCTTTATCTGCCTTTCCTGAAGTCAATGCCTGATAAAAGTAAAAATTAAATATGAGGAGCAAACTCCTAACTACAAGTTTTTCAACAGCTGAAAAAAGCCAGGGCAGGAATACAAATTTGACTTCAAATTACATGTTTATATGGATGGATTTTTTTCCTAAATATATTTTTGAAATCTTCATTAAATTCTCATATTCACAAGGGGCTTAGTAAATAATTCAGTTCTGCCTCTGTAATTTCAGATATTTGCACAAAGCTAATATTTTAATTGTAATATCTAAATAATATAAAGATAAACAAAGTACTGCACAAAGTCCAAATTGCTGACATATTCAGCAGGACACTTAAGTCAATGGGACTTCTCACAAGCTAAAAAATTGTCATCTGCTTAAGTGTCCAGCTGAATCACAGCCAATGGGCTTCATTATACCCTTTATTGGTTTTATCACTTTGACCTTTACTGCACAGAAAATTTTGCCCTTCTTGTGGTATTTATATCATGTTCTATGGCATACTTGCAAAGGAGATTACCACAGATTTATCTACTGCAATTTGAAAAGGATGAGCTTACAATAGACTGTAATGGTTTCACCCCACAGAAAAATACATATTGTGTATATTAAAAAATTATTACTTTAAAACAAATAGACCATTTAAAAATTGTCAGAAATTACATGAATAGAATGTAATTTACACATTTTAATTTCTTGTGGTAAAGGTTACTCAATCAAAGGACATAAAATCTGTACAACTCATTAAATCTTTAAAAAATAATGTAATCTCAGGCATTTAAGAAAATAAATCTGGAACTCATCTACCAAACTTTAATGTTATGATGAAGCTACAAGGTGAAGTTTTGTCTGTTATTTTATGCACTCATGTTTCTTATTATTATTTTACTGTTCTTTTCTTTTTAACTGCTCAGTCTTGCATATCATGAATAAATTATTCAATAATTCATATAGGGTATTTAAATATTGCCTATTAAGACCAGTTTCCCTGAGATACATCCATAACCTCTAGAAGATAATTAAGAATACCTGAAGTTTTGTTCCCTGTTCCTCATCATAAATGCCCTCTTGTCTTATTATTATTAATAACTTACTGATTCTACGCAAAACTCCCACAAAGGTAGAGCTTTGGAAGAAAAAAAGTCAATCTAAAAATTTGAGCTAAATAATGCAGCTGAAAACAGGACAGTTACACAATAAAAGGCATCAGATAATCTTGACCTTACAGTGTTTTGTGTATAGTGTGTGTGCTGTACATATTTTCAATATGTGTAAGTTCAAGGGCACTGTACAGGTGCCCTTTTTAAGGGCACAGAAGTCATTAAAATTGCAAGGCAACAATTTACATGAGTTAAGTAGTTACATGTAAGTCACACATCCCTACTTTTTATGAAGTTCATTAGAAGCAACAAATATAAAATGGAGATGCTTGGAAAATACTAGTGAGCATTGCTCAGTTGCTAAGGGTCATCATTTCAACAAGCTGAAAGATAACCAATGTCTAGAGTTATTAAACTTCCAAATCAACAAGGTTTAAATTCAGCAAATATATTATTATGAGATAAATATGCTTTGACTTATATTTGACAGGTTTCTGCTAAAAGGCTATTTTCAAGACTGGATACATGATGACTTAGCATCAACCTTTTTTATTTTTGATTATTAGCCAGGATTTCATTAAAATTTAGCCCATTAAAAATAGAACAAAATTCTAAGCAGAATTCATTCCTCATACAGAAATCTAAACAAACTATTAAAGTTGTCTTAAGAACCAGCACATGGAATATGCAGTTTTACAAGAGTGGGTTGTGGCTGTGAACACTGCATCATTTAGTATTATGAATTCCATTTTGCACTGTACCTGAAGCATGTTATGTCTTAAGCAAGTTACTGTACGGCATTTGAAACAGATGTCCAGGGAAGGCTGATGGACTGTTACAGGGAGCTGAAAGTCAAGATGACAAACAAAAGACCTTAAACTCTGAGTCTTATTCACTCATTTTCCCGCAGAAAGGTTTGTGAGTGGGGTGAATGCGCCATAGCCTCCCACAGGAGTTTATGAGGCAGAGCACAGTCTTTCTGTCAGCAGTAACCAAAGTTTCATCTTCCATGAAACATTAGAAAATATATTTCAGGAAAAATTGTATTCATTTGCAAAAATATTCATTTGGGTTTAAGTGATTTTGCCCCAGAAAATCCTCTGCAGCATCTATATTTTTCCTTTCCTCTCTTGTCCCAGTAGTAAATCAGAAGTCAAAACTGTGTGTGCTGTGTAGTAAATCTGACAAGAGATGCTAAGGGATTTGCAGCCTAATAAGATCTCTTAGGAGGCATGCATATGTGATAGAAAGAAAATACAGCAGGCAGAGCACTTCCTGGAGGAGAGCCTGAGTCAATAGCTGTAGGGTTTGCAGAGACAGGACTTTGGAATTGCATATTTTCCTTATGTGGATTGAGCCTGGATATGTGCTGCGAACTAAATGCCACCCAGAAGCAGTTGATAAGAAAAGCACAATTTTTCAACTTGTAAAACAAAGCTGGCAAAATAAAATCCTGATAAGCAAGATGAAGCACTATGTGAAAACTTTCAAAATTCTGGCCCTTTCAGGAAGATACCTTTCTAAACCCATCTCCATTTAGTGTTTAGCACATGAAAACTTCATTCTTGTGTCTGTTAATGGTCTGTCTCAAAATTACCATTTACCACTGACTTTATTTTTCCATCTGTAGGATTTGTATTTCTTCCTAAGAAAAAGTATGCTTTGCTAGTAAACTGTTTAGATTTACATACCCTTCTTGGAAAATCCAACTCACGCCATGTAATTGCTTACTATTTTTCTATCAAAAACACCCCTATCTAAAGTTCTTCTGGGTTACATTTAGACTGTTTTGCCTGAAGCAAATTAGGCAAATACCTTCCATCCTGTGCATTAGAAGCAGGAGGGTACAGCACACATGCACACACACACACATACACCCACACAGACAGGAAGTCACATAAGTATTTAAGTAAGCATTCAGTCCTCAGCCGTGTCCTAGGGCCAAAGTCCAGCAACTTGTGGGAGGGCACCATGCCAGCCTAACAGATGGACATACATATGGGTAGTCAGGGCATCATGTGAAGCCATCAAGTATGGATACTAAGGGCACGATTCCAACCTAAGAACATGAGCTTTCTGTGAAGGTTAGGGGATGTTAAGCTGGATTTGCTTTCAAAAATAAAGAATAAATTCCACTGCCATGTCCAGGAACAGTTACCCTCTTAGTTAATCAAGAGGAGTTGTTAGTAGATAAAAAGAGCTTTTATTCTAAAAGAATTATTGCAAAGGAAAGTTCTAACATTTCACAAGGGAGATTTTACTTTGACAGATAATTATGTATTATTTGTGGGGAGATGAAGTTTTTGATAATGATTTTGCATTGGGAGTGCTTTCACCCTGCATCACCATCTGCCCTGTGCCTTTTTCCTAAAGGAGACAGGAAACTGCTATTTGAGCAATGAATGCAGCCCAGACAATCAAACACATTCTCCAGCAACCATCATTGGGAGGGTCAATGTTGGGAGCTGCTGTCCTTTGCTGATGAGGAGAGAATAAGAAAAACAGGCACAGCACCTCCCCACACATTGCCCTGGAGAGTACTGACTTAGCACTGCTGACGCATCTGCGTGAAAAACAGGCATGTGCATCCACAGCCATCTGCTGCTATGTCCATCAGCAGGAGAGTGGAAGAGATTAACAATCATGCTTTGTGAATTTATTCCACTGCTACACCACAATTACAAATGGATGTGCCAAAACATGCTCAAATGGGATCCCATGGAATCATTGAATCGTAGAATGCTGCTTAGAAAGGGACCTATCAGGATTGTCAACTCCAATTGAGGTTTGACCACACAAAATGTCTCCCTACAGTGCCAAGTGTATTCCCAATATTCTTCCCATGTCACTTGGCATTGTTTCCACTGGGATTCCACATCTTACTTAGACCAGAATGCTGAAATCTGAAAAAATCCTTAACAGCTTTTGAAATTTTACCAATTGACTAATGAGAGCATATGAGATTTTAATTCCAGGTACAGGAAGGACAGAGGCAGCATTTTGGTTTGTGGAGCACTGTGTATTCAGAGGAAAATTGAGACAGGAAGCACTAAAGTCCTCCTTGATTGAAATGAGATATTGAGAAGAAACATTAGAACTTTATGAAGATGAATGTTACATAGGTGTTTGTTTGTTTGTTTTTTTTAATAAAAGGACTTTTCTGTTTCTTCCAGTCTTGATTTTAAAACACAAAGAAAGGGATAACCACTGCTTCCTCTGATCCTCTGTATCCAGAGGATACAGCTTAAACTATCTGCTTCAACTTCTAGATATTCAGGTTCGTTCTGCTAGACTCAACAGCTCTTTAGTATTCAGCACTCCTTCCATGAAGCTACTGATTGTAATGCAAGTCACTTCTCAAACCATTTTTCACTAAACAACAAAGATTGACATCTTAAAGATGTCAATGGCACCATTCTGAAGAATGCTATTCCTCTGGTCATTTTTATGCCCCCTTCCATTTTTCAATGGACTTCAAGAATTCAAATGCCAGGAAATGTATGCATCAATCCAGTTTTAGTCACCTAAGTGCCATATGTATAGGGAAAGGTTGATTTCTTATTCTATTTCTTTATTCAGGCTCTGTTCACCATTCTTACATATTATCCTATTATTTCCTTTGTGAGACAGTACATTCTAGGCTATAGCTATCTTTTTTCGTTTCAGCCTACATGCCCTGGTTCTTTAACTGTCTGACTAAATCTACCATTTCATATTGCATTTTTTGCATTTTATGTCCCCCCTACAGAATAATTTAAATGCTTCTATTTTGACTCATTAGCACATCATTAGCCACTTCACAACTGGTTTATGAAGCATCCATGCATTTCATAGAAGGATTTTATATTTTCTTCAGATCTTTTCAAAGCAAATTAATGCTACTGTGGTCATTTCTGTGGACTTTCTCTAGAAACTGGCACTGAATTGTCATTCTCCATTAATGACTTTTCAGAAGCTCTCAGGCAATTTGTAAATCCTGTAATGAGCTTTTTTACAATTATAGTTCTATTACTTTATTAGAATGTTGCATAAAAATCAGTAGACTACCTTACAAATGCATATGTCTGTAATGACTACTTGGTTGGAGTTTTTAGACAAAGAATATAAATATAAAATGAGATTTCTTGTCCATTAATAATGTCTGCCTTACCACACTGAGTGACATTAATTACATTCCCGTCAGGTATTCTTTCTTAAATTAATCAAACATCACAAGTTTCCTTATGTTGCTTACAACTGATGTCAGTCTCACTACCATGCAGTCATTTCATTGCCACAGTATCCCTTTTATGGATGTTGGCACGATCATAGATCCACAGAAAGGCTTGGGTTGGAAAGGACATTAGAGAGTTTCTCCTTCCAATCCCCCTGACATGGGCAGGGGTACCTTCCACTAGAACAGGTTACTCAGAGCCCCATCCAGCCTGGCCTTGAACACCCCAGGGATGGGGCACCCACACCTTCTCTGGGCAACCTGATACAGAACCTCAGTACACTCACAGTAAAGAATTTCTTCCTATTACTGAAGCTATTTTTTTGCTTCTTGTATTCACTAATTAGAGTATTCACTTACTCTCATTAGTCTCCTTAGTTGTCACATTCCTCTGTCCACCTGAGGAATTCCATACCTCTCAGTTTCCACAGATGTGTCCTTACTTCCTCTATTCTCCATTCACTATATAGCTTTTAATCCCTATTTGTTACCCTTACTTTCGCACTCAGTGCAGATGGACTTGCTAAGATCTTCAGCAGCCTTGAACTGCTACTCTTTGGTTATTCAACATTCTCATTAAGAATTGCAGTTTTTCATTCATGTATTTGTCTGACTTCTCCTCCCAATTATTTCTGCTTACATTTTTCTCAACCATAGAAAACGACCCATTTAGAAGGACCACTACTTTGCTGCTTGGGATTGTTCTTTGTTTGTCTAAACTGATTGCAATCAGGTCATGAAAACCACCCCTAGGGCAGCTGTGAATTTCTAGTCCAGTAAGTTATTCATATTTATCAGTTCTAATGAGAACTTGAATTAAAAATACATTATGTTTGGCTTGGAAATGTTGCACCAGGAAACAGGGTTTTTTTCTTTTTACAAGAAGTTTAATATTTTGCTGGTGTGTTTGACAAACCTTCTGTACATAGACCTCCCACCACATTTATTAATATGCATTCAAAATCCCATGATTTTGTGTTGAAAAGAACGCCCAAATACCACTACTTTTTTTGTCCTGGGAGATTACATCCATTTGTTTTATGATCTAAGTAGCTTTACTACTTCCACCAGCTTTCAGGGCTGACTTTCCGGAACGCTGAAGAGGGTTTCTACATCATTGTCCCTGTTATTGAGACTTTATAATAGCTACTGCATTCAACAAGAATCCCACATTTTGTGTCTGGCCATTCTTAACTTTAGATACATTTTTCTGGATTACAGAAAGGCACTGTAAGGCAGTCAATGACTTTTAATCTAGCCCAATGACAATTTTTTTTTCTCTTACAAGCTTGGGGTTGTGTATTGCAAGCTACTCATAATCAACTCACTTAGAAAATATCAAGAAGTATACATTTCCATGAATATGGTTTTCTAGGGGTATGATTTCAATAAGGAAAGCACCTATGTTTACAAAATGGTACCCTTCCACTTGGCCAATGGAACTGACTGTACATTGCTCTTGTGAAAATTTGTATAAATGACAACATTTCCCTTTTGCCTCAGGGCACCTGCTGTTGATCTGTTTTTCTGTATCACTGCTCATACTGTATGGCCATTTAATGACTTCTTCTTTTTACTATATTTTAATAACTGTATCACAAAAAAAAATCCCATACTCTCCCTAAAATGGCAGAGTGTCAGTGAGGACAGAATCTGGATCACTCTTTTACTTCACATTGTATTCTGGACCAATACCTTGAATAAATGAAACAAATTACAAAAATGGAGTTCAGGAGGGGCGTTTTGTGGGTTTTGTTCTGTGATTTGGTGTTGGTTTTGTTTCATTTTTTTTCTGTTCCATTCTGCTTTACGAGGTTATTCAGCTAGTTCTTAAAATAGTTTATGAAGTTTAATTTGGGAAAACAAATGAGGTTACTTAAAAAAAAAAGTCTTAGTCTGCACATTTTCTGCAAGATGGGCAATATTCAACAAATCTGAGATCCCTTTTCTCATGAACATAATAAGACATTTCTCAGTTGAATGCCCAGAGGTGCATAGCTTTTAATGAGGGTTTAGAAAAGAATATCTAGGAGAAAAAAAAGAACTAGAGAGGTGGAAATAGAGAAAAAATGAGGGGGAAAAGAAAAAAGACAACTTTAATTTTAGCACATGTAATTAAATATTTGCTAACTCTTGGCCAACTAACTAAAAATAAGATATTAGAAACATTATTTCTCACCTCATTGTTTTTGCAAAGATTAATGTTTAAGGTATATTTCAATTTGAAATTTTCACAAAACGTATTTAAACAGACATTGGGATTCTGCAATTCTTTACTTTTCTGTTGAAAAATGTGAGAGAAAGTGTGTCCTACCAATGTTTTTCACCTTGAACTACACCTCTGGTATTTGTTTGGTGCAATGCTTTAAATAAGCTTACTGAAAATGTAAATGAAAAAAAAATCAAAGCATTTTCATAATGAAACACAGTTGTTTTCAAACCTATTTTAATTGCACATATTCTGAATTATTCTGATTTCTGAATTATTCTGAATTCTGCTGAATTAATGCAATTCCTACTACGACCTTCCCTAAATAAAATTCTCTGTCTTGACAAAGACTGAAAAATATTGAAAATTGCTTAAACTAATACAAATGCCTGTTGGTACCACTAAAAACATAGTGCTGCATTATTTTTATTTAAGCCAAGTTATTATGGTTTTTTCAACCTACCTCTTCAATTTTAGAGATTAATCTAATCTTTCATCACTGACCCTTCTCAGGTGGTACTGACCAAAGTCCAATGACGTTTGGTAATTTTTTATTCCTGTCCCACATTGGGATGATTTATGTTTTAAGATCTTACATTCTGAGTTCTCTTTTGTTAATAGACAGAAAACTCTAGTCAAGTATATCCACATCGTAGTATCTAAAAAATATCTCTTCATTTAAAAAAAACTCAGTTCAAGTGTATCACACAGTTGAGCAAACGAGATTTGCTATTCACTGTTAATACTGAAAATTATTTCTTAATATATTTGCAGTAAAATGCACATTTAAAAAATTTCTATCACAGGAATCATGTGTGATATAGAAAAAAATCACTTTTTAATACTGTCCTTTAAAAAGAATAAATAATTAATTTGAAAATTTGTCAGTGAAATATTTCAGTTTCCTTCTTTCTAAAATAGCACTGTTTGAAATGTTTCCCTCTTAAAATCTTCAGTTGTGAAGTTCATCAAGTGTAGTATATCTCACATTCACTATAACTATACTGCAACTGTCTGCAAAAGAAGTGTTTATACTAAGCAAATAAGGCAAGAAGCCTTGGATTTGCCTCTCTCACGTAGTCTGCAACCTATGCAACACAAAAGAATAAAAAATCTTCCTCAGTTATTCTACAATTGATTTGCAAAGGGTTTACAGGCTTAATAATTAAGTTCTTTTTATAGATGTACCCCTTTGTGCAATCTGCCCTGACCTTCCGTGTCTGACTTCTTCGCATCAGGTAGTAGAGTGTGCAATGCACTCAGAAACCTTACACATGTGCAAGGATCTGGGCACAAAATGTTCAACTGCATAGGCAGAGACATAAATATCCCCATTAACAACTAAGAGACATTGTTTTTCAGAACATTATTTGCTACACACTTCTGGGAAAAAAAAGACAACATGTAAGAGATTTTATACTAAGTTTAGGGCCTGGACGACTCCAAGTAATGCTCATGTTTTTGCATACCATCTTTCTAAACTTCCAGTAATGAGAACTCATCCAGAAAACTATTTCAGATCCAGCTTCCCCCACCATGTATTTACAAAGAGTGTACCTCTGAGAAAGATCAGCTTGAGTGTTCAAGACTGACTGTCAGAACCAGGCCTCCTGACTTCAGTCTGTGCTCCTGACAACACCCCTCTGACAAGACTCAATTGTAGTTTTAAGGTGAGCAGAGTCAGAAAGAAGAAAACCTATCTTGCAATTTCTGGCCCAGCTGTGATTTCAATAGAATTGTTCTACAGGCAGCCTGGAACCTAAAAAAATCTTTACACTCCATGTTCAATTTTCAACATTTTTCACTCTATGCTTTTTGTATTGGTCTTTTCTTTATGAATATGTCACTGCCTGTGTATTTTTCACTTAATTTCATTTTTCTTTTCTTGCCAAATATTTAACTGCTCTGTATCTTCTGTACATGTTTATAGATGTTTAAACAACAAAGCAGGAAATTTTCCTCCCATACAAAACATTTCAATTAATCACCATAGCTTATTAGTGTAGGTATAGATATTATAATTAGGATATTAGCAATAATTTTAGCAATGCAGTAGCCTAAGAAATTCTTGAATGAGCATTTGAACAAGTATTTGTTTGCCAATTTAATTATATTACAAATGGGATTAAAAGGAGAGCAAATGCGATATTCATATTTGCCAGTCCAGTAATGAATGTGTCCACAGTTTCCAGAGCGCAATTTTTTTCCTAGTTTGTTACTTTAACGATTCTTCCCTCACCTTTAAACAGTGTAAGTTAATACCTTACAAAACCTAAATGGTCCTATAAATCAAATCATAGTATCAGCAACAATTTCAGTGACAGAATGAATATTTGCTAAGGAGGGTGGTGTGAAATGTCAAAGGAAGCAGGTCTCATTTAATCACTGTAAGATCCCTAATAAATGTCAGCCAAATACATTCTTCTTGTCTTTACCCATCCGTGTTAAACATAGCTATTCATATATAATTGAAAAGAGATATAATACATTTCAATTTAACATCTATTTTTAATTGTTCTCTGCATTGAGTCTTTCAGAATAGACAATCACACAGATATAGGAAGCAAGCAAATTTCCCATCCTTGCCACTCACGGTGGCTCGTTTTCAGTCACATGGAATTGGAAAATGGTGACATGCAGCTCAGAAGATACAGGTGAAAGACAAAGAGAATTGTATAACCCATTGCCCAGAGTTCTGTATAGAAATTTATGAGACACGGTTTAATAGTATGGGGCTGCTATCTACTAATTCAATTGTGAAAATGGGATCAAGAGTTTCTTTGAGTTATCCTTAATTTCTTCATTCATTTTTAATGCTGGTTTGATTAAAATCCTTTTCATGTCTCAGTCTTAACACCTTTAGAAGAAAGTAAAATTATACCAGTACCACCAATTACCAGTATATATGTATGAATATATATATATCTATATATACACACCAGAAATATAAATATATATA
>JAYDZK010000274.1:16832727-16859410 GCA_034509185.1 Euphonia xanthogaster | reverse complement strand
AGTACCACCATTATACCAGTACTACCAATTGAACGGCAGCAACAGGCAACAATTGCAATGCAAACTGGAATTCCCAGAATAGATGCTTTTTGTGACTACCAATATAATCATCTTTAGTCTTAGCATCAAGTTTTCTCCTATTCCTTATGTGTGCATCTACATAACAAATCCAGGGCAGGAAAGAAGAGAACATCCGAAGGTAATTCTTTCCTATAAGCTGAAGTTGCAACGAAATTTAAATAGGCTGTTTACATACCAGATGTCTCCAAAGGTCTGAATAAATTACACCAATTGCAAAGATGCAAAAAGCTGCAGGTACAAACGGACAAAAGCATTTGTCCAATATCTTTTTCATGGGGCTGTTACTGAATTGAGCAAGTAATTATGTGGTATCTGTCTCCAGAGACATGGGTCTACATCACAAAGTGCTGGGAAATATTCTCAGGGCAGATTCAGTCCTTCTTCCACTCATTTTTATTGTATAAACAAGAAGACTAAGCTGTCAAAATCTGTTAATAAATCTTAGTTTTAGTTAACAGAAAAATAGGTTTGCAAAGGTATTTGCTTCTACAGGAGCCCTTTAGCATAAAACCATGTGAAATTTTGCATGACTCTTTCCAACACAGCATTACAGGAACTGACTTCTTAGCATGATTTTAGAAAGAACGTAAAACTTTGCATTGTTTAAAACAATATTCCTTATGACATACTACATTGTTCCTGGCTTATGCTTGAATAGAAACAGAAAGAATTGGATTCTCAGTCCTTGATGGAGTCCCCACATCACAATACACATCATGCCTCATTATTTGACAAACTGGCTTTGCTTGAATATTCAATAGACATCCCCAGTGCAATTGTCCCTAAATGCCAACTAAACATCACCTAACACAGTGTTTGCTTAGAGTGGACTTTAAAGTGGGGGCAAATAGGCTTCTGAATTTTAAGCTTAAAAGAAAGGACTTTCTTCACGGAGAAGTCACAAAAACCACACAAAGCAGAGCAAATATTCCCTGGGCACTGTTTTTCTTTCGATTTCTTTTTCTTTGTCTGTAACCTTTCAAGAATACAAAATGCTTTGCTATACTGGTCTCATTAATAAATTACCACCAGTCAATTTCAGGTGTCATTCTTCTGCACCATTCACAGTATTTGTTTTCTAAAGCAAGTTTTTAAAATTTTGTTACTAGAACCTTGACAACACATATGAAAAACAAAGGTTTTAGCTTCTATTCATTTTTTTCAAGTTTGGCTGAAAGTAGCTATGGAACAACGGGGAATAAAGCCAGAATTATATCTCACACAAAGCTGTATAGAATATAAATATTCTCCAAATTCTTAGGGCATTTCAAGAATGTGAAAGTCTTAGCAGCTCTGTGCAAGTAGCAGCTTTATTTCACAAGATATTTTATCCCCCTCTCCCATGTTGCCTTCCAAGTAATTCCTCTACCTCACAGTTCCTGTGACTCTTCCTCTCTCCATATTAAAAGCATGTCTGTGTCCTTTATTTGCCAGCATTTAGTGATAAAATGGATTATAAACAGCAGTTTAGGCCAGAGAACAAGACTTTCATTAACTGCATTTCATATGGTCCTAAGGGGCTTGTTACTTCTTGTATGTTGAGCGTAGTGAATAAAGCTCCCTGTCTCAGCTTTCCTGAATGTCTGCACAAAGCAGGACAGTATCTCCTTTTCCAAGACTAGCACATAAATTTAATTTCATTAAATTCCCTTTATGTTCTGCTTAGAAAAGTATTATACCTTTCCAAGACCATTCCCCCACTGAAAGAAGTAGAAAGTGATGGGGAGCTTTGGCCATTAAGAAGGAAGACAATATTGAATTTGTGAAGTTTAGGAGTCAGTAGAAAGCCACACTTTGGCTCCTCATCCCAAAGATGAAGATTACTGGATGAACAGGCAAAGATAGAAAAGGTTTTCTGATCTTCCACATTAATTCTTCCTCAGATTAGCTCTCTTTTCTTTCCCCAGAGAAGTTCTTGTTAACATTGGGCAATCCCCATAAGCCATGCTATGATGAAAGGACAAATAAGGCTAAAAACATGTACATAGGATAACAAAATAAGATCGGTTATGTTTTGGAATGCATAGCATTCTTTGCATTTACAGAAGTCAACTCTTGCTTAACAGAGAAATATCAAGTTTCTATGTATTATAATAGTGATCACACTCTAATAATTTCACATAACTAGTCAAAAAAGAATCTATGAAAACAACATTTCACTTCATTACTAACAAAACAGGAACTATGGGCACTTTTCTGTGCCCCTTTTCAGTAAAATGGTGATAGAATTAAGACGAAGCTGACTATACAATTGAATATGCAATATATTTAATTGCATTTCTACTATAATTGGTAGTTTTAAGTTTATGCCTCTGAGAGAAGACATTCTGAGCATTTGTTTTGATGACAACGTGAGAATCCCACTGAGGGAAATGGAGGGTATTTATTTCCAAAATAAAAATAGTGATTATTTTATAAAAGTGCAAAGAATATCCAGCATCTTTCTCTTGTCCCTGTATTACCATAAAATTGTGGTACTGCAGATATGTTTCATTCAGAGCTGTCTGGCAAACAGCAAACAGGACGGTTGAGATCTGAAAATGCAAAGTATCTCTGCCTCTAGATTTTTATTGTCTTTGGTCTTGTTCTAGTAGGCATTTTGATTTATTCTTTGTTATCTTCAGTTTTAAATGAGCAGAAGTGGCTATGGATTGTAGAGATACCTACACTGTACTACTTGTAGGTCATAGAAGTAAAAAATTATCACAATCCTAGGAAACTTGGGTATGAGATCACTCTGCCCAGAAATTTCTACATGCATGCAGAGGACATGTTCAATACTTTTCTTCCTATAGCCTTAGTTGGTTGCCTACAGCAGCTCTAGTAACAAAAAATATCTGAAAAGTAATAAATTCTTTGGCACAGAGAGCCAAGATTGGTTCCAAAATATATTGAAACCAGTCTCCACCTTCTGAAGGCTGTCCTCAAATTTGTACTGAGTGCAGGATTCTAAATTTTTATATGGTGAAACACAGATAGCCAGTGTAAAACCCACTCAGGGCAGGAGGGTTCCAGAGCCATCCCATAGAATCATTATGAATTTTGAAAGGTTCTTGTCATGTGAACCATGGCAATTCTGCAGAATTAGGACAATTCTCTAAATGCCACATTTTTCAGGGATCCTTTGAGCTTGGCATATAAAATGGCCTGTGAAGATTTTGTTCCCAGGAAGGCTGAATCAAATCAGTTGTTTGGGATTTGTCATTTTTCAAAGTTTTCCTGTCAGAGTTTTTCCTATGAGAATTTGGAGTGTCTTCACCATTGTATTAGCTGCATTGTCCACTCCAAATTGTTTATAAGTGGAACTACCACAATTCTAATAAATGAATGCAGTTGTATTTAGAAGATGCAGTCTGATAAAAATCTGCCCAAAAATCTTCCATACAAAATCACTGAAAAGGTAAATAATGTTTATGAACCAGATGAATTGGCTTGATGTGCCTGCCTTGTAGTGATCTTTTGAAGCAAGTCAGCTTTAAACACCATGCAAACATATAGATAAATAGGTTTTCCTTCATCAGAATTGCTCAAGTGGTGCAATAGATCCTTATATAACCCTACTATACCCTAAGTCGTTGTTTCTTAAATATTTATTGTCACTTGTGTGTGTATTTTAGCAGTTACTTGTTTCACACAAGGCTCTGTGGTCTTGTGAAATTATACTATTGAATACATACCCATGGAATCGTACATCATATCCACACAGCAAATAGAGAACTGAAATCTGTTCTTCCCATATGGATATTTTTCTACTAATTTAACTAGATGAAACTGTGGGCTTTACAAAGTCTTAAATAAAAGAAAACAAGTCCCTATAACCATGGAATTCAAGCTGACAAGAAAATGTCCACATTGTCGTCTATCATCTCCAATGATGATAACAAGAGAACAAACCAGGTATATTTCATGATTACTCCTCAGTAGTAATCATGAGAAAATTCAGATGTATTGCTGGCTATTGAATTTATTATTTATAAAGGTATTATTTTCTTAGTTGCTCTCATTAGTTCATCCACTTGCCCAGTGCTGTTAGATAACAAATGCAAATTCCAAAAACTACATTACCATTTTTATTGCTCATTGGAAGCATGTCTTACTTTTGAAATATTCAGCATAGAGACAAAACAGGAAAAACGTGCTGAGTAATGAAGAGCAGCGGGATGCCAGAGTGCAAACACTGCATAAGATTGTTTGTAAACAAGCTTCTTATTATTTTTTATTGCTATCAACTCTAACAACTCAAAGTTTATCTTTTGAATTTGCCAATGTTATTTCTTTGTACCCATCTCTTCTTTTTAAATCATACTAGAGTATTCCTTGCTATTTAGAATTTTGTATTTCCTTGTTGTCCCTTCAATAGAGTTAGATACTGAGAAGTGTATAGGAGATAGCAGTGTCTGTACTTAAGAAAAACACCACCAATCTCATGAACAGGGACTGTAACTGTCATTATATTTTGGTTAACTTGCAGCATTCCACTTTCAGTATTACCAAAAAAGTAAATATTCCTTTCCTCTTAAAAAGCCTGGGTTTCTCGGAAAAATTCAGACTAATGAACTACAGTGGACTTGACTAGTCTGTGGTGTATTTGGTCTTCAAAGGAACCATGCTAAATTAAACCACACATGAACCTTTCCTATTCTTTGTTCCTGAAATATTTCTACATACAGCTTAAATTTTCAATCATCTGCTCTTTTTGCCATGTTCTTAAGCTGTGGACTGTTAAACGACTCCTGCATCTCCCCAGAGATGCAAATCCCTAGCTCCAGTACAAATGAGGTTTGTAAATTCTTGAGGGAGGAATGTTCTACACAAATGGGAAATAGCGTCATTACTTAGCACTGTGGGAAGCATTTCAAAAGCTGAAACACCCTTGCCTTCAAAAGCAGGAAAGCTTTTAAAGACGTGTCCTCATCATCCTCCTTTGCAAATACTGACAAACCTTTGATTCATTGTAGTGTTATTCAAAGCCATGCACACTTCAGCCGAGCCCCACTTCCAGATATTGGGGGATACCTGCTCAGCTTATAAATCTTCATGTCAAAACTGTCCATTATCATTACCTTCTAAGCAAATCAATAAATAAATTTTTGACTTTTTGAACTCAGTATGCATTTTATTTGTTAGCTAAAACCACAAAGATTATTCTGAATTCTCTCCAGCCCCTCTGTTTAACCAGTCTATGTTGCAATGGTTGGCCTGCAGCACTTCTATTTTTAGCTCTAATGGAGCAGTCTTAAATTGCTTATTTTCTGTTTACTAAAGACATTGAGCTTGTAACCATGGAAACTGTGGCAAGTGGCACAGCTTAACTGTTTTATTAAATGGATAGAAGTTACAGCTGCAAAACTTGAAAGGCCAGCATGTCAATTTTATACATAACTCGAATTGCCATATATACCACATTATAGCAAGTACTACATTAAATATTAGAGGCCAGAATCTGGTCTTGGTTGTAATGATATAAATTGTACTATCTCTCTCCTCAATGGAAACAAACAAACACAAAAAAAATACTCTTGTACAGTCTAGATCAAGATCGGTTTTTGTCAAACTGCACAGGCTGTCAAGTTTCAGTGATTACTGCATTTGAGTGCCTAAATTGTGGATGATGTACATTAAACCAGTCCCTAGTTATCATGGAAAGACCCTGTCTCACAGCTGTGTCTGCATGAAGTTTTTAGCACATTATTTTATTGCTTACAGCAATCACATTATTTTGGAACCACTATGTTCTGTAACATTAATAGAAAGAATTAAATCAAAACTAATGAGCTTGTCAACTGAAACTTCTAAAGCCATAGTGAAAGAATTAACACAAAGGACTCCTTAAATCTGTAATTAGGTTTTTAAACAAGAACATTCTGGTCACCAGAGGTATTGAAAGTTTACACTCCCTATTACTTTTAGTATAGGCAGAATGTGCTTCATACATGTAAAAGCTAGGGTATTTTCAAATTCAGACTTCAAATTGTATATAGCACTTAAGTCATACCCTTCTGAAAATTATAAAAAATTATTAGCACAGTTTAGAAGATTTTTGTGATGAAGTATAAAACAACCAACAAATAAAATTTTAGCACAAACCTAAACATTTCCCCAAAGTTCCCAAAAGACTGAGAGCTAAAATAATAGTGGTATATTTACAGCATAAATACTTAATGCATGACTCATCCTGTGTAATCGAACCAAATGCTTGAAGAATGTTCAACATTTGGAAGAATCAGGTTCTGCTTTCTTCACAAGGACTGTGGTTGGAACAGTGCTCCCTTTTCTACTTTTGGTGTTAAATGTCTCCATATTACAAGTCCGTCTGTACAGGCACTTCCAGTGAACAAAAGAAACCAAAAAGTAAAATTGACATTTCAAAGGAGACACCTTTTGGTAAAGGTAAGGTTCCAAGAAATTATGAACAGTGGTATTTCTTTCTATGAAAACATTATTGTTGAAATTAAAGAATAATATGTTTGATGCTCACTTATTGAATTCAAATAAATACTCTTCACTGTCTGTTGGTGTAACTAGACTTACTGAAGTGAAAAAAAAATTATGTTTCCTTCCATTTATACATTTCTTTCTTTTTTTTAATCCATCTGCAGGATCTACCTTCATTTGCAACACCCACATAATTCCAGTGAAAAACCAAGAGGGAGTAGCAATGATGTTTATTATTAATTTTGAGTATGTAACAGATGAAGAGAATGTGGCATCTCCTGAGAAGTGCAAGCCAATATTACCATCTAAACTTGTAAATCGTAAGTTATGCAATGAATTTTTTTTCCTTACCTCTACTTTTATCGGGCAAAATAATCAACATGGGCAATAAGGTTAGCAAAGGATGCAATCCCATTGACTGACTCAATAATCCAAAATCCCAAGAAGCTAAATGTAGCAAACCTACTACAAAATGATAGTAAATAATCTATCAGATTTTTGGTAGTACTAACAGCCTAGATCTTGTGACTAGTACTAGGACATATAACTTCATAAAAACTAAAATCTTTCACAACAGTCCATTACCCTTGACAAAAATCAATTACAAATGGAAAACTTAAAAAAAACCATTGTGCTATAGCCCAAACCTTTCATCTTAGCCTATTCTAAATTGAATATTTCTATTTTATTTTTTAAAAATGGTGTCATTTGATTAATAATTGGCAAAATGTGATTAAAATAGACTAGAAAAAATATAATAATCAATTAAAACATAATTAAATATCCTGATTCTATCAAATTGAAGTATTTAGATTGACTTGAAGGATGGGGGGTAGATGGGTGGATGCACAGAAAATGCTTTTGCTTTCACTCCACTCTGGAGCATAAGTATTGTCAAAATTAGAAAACTCAACACAAGTGTCCACTTATACAACTGCACTGTGTAGCTTTCTGTCCCGCTATCTGCAGAACATGTGCTCTTTTGCTGACCTTCACTGTGTGCAGCAACAGCACACAATGCTTCTGCTTTACATTGCTACTCACGTAATCCACTCTTACTACAAGATTCCCCAGAACACATCTGCACACAGAGCATGGACAAGCTCTTAGTCAAGCACCGCATGCTCTAACAGTGAGCATTAACACTTGGAAAATGTCTTTTCACAGTGAGATAATCTTTAACATTAGAACAATAAAGGAACATAAGTATTCCAATTGTTAAATCAGCACTTCAGGTTTCTCTAGCTAAGAAATAAAGACTGGTGCAATTCTCATTGTGAAAAGCAAGGAGAGAACTTTCTTGGTGCAAACACTACGCAGTACCTGAAGCATCCATAGAACCCTACCATGACAGGGTGTATAAGAATGTGGCAAAGGAAATTTCCATTACTGGAAACTTGCAGTCTACAAATAATTATTGTTCACCAAATATCACGTTTTTTAAAAAGCCTTTGTAAAGAGTTTTTACAGTACATATTTAAAATCTTCTATGCTTCCTTTGCTTATTCTCTTCTGCATTGTGTTTGGGGTTTTGTAATAACTAATACAGCAGCTTTTGTTGGGATTTTTTTGGGATACCAGGAAAACACTTTTTTCTGCTAATGATACAGTTAAAATCCTGTTTTAACTCAAGGATTATCAGAATTGATTAAGGAGTATCAGAAAAAAATTTAAAATTGCATCAGAAAAAATTTTTAATAAGTACATCAGGCAAACCCTACTCATATTCTGGTTTTATTTTAGTATACCATGGCTTTTTGAGTTTGAAATATCTTCCTTCTTTCATTTAAAAAGCAATTTTACAACATAGATAAAATTGTTCAGTTTGTCCATGCTTACTGTGGTTTTATGGACAAAATAGAAGGTAAAATACCAATTGGGTAGAAAAAACAGAGCTTCATGGCTTGAAAAAGAACATTTTGTTCTCATATCTGTGACACATCACTGTACACTTTCAAGTGTTATCACTTGCGGCATTTTAAAGTGAAAAGCCACTAAAGAGGAAATCTGCAAAAAATACCCCCACTTTGTCAAAACATCTTTCTCTTGTTTTATGGTATTTACACCTGACATACACAGGGGATTTCCTTGGTGAGAGCTCTTGAAAAATCAATAAGTGGACCTTCAAGCTCAGTACATAACTGATCTCTCTCAGAGAGAGATCGAGGTGCAAAAGGAGGCAAGGAAACGTTACTTGAACCATTCTCCTGCTAGTGGGTACAGCCAGATGCCAGAAACTGGCAGAAACTAGAGCAGGCACATGGCTGCTCCATCTTCTCCCGAGCTGCTTATGGTTTCAGAGCAGACTGCTATGTGGGCCGGATGGGATGGATGGGGATGCAAAATATGCTACATAGCCAAAAATTCCTCTTGGCAAGAAAGAGGCCAAGCTATGCAAAACATCCAGAAATAACTGCTAGATATTGTGTACAGTTCAATAGCAGTTTTAAACTAAAACAGAAAAAAGCCTTGAAATATGGAAAAGGCAGAGAGAGACCAATAAGCTAGACAAAAAGTCAAAAAAGGTAGATTGTTTACCAGTGACAACGTATTTTTAAAGTCATGTTTCCTGCATAAGAAAGGTACACAGCAGATTCTCCAGGAGATAGCTTTTCATCATCATACTCTATTTAGAACAGGTAAATCAGGTGATCTCTTTTCCCTGGATCGCACACAAAATGGACAGTAATAGGTACTGGTCCAGGGAACAAAAAAAAGCAACAAAATCCCTTCGAATGCAGCAACCCATTTAGAGAATAAAAATAGAGAGGGAGCCAGACACATAGCAAGTGCAATACATCTCTGACAAACAACGAGGAAAAGCAACAGCTAATGACAAAAGACAAAATATTTCAGATTACATTAACATCTACTACTCAGAAGCACACATATCATGAGAGATTTCTTTCCAGAGCTCCTTAGATTGAGTGTTCTCATATTAGAATGCCTTTTCAACATGAGAGGGAAAAACAAAATAAAACCAAAAAACTGAGTCAGGTTGCAGGAGAGAAGTAAAAGTTATTAGGAAGCAAATAGATTGCAGCTATTTTCCAGTCCCTAGAAAAGAAGATAACTTTTCATATTCTCATCCTTCCTTTAATGGATTTATCAAGAGTTGATCAAATTTATCAAGTGTAACTCTGAAAAGCCTTTCCTTTTTTTCTATAAGCATCTATTCTGTAAGCTGCAGTCAACAGTTTTGAACACTTACCATAGGGTTCCTCCTAACAGAAATTGCCACTGAGGTGAGCTTGGTTGATTACAACAGAGTGCCAACAACATTGAGGTTGTGGGTGGTTGTTGATCTCTGTATGGGTCATTCACTTAAGACTTGGACTCTGTGATACTTCAATTTTAGATTATTCTGTGATTCTGAAAAATCTAATGCAATGTAATAAAAAAGCATTTCATGCTGTGAAGAAAAGAGGGATTTCAATCTGTTAAAGGGCTGAGGACCCTCTGAAAAAATTAAGACCTATGGAAGAAAAGTAGCATGTTTTAGGTTTAGCTCAATGACTGCATTTAGCTCTGGATAGGCAAAAATTTAAAAATTTATCAGATGAATGCTGATGGGTATTTCCAACAGTGTTTGTAAGCCCTCTAGTACAAGGATCCTGTCTTTTGTTATGTGCCAGGATGATGGCTAACACAGTTAGGTTCTGATTCAGCACTGGGCTTGGTAGATGATGATAATAATAGATTAAAAAAAAAGGCATATTTCAGGAGTTTGATGAGCACATTTGAGTATAAATAGAATTCTTTCTAGTCTGGTGCTCAAGAATTCCTATCTTATATGCAGCAAATGTCTGAATAGGCAGGAATGTGAAAAGTGAAGATAGTGGCTTCACAATAGCAGAGTAAAAGTTCTTTCAGTTGATCCTTTTCTTCCCCTTATATTTTCTGGCATGAATTTATCACCAGTTCTCACTGGCAGCTGGAACAGTTTTTGTATAACCAGACAGTGAAATTTCGGAAGATCCTAGCATGCGCTAACCCTGTAAAAAATCACAGCTAACTGATTTTTCACTCTTTTCTGTTTCATTGTTTTTGTAGTTTGCAGCAATTCTATTTTCCAATATATGCCAATTCCCTAGTAAAACTAAGGAAGCCTTTGTTTATATATAACTCTTCTCTTTTTTTGAGGAAAAAAGGGTATGGCCCAAAACTTTTGCCATATCTTTTCTTTTAAACTTCTAATCAAACTTAATTTAATACTACCCCCGTTCCATCTTTGCATTTAGAGATATGCAAAAATTTATTCTGTACATACTTATCCCACAACTGGGTAACATCCTCTTCTCCAGTAAGAATATATTCATACAATGTGCACTTGAAGAGACACTTAGAGAAGCTGCTTTCTGCTAGAGATGCCCATTCATCATTCAGTCTTTCTAAGCTTTGTCTCATTTCCATATTTGAGAATTCTACTCATTCTTGCTTCAATTATTTTCTAATAAATTTGCTTGGCTTTTCTGTTGCCTTTTCTTAGATCATATAAACATTTTAGAACGCCAGAAATTAACATCTATACCCAAAGATTAAAGCACTTAATAACTTTACCCCACCTCATTTTACATGTGGAACATTTGAAGACCTAAATACCTGCTTTGTAAATGAAGCAATATTTGTGTAGTGCGTTGAAGTGTTAAGAGTGATAGTTTTGAGCTACATAAGCCCTAAAAATGGATTTTACTCATGTCTAACAGTTCTTATGGACTGTTCTCTCTTACACCTTCTGAGACACTAGGAGTTGCTTGATTGTCACTATAATGATAAAAAATTATTCCCAAAAATGTTCATAAATTTTCATAAATCTAACCATTTGCAAAGCTGTATAAAATTTTGAACTCCAACTGAAATAATGCATAAATAATGTATATTTAGCAAGATACTCATCGTAAAAGAGAACTCCTTCCTGCTAGACTCCCTGTAAAAAAGAACACAGACCTCTGAGTAGGTTTTCTACAATGAACTAAATGAAGGAGAGATGTGATTTTATACCACCTTAGCAAAACTTTCTTTGAACACTAGCAAATTTTATAAATAAAAGTATCTACTAGTAACGGTTGTTAACCAAAATAACATATGAATTCCCATTCAGTGTGCTGTACAAACTTCATTAAAATCCTTATTATAAAGTGTTAAGCTATAACTTCTGGGTGTAAATATGTCTTTTATATGAATGATTGAGGAAAGGGACCCCTAGTGTTCAGTTTTATTCTCAAATCTCGCAAACGTTCTGCTGTGGCATGTTCATCCACTCTTGTTTTATGAGGAGTTTTTATGGCAATTGACAGAAGTAGTGGCATAAATTACTATTTGCTTATGGCACCTGATTCTGTTCCTCAAAGCTATGAAATACTTCTTGTCTGTAAAACTAACTACAAGATATCAAAATCAACCTTGACATAGACTTAACTCAGAAAATCAACAGCCAATTCAAACTAAAGAAACCCATAGTTTGAGGATCCTGAATTCAATATGAAGAATGTGGCTACAATTTTTCTACTCATAAGGACCATTTGTGGGGTTGCAATGAGAAAAACCTTTAAGAAATTAATTCTGAGTTGTCTTCATTTTCTGCCCCACCGAAAGCATTCTACCTTTTTACTGACCTATAATGCTTCTATTAATCAGTAGGCTAAAATAGCTAGTCAGATGAGCTAACTTTATCACAAGGTTTATTCTTTTAATTTCAAAACAGTTTGACTAGCTAGAAGTACTAACCTATAAGCTAAATATTGGTTCCCAAACACCGTGTTTATTACCCCATGGGAGAAAGCCCTAAATGTTATTTGATTAAACGTGTAATTGCATTCTGCCAAAGAGGGATATTTCAGTATTGTCTTATCATTTTATCAGTTCAAAATCTATAAGCCTAATAAAGACACTCTAGAATAATTTTTTTGGATTTCTTTCTGTGAAGGAAGTGAGAGGATCAGTTATGCACCCAATAAATGGAAAATAACCTTTTTTGGATAAGGTTCAAATAAAATGAAGAGGCTAATAATATTCTTAAAACAGCCAAAACTATAATCAGAAAACCATTGAAACAACTTCTTCAAGGTGCTTACTCTTCAGCAAGTTTTCCTCTTTCCTGGCCCTTGCCATGGAATTACATCTGAGAAGCAGAGAACGCTCTATACACTCATGTAAACAAGCACAATTGCAATTTAAATTTTCCTTCCAGTTGAAGACCTAGCTTAAAAACACAGTATTTGTTTTCCTCTGTGCAAAGCACTTTGCTGTACAAGTAAGTATAGCAGTTTAGTGAAAGACAAGCACCCATTTTTAGTCCTAGAAATTTTAGGACTGCAATGTTGTCATGAAATACTGCATACTGCTTGATGCGTGCAATTTTGCCTCATAGAATACAGGACGTATGAGAGTAAGCCCCTGACTTTGCCCAAAATGTAATGAGAAATTTGTCCAGGATCTTATTTTTAGCTGCACCACTGGAAACAAATTCATCTTCAGCAAGGGCTAGTCAAGAAAAATTGTGTTCAGGAGAACAAAGGTTTCCATCTAGCCAACCAGCAGCATAGATCTGAAAACCCCAGTGCCAATTATGTGTATTTGTCTCCAAGGTAAATTACAGTAAATATTAGGCAAACTGAAACAGTGTTGAACTTTTAGCAAAGGAACATGGCCAAACACCAATCACCAGTAAAAGACAGAAGAACCTTTGCTACTACCACTTCAGTGCTCCACAAATGCCTAACTGCCTAAATTAATCTAACAGCCACTGAGATAAATAATTTTTCTTAGTCTTCTTCCACAAACAAATACAAGTGGGGTAGCTCTACTTCTGTTTCCTCATGATGGCTGCTGTTGGGGCTCGGCTCAGAAAGGAAGCCTCCCTGGATTCCATGAACTGTGACTAGCTGTTTAAATTACAGCCTCACCCAGCTATGATCACAGAGCTATTTTGCTATGTCTTGTACAAACATTCAGTAAAAAAAGCAATCTCTTCTTAAAGAGATTGAAAATTAAAAAGAGGGAGTGACACAGCTTTCAGTGGCTTTCAGTAGAGGCAACATATGCATACCACACAGGTCTTCCATGATATATTTTTATTAATTTTTAACAGGTCTCCTATCTGTTCCTTTCAGGACACTTAAAACAGGGGGGTTCTGTGAGGTAACTTGAAGGCTAGGATAATGATCTTCTGAAGTCATCCGACATTATAATGCATACCCTCAGGAAAGTATAAAAGTAGTGAATTTTACTTCATTCTCTGATGGAAGAAAGAGACATGTCTCTATTATTCATAATAAGAATTAGCACAGAGAACTTAACACATCTGTGCACTTGCCAAATTGAATTATAGATTTTGACCTTGAAGTGGAAAAAAATCTGAACTATCAGGGTGTCTCAAGCTTAGATGAAAATGACTCTACTAGAAAGCGGGAAACATTTCAAATGGATTGGAGAAGCTTTTACGTGGATGTCTATAAGAAATATGGTTTTTTATTTATAGTCTTCAACATGAAAAGGCTTATTTTAACATAAGCAAACAAAACAGATCTATAGATAAAATTGAGGGAGTTTACCTCCACTGTGTCTTACTTCTCTAAGCATAGAATCCTATTATTATTACTTGATTGTTTTAAGCATCCAGGCAAATTGGGCATTTCAAAAAAACTGAGAACAACTGGCAAGGAGATATAGTCTGAAGAGCTCTTGCCATGAAGAGATGAAATAAGTGAGGCCTACCAAGAATATGAAACTAAGCTCATATTCTGAACAAGTGTCAGTGAATAAAGTCAGTTCTTCTGATGAAAATTACAAATTCTTCAACTTTTCAGTATGTTTCATCCAAATAAAATTGTCATTGTCTAGCAAAAAATTTACCATTAGTTAGAAGTTCAATTTCATGAGAAATAGCATGTTAGTACATCTACTTTAGTTTTCTCCCTGGAACCTTAGACAATTTTAAAACTTGGTAATTGGAAGTATATATTGATGTAGTAAGTATTAAATATTTCTTAATTGAATAATTCTTAAATTTTCTAAAAAAAAAGTCAATGGACTTTCAGAACAATTCTTCAGCATATGACATATATTGTCTTTGAATTTAAACTACCTGAATTTGCTTCTAAAATGTGTGGAAATTTGATATTCTGCCTTCTTTTCTTAATAGTCTTTATTTTTTGAATCTGTTTCAAGCAAAAGCTTTTTGTAAATTTAGTTTAATTGTATTTCAGATGGTAACAACCTTTCAAGTGGCTCTTCTTCAGGTAAATCTATCTTCTAAAATTCTATCTACAAAAGTCCTTTTATTGCTTTGTTCTGGCTATATTATTTCAAGATCTCATTACATTTTATATATTTCTAGAAGAGTGTAAGTCATAATATGGCTCTTGCTCTCACTGTCTGAATATTTATTTCTGCAAAAATATAGACATAACAGGTAAACTATTAAATTTAGTATAATTATATGACATATAAAATCCAAATTTAATGATACTTCTCATCTTATTATTACTGAAAGTTGCAGTATGCAGAGCATAAAAAAACTTCAATCAATATATGAGACAAAACACATTGCAGAAATGGTTAGTGGTATATGAATTCACTGTTAAAATATAGAAAACATCTTCAAGCTCCTGTCTCAGAGAAAAGCAATATTTTTTATCCTATGAAGCCTGGCGGCCAAGGTGATGAGGGACTGAGAACTTCTTGAGAGCTTGGTTTAATAGACAGAATAAATTCTTTTTCCCAGCTGCCAAAAAAAAACACCATAGTCATATCAAGACTAAATATTGTGCTAGGTAACAAATAATTTAGATATAATATATTCTGTGATGCTTTCTGTTTTATTTCATTGCAGTTATTTACTTTTTTTTTTTCTTTCATACTCCTAATAATATTTAAGAAATAAAAATGCAAGAAGTAAAACCTCTTTCTGAGAGGATAAAAAATTCTTTTTTCATATAGCTTTTTTACAAAAGCACTTCAACTCCCATAAGTGTAATGAATAAGATTTACTAAAATGACATTTCTATCAACAAGCGGAAGAAAAACATGTAAATCTACCGATTCATATTAACATTCAAGGATATCAAGACTATGACTTTTGAGGGACACCCTGTTTACATTGTTCTGACTAAATTCACTCATCAACCACGCACAGCAGAGCCCTACAAGCAGTCAGAGACTTCATTCCCTTCCTTTCATATTCTGATAGATTCCCATGTGCAGATATCAAAGTTAAATCTTTCTCACTTACAAGAGAACATAAAGAAGATTGCTGGTTTCTTATACTGGTAGAAGACACATACAAACTTAAATTTTACAGAAAATTAAAAGAAGTGCCAAAATTAAAGGATACCACACCAGAGGATTAAAAAAAAAAGGATATTCAGTGTCTGAGAATCCTGAGTTCCAGCTTCTGATGTGAATAATTGCATATGCCTTGCTTTTTTTCCTCCTGAAAATAAATTATTCAATGAGCAGAGCAAGAAAATTATCCACTTAAGTATGCTTCAATACCTTTTGGGAAAAAGAACTGAAAAAAACCATAATTGTCTCTTTCTGTAATTCTTTGTCCCAAGGTGTGCTGCGCCCAGACAGAAAATAAGGTATCATCACATGAGTTGCTAGATGGCATTTCCAAGCCTTTGAGCAGCAATTCAATAGCTATCTGTGACGTATTCTGATAATCTATATCCTGGAATTCTGTGACATTCAATTATAATAAAATATTTCAGAAAAGGTCTGACTTGTGCTACTTTTGTGAAAGTAATTTTGCTTATTCTTTGGGGAAGGTTTCAGAATAAAGGTATTATGGAATTAGCCCATGCTCTGGAGGGCAGTCTGTCATAATTGACCTATTTTACCTGCCCTTGTCAAGGAAATCTGTTTATAATAGGTTGGTCATTGTGGATATGTATGTTCTATTCTTTAATCTTATATATTGAAAAAGTAACATATGTTTCATATTATAGCCAGAGTAGTCATTCAACATTGTAAAACTATCTAAGACCGGATTTCTTCAACACCCTACCGCAGACAACAGGTTGTACAGAAACATGAGCAGCTCACTTTGATTCAGCTCTCAGCCTAGGAGAAGTGGCATATCACACCAGGAAACAGTTCTGACAGTTTCTACACCTCACACAGATAACCCTCCACAAACTCTTTGTACATTTGAGCTCCTTTGATTTGATTTTAGAAAGTCTAAACCTAGAGAAGGTTGAAACAAATAGATTAAATCTAGCTGCCAGCTAGGGAGCCTGAGACCAGCCAATATCCTTTTGCTTTCACATTCTGGGGTTTGGATAACTGCTTTGCATCAGCATGAAAATAGCAACACTACCAGTGGTGCTTCAGAAGCTGGCTGAGCAATTCTTTGAGGAGCCATCTCTTAGGATTGCCCATTCAGCTGCCATCTCTTAGGATTACCCTTCTGCAGTGCTTGGGATAGTATTGCAGGAATCCCACTGGGAGATAACTCAGCATCTACCACTACCCAGAGACCACTAAAGAAATTGCAGAGAAGGTAAAACTTTCTCAGTTGCAGGCATTTCTCTGACTTACTCATTATGTCTTGTATGTAAATATACATTTTCATCACCAGAAATTTGGGGAATACTTTCACTGTATCAAGGCAACAATCAGGCCAAATATAATTTCCCTTTCTTTTTATGACATGTTTTCCCAGAATAGACACAAGAATCACTAGCCATGCAAGTGTATTGGGTTATAAAAGAAGTCCTTGTTCAGATATTTTTGCTGGAATATCCTGTTTTGTATTGATGGGACAGAGAATTTGCAATCATGATTGTAGTTGTTGATAGGGTCTTTTGAGAGCTAATTTTCATTCTGCCTTTTTTTTCCTGACACAAAATTCCATATGGTTGTATTCAGTGTCTAAGAATAGCAATTTTCTATTAATGTTAGCACTTCTTATTGCAATACATATGGAAAAACAAGGATATTAGTTTTTCTTATCAAGGTAGGATTTTTCCCTGCATCTTTTCCCCAAAACTACTAATCTAAACATTTTCTTTCCATGAATTCTAAGTCTTCTCCTTTGATCTCCCAAAATATGAGATGGAATTAAAAAAGGGTTCCCGAACACAAAAAAAGTTGATTTGAGTTTGAGACTTTGGAGACAATTCTATCTTCAAACAGTTTAGAAGAGTCCTATATCATCTACAGTGATATTTTTGGACTGAGTTCTACTATTCAAAAACTTTAACAGCTGAGATGGCACAGAGAATAAGTGCAACCAACAGATAACTCATTTTCAAATAACTTATTCAATAAAGTGAGGTTTGAAAGGAGGAGGTGGAATGTGCGCCTGGAATTGTGACTCAGACTCAACTGCTTTCCTCACTTGCTCTTAGGAAGACACAATCATACAAATCTCTGACTCAGCATTAAGAAGAATTTGGCAATCTAGTCTTTAATAAACATAAGGATTTTAATGTAATAGTATCTCTGAATTCATAGTAATAGCCAGTTGCATCTGAAAACTGTTTGAGAATTGTAAGCCAAGATTCATCTGCTCTGACATCATACTTACACAAAGCAGGGGTTGTCCATTACCAAACAAAAGATTTCACCCCATACACAGGAGGCCAGGAAAGCTTCCACTGGCACTTTTATTCTATACTGGGACAGCAGGCCTGAGGCCTGAATGAATTTTGCTTCGTGACAAATTGTGTTATTACACTTCCTTGCTCAGCTCAGATCAGTAAACTACACAAATTCTGAATGGGCCCCCTGTTAACTTTAGCTATAGTAGAGAGATGAATGTTCAACACACCATGTAGCTCATTATCTGTTCACTGAAGAATAGCAATACTCCTTCTCTTAGGAATATTCAAATTAAAAAGCAGGAAATAGGGTCTGAGACTATTTATTACAGTGTATAGAAGAAAAGCAAAAAGCTGCTCATCTAAGTTTTCTATTTTATGCCCAAAAGTCTAAACAAGAAGCAAAATTCTCACTGAGTATTCTTTCCAGCTGAACTGCAGTTAGACAGCTAAATCAGTAATGCAGTATAACGTGGTCATATTAACGTGGTGAGGCAGAAAAGACCATCTGCAGCACCATGAATATGACTGAAATAGAGTGCCAACAAAAAGCCTTGGAGAGTGTCTAATGCCAGAAATCCTTATGAATGGTGTTTTTAAGAATTTCAGCGTAATTGATAAAAAAGAGAATTACAGTATTTTTTTTTACTTTGGATACAATAAGCTTTCAAAATTGATTCATAAGCACTTTTACAGCTCAATTCTATGTGGATTAAAAAATAATAATTTTTTAGCATTCTTCACTAATTTTAACTATGAGCAGTTGTAGTGTTCTAGCTTAGTAAGTTAGAAGAAATCTACACACTCCCAAGATTCACTCTGGTGAATATCACTGTGTAGACTGAAAACTGGCACTTTTAACTGCTGTTTTAAAGATGCATGACTCTGGTTTATGTAACAGAGATTTCTGTCTATTTTACTGTTGTGTGTATATGCTTGGGGTGATAAATTCAATGCTAAATATTTGGAATTCAACAAACTTTTTCAAAAATTGTCAAGGACAACAAAGTAATATCATCACATGGATTTATATTAAAGTAGGGAAAAAAGCTGGAAATAAATATCACCAGATTTCTAAGCACTTCGATGTTATCAATAGTCTCACAGGTTTTTTATTTTATAGCACATTTTCAATTACTTGGATAAAAAAGGTTCTAACAATGAGGTGAGAATGTAAAAAAAATATTCAGACTATTACATGAGATTCAAAGACTTATACGAGGATGCTGAGTGGCCAAGTGATAAAAGAGCAAAAGCAATTTTTTTGCTGACACAGTATTAGAGACTAAATTTTCTATTGCCAAACAACAAAAAAATTTCTCAGCTGTTGCAAAAATATCTTGAATTAGCTCAGTTAGAAAAATAATTTGAAAATGTAATTAAATATTGGTAATTGTAAGGAAGTGAACTAAGGTCAAAACAAAAAGCCATTATATCACTGCATTGATCCCTAAGTCTGGGAGTAGCTCAGGCCATTGCCATAAAGGATTACATTAGAAATAAAAAGTAACTGAGAAGAGTGAGAAGGGTGTTCAGAGCTACACAGTACAGTTACACAAGCATTCTTCAGCTTGCAGAACAGGTATACTGAGAGCAATTCAGCAGATGTATCAAAAACTGTAAACACATTAAGACTATATTGAGACTATAAAAAGGGAATAATTATTAGCTACTTTTTATAGGAACTAGAACCTTCCCAAAGGCAACAAGTGTATAGCAAGTAAGGGGAAGTATTTTTCACCATGTGCTAAAATTATGGAGTTCTATTGTATAGAATGCTTTGCAGATCGAACTACAACCATTTTTTAAAAACACTGAGATGAATTCATAGAAGAAAGATGCACCAAACATTCAGTTTGTGGTTTGAGCAAACAACCTCTAGCTCAGGAAGTTTCTGCAATTCAGATAGCTAGAAACTGAGTAAATTTATTGAGAGAAATAACACAATGTAGTGACTCTAAATTTCTTCCTTCATGTATCCACCACTGGAAAGTATCGAGTGTGCTAGATGGACCTTTGGTGTCATCTAGTACAGCAGCTTTAGCTCTTAGACAGGCTTTCCTGAGCAGGGTACTCTCACTTTCATTCATTTAGAATTCAAAATACAATTCTATATTCAACACTAAACATATAGGACATCCATTTTAAAACATTAAATGATTAAGCTGAGTCATCTGTTGTCCTCCAATTACTCTCTGCCATAGGCATAAAAGAAAAACTATTTCAAAATATGTCAGTATCAAATGATAGATCACAGTGGTATATATTAATAAATGTTAGGTAGCTACAAAAGCTGGCAATTTAAACTGACTGGAAAAAAAAATCTTATCCCAAGCAGAACTTCTTATCCCAGAAAGAGAGAATAAGAATATACTTTGAAATATTCTCCAAGAAATCATTTCACTATTGATTCAGTGTTGAAAACATTTATGTAGCAAAGTGATGAGATACAAAAAGTTATTAAATAAGTCAAATTGTTTATACAATCACACCTGATCCTTTCAAATTTTTAATTTATTTTTTATTGTTAAACTTTCTTTAGCATTGCTTTTTCTAAGCAGTTTTCTGCACATCTGAAGTTCCCATGCCTCCATCTGTGAATTGTATTACACAAAACCTTACAATATTTGTTATTTAGGTTTGGTTCTTTAGAAGGCTATTCTGTAAAGTCTGCAATTCTTCCTCTATAGTTTCTTTCTATGCACCATGTTATACTCTTCCTCTCAGCCACTGATATTTCTTACCATTACACAAAGTGTTAGTTTTCCACACACCCAGGATAATCTCCCCTGCCATTCAACACACCAAGCCTAACTCACCCCATCCCATGCAAATGTAAACAATAATTGCATTGTATAGGTGCAACTGAGGCTTGAGAGCTGTGTCACTCTTTTTTCTTTGCTTTGCTCCTTTACTTTTCATGTTAAACTTGTTAAAATTGTTTCGTCTAATAATCAGATGTAAGTATTGGAGAGGATTGTAGCAAAACTGATATACAGCTTATTTCTCTATACTAAGAAATTATCCCTGGTATCTTCCTGTTTAACCTGTAGCCTATAAATGCATATGTCAGCAGTACATTTATAAGCACACGGAGTTCCACTAGTATTAGAATCCACAAATATCTATTTCAGGATAAAAACTACCAAGCAAAGTGTTAGACATATTCTGGCAGTCTTTTATAGATACATGGACTTTTAATTTAGAAAGGATCATCAGAACCTCATCGTTTTTAAAATACACTGTAGAATTAATGCTGCTATTCCCATTCTTAGCTCAAAAACTTAGGTCTGACTGAATTATGAAATCTTTTAACACTCCAACTATAACAAAATTGTATTTGTATATTTACACATCCCATTACTAAACATTTTAATTTATTAGGATTAGCTACTATCATTCATTGTAAGTGAAAAAAGCTGATTTTAATGACCAGACTCTAATGTGCAATCTTCTTTTGTTTCTGTGTATTTACATGTAGGCAGACTTTTTGGCTTCCGGCTACCTGGATTGAGGCTTCTGACCTACAGAAAGCAGTCCTTACCCCAGGAAGACCCCGATGCAGTCATAATCGATTCATCTAAGCACAGCGATGACTCAGTGGCGATGAAGCACTTTAAATCACCTACGAAAGAAAGCTGTAGTCCCTCAGAAGTGGATGATACAAAAGCACTGATTCAACACAGTAAATGTTCACCTTTGGTTAATATATCTGGACCTCTTGACCACTCGTCACCTAAGCAGCAGTGGGACAGACTTTACCCTGACATGATACAGACAAGCAATCCACTAACCCATTCCAGATCAAAGGAAAGTATTTGTAGTATACGGAGAGCCTCTTCGGTACATGACATAGAAGGCTTTAATGTCCACCCCAAGAACATTTTTAGGGACCGTCACGCAAGTGAAGGTATGGTAGAAAGTCAATCACTATTCTCTGATGTACTAAAAACAGAGTATTTTCAATATTTCATAGTAATAATCATCACTTCGTAAACAAAGCTAAATGTAATGATTCAATGGTGCATTGAAAATATTAAGGGCCCAAATATGCCAGGCTTATGTACACTAAATATTGTTTTTCATTTTCAAGGAGACTAATGGAATCATGGTGTTGATCTCCACTGTAGGGCTATAGCAAATATTGGGGCCAGCATTCCTAAAGCCAATATTGGTGTTTGGTGGGGGCGGGGGGGGGGCGGGGGGAATCAGGTGATCAAATTATAATTGCATGTACCATTCTCTCCTATACTTACATATATTAGATTGTCTTTGATTGTATGAAATCCTACTTCTGAGACTGATACGTTTATTTCTCTTAAATCTGTATAGTGCAGATTTTACATTCACTGATCCAACACTGAGACATGCTTTTTCTCTCATGATGAAAAAATATCTTCAGCAACTCCATTGCCATGCTTTGTGTAATGAATAGTGAAATACTTAGTGAAACGGTGAAATCCTTAGTGTAAACTTCATTTAAGTGTGATTTTCTCCTTGTGCTAGTATATTCATTTTTCATTGTAGTAGTTCCCAAATGGACATTCTTCATCCAGTTATAGATCTATGAAAATGTGTAAAAATCAGTTTGAATATTAAGTGTCTTTGATTACAGTGGTAGAAAGCTAATGGATAAATTACCACATAATTTTAATACTTGCCAAATGGAGGAGCAAAAATTTCTATCTCCATTTTATGGAAAAACTTCTTTCAAATGTTAAGTACTAAGGAAAATAATTTCTACTATGAGGAGTCAATAATCCAGTTGAGCTCCTAAGGCCTCTCCTGTGATGTGATCATTTACAGTGTAAATGAACAAAACACTCTCACTCTGTTTTCACTTTGCCTAAACTACAAAATAGTAGAGAACCAGACCTTAATTTATGTCATACACAGTCATTCTAGAAAAACTCAGCAGAAGAGAGGATGGCTCTCAGAAAGGCTTTAGAATTAGTAACCATCCTTGATGCCATCTGCTTACAGTCCTGTTAGAATTGGACACCTTATGCTGAAATGTTTCAATTTATCCAGCAAGTCCTAATTGCCTAACTCAACGATGAGCCATAAAACCCTATTATTGCTATAAAATTATCCATGCAAGTAAAGGAACCAAGATTCAGCTTAAATCATCTGCTCCAGGCTTGCAGTTTCTGAGCAGGGAGAATGCAAAACCCTAAGTACAACAAGTAGAAGTAAACTACAGTCCCAAAGGCCTCAGCTCTTACCAAAGGAAACATACGGCTAACATATTTTCCCACTCTATTTTTATTTTGAGTTTCCCCAAATCATTCAAAAACTACTACTCTATCTGAAAATGCAAGTCAGGATTCAATTTTTTCCTACCCTGTCCAGTCCAAAAAGTATTAATTGAATCAGTAAAGCAGAATTCTGAAAGAAGAGAATAACATTACTTGGCTTAATACTAACTATGGTAATTCACCTGCAGTCAAATTTTAAGATAATGCAATTGAGAATAGAAATTATTTCATGTGTTAAATTGATTTATGTAGCCTTGTTGCCTATCACTTTAAAATTATGTTCACTGTGCCCATTATATGCCAAAAAGATATTACAGTAAAAATGACAGCTTAGCATTTTAAATTCACTTGAGTGTACTGGATCAAATTGCATTATAAATTTGCCTATATGACAGCAAAAGCAACAGGGCAGGAACTGTGTCCTACACTCACCACCCAAAATGCAGCCAAGCCAGCCTCATCTGAAACACCAGGAATCCAGATTCTGCAGGCAGGTACAAGTTCAAAAATGTTACTGTCTTCAGAAAGTGGACTCAGCAAGATCACTGCAGCCTTCTGAAACAGCAGTGGGCTTTTGAGCCGAACTCAGCCTAATCTCCAGTACTGCTACAGATGCCTGGCCCAGGAAGGCACTGGGCTGGGAGGAACTAAGCACCCTTCCACAGCCTGGGACGAGAGGGTGCAGCTGCTGCGCCGTGCTCCCGGGTGCCCAGGAAGCTGAGGAGAAGCCAGCGAGGCAGCAGGTCTGGCAAGGCCCAGCTCCATGTCCGATGCCCCCCTGCAGGCCACGGCCTCTGTCCGGAGCAGGGCCAAGCGCTCTCCACAGGCTGCTGTGGCACAGCCAGGTCACAAACGCCTCAGCCTCAGAATTGGCCTGTCAGCCCAGCCAAAGAAGGCGAATGTCTGTGCGAGCCCAAAGCCCATCTGAGAGCTGGTAACGTGGGCACAGCGGGTACCCACACCAGGAGGAAGGCCCCATTCCCCGCCAGACCCGCCTCACACCCTCAGAGCCGCCGGGCACAACACACGGGGACGGTGCCCTGTGGATCACATTATTATCACATGAACCAGCGTGACCTCTACCTCTACAGCTGTGTGGCTTCTTTAAAATAGTGATAAAGCAGCAATAATAATATTCTCCCTGAAAAGGTTTGATCTCAGGGGAGGATTCAGGGCCAGGTAAGCCTGTGAGGACAGAAAGCTTGGCCAGTGTTTCCTTGTGGAAAGGCACCTAAGAGCTGAAAAAGGTTTGAGGTGTATCTTTCTCCAGCACTTGCTCAGAAGGGCATTGCTTAGGCTGCTGCCATGGTAAAAGCGCTTCCTCACTTGAGTCTAGGCAGACGTGGGGGGGCCTGGGGGTCTGTGCCGGGCCTCCTGTGCAGCCCCACATGCCGTGCAGCCACCCTGCACCTTTGCCTCAGCTTCTCTCAATTATGTGGGACTAAGTATTTCTTCTTGGCACTTTTGCCAAGAAGAAATAATTTTGTGCCTGCAACCCACTGCCAGACTTGTGGAGAAGGAATTTTATCATGTTTCTATTACAGCAAGTTAGATAAAACCAGTCCCACTGCCTAATGATCTACTCCAGAGACTTTTACACATTATCTCAATCATCAGAGTGACTTCGCCTTCACTTAAAGTCTTCATAATACAGTCAAGGAGGTGCAACAATATTTCAATTCAAACCATGCACACTTTGAAGCCATATTTTCTGCTTTTTCTGATGTAGATTTTAGTTGTCTTTTTTTTGTCTTTTTCTCCACTTTTATTATGCTGAAAACCAGACAATGGTCGCAATGTCAAAGGTAAAGTATACATCTAGACTGTACCTTCTAGTGTTTCAATCAGCCACACTTTTTGGCATGTTACTTTGCCTGCTCTATGAAATGTTCAAATGTAACATTCTCATGTTGACCTCTCTAGGGCTAGGTCTATTACATAAATTATATTTATTAAACACATAGTTATTCATGTAACTCTTGTCCCAAAACACTAACTACAAACCACTGGAAAAAGTGAAGGCATAGTTAAACGGACTTTTGATTTTATTATCTGCTAATTTAAAAAATGAAGGGAGGGAAGTAGAACATATCCTAGTTACTTAACTCAGTGCTGTTGTCTTAAGCAGTCAAAACTTCTGTTGAAGCTACCTGGAGTTTTACCTGTAAAAGGATGTGTGATTGTATGGGGACATTAGCAAATGATCCATTGTTACAAGGTGCTTAGTTTTCAGTTAACTCTCTCAAAAATAAATAACTGATAATCAGGACCCTTGTGGAAGTATCTTCACTTATTCCTCTTTTGTCTCTTTAAAACTAGTTTCACGTTCCTGGATGGCAGGGGGTATGGTTTCAAGCTTCCTGTAGCATCAAAATGTGCATGCATGAACTTCATTGCAAATTTCATGTTTAAATAATATTTAGTGCAATTAAAAAACTGTTTCTTTTCACCAGCATTGAGCTACATGTTTTAGAAGCAATTTGAACATAATCCATAAATTACTTTCTCCATTTCTGAAGATCACTTACTAAAGTGTTCAGTTTAATTGCCATATTTGTATCTGTGGGAAAACTGGTTTGTGACTTCATGCATGATGCAAAAAGTGTGTGTACCTGGTAAAATCTCTCCAAACTGCATGCAGTGCATGACATAGGTTCTGTAAAACGATTTGTGGACAACAAAGTCATTGCATTTGCTTCATATGTATGTTGGCAAAATCTTGGGGGAAAAAAATGCAGTTTCTGTGTTCTACAATAATTTTTATAAATGTATTTACTGCTGGTGAAAGATGATGAATTGGCAGTTCAGGAGAGTGAAATAATTTCTCAATAATTGTGTAAGCAAGGACTCTGAAATCGTACCATCAAAATGGGGAGCTCAAACTTAACCTGATTCTCCTTTTTAGGCTAGGCAGGAGCAAGTCATTCTCCCTGCTTATTCAGTTCTCTGCCTCTCTGTTGAAACTGTCAGTCAGGGTGCCAGTCAATATCAATTGTGACTGTGATTTGTTATGGCCCCCTTTTCCTGTGTCCTGCTGTGACAGTATAGCAGTGGTCCGCTAGCTGTCAAGTATCAGCTCAATTTCTGCCAGCCTGGGCTGTGCTTAAGCTAATACTTTCTTTCAATCAATTTCCATCGCCAATGAGGTGCATTATACCTTTCACCACTTTCTAAAGCAAAAGAAGGTGGGGGAAAAGAAGCAAGGTTCTATTCTCTTGTGCAATGAACTTAAGCCTAATATCATGCTCTAGGGCATGAATATTAGGTAGCAAAAGAGAGAGTAATCCCCTCTGGAATGAAAGCAATAAAAGATGTAAATCCCAGAAACCAAAAGTTCAATGCGATTTAAGGATCTACAAGGTC
>JAYDZK010000274.1:16767142-16832627 GCA_034509185.1 Euphonia xanthogaster | reverse complement strand
TTTAAGGATCTACAAAGTCACTAATAAAACAAAATCCTGCCTACTATCTAATCACAGATTTGCCTAAGCTATCTTAGTTTCCTCTTACCTTTGAATTCCTAAGGTATGAAGAATCTTGTAAATCTGACAAATTGATTCAAGGTTTCAACTTGAAATCCTGCTTATGTCTAAACTCATTCAATACTCAGAAACTATTGCTCAAACTAACAGGGAAGCAGGGCTGGAAAACTATGGTCTGACCACATGTCCATTAGCACACACCAGCCAGATTGGTCACTTCACTGATTTGTGAGGAGATTGTGAGCCCTGATATATTTTGTGCACTAATTTTTAGTAGACTCATATAGATGATGTGAAAGATAGATTCAGGTCCCCCCTGGGCAAAAAGGCATTTAAATATAGTATCACAATCCCTTGGAGGTGCCCTCAGTAGCAGGCTTTTTTTACCCTTCCTTGCAGGTGAAAGGTAGTGCTTTCTTCCCTTTTCCAATGAAGCTGTTCCACAAAAAAAATATACTAGGAGAAAAAGAAGGACTGTTTTGCAGTTCAATGGTTAGAGAACTCAGGCACAAATTCTTTTTTGTACTCAAACTTTTCATCTAGATCATCATGCCCTCCCTTGTCATCTTAAATTCCTTTCTGCACAGTGGCAAAATTTGAAATGGAGTAATAGAGATTTTCTATCTCTGGCCAGATTAACATGCAATGATCATGAGTCTAGGAGATAGAAAACATGTATAGATCCTTATAATCTTCAAGGGAAAATGAAATGTCTGCTTCTTCAACAAGCATTTGAAGGCAGGTATGATGGAAAATCAGCCCTCACTTAAAGAATTTTGACAAAAAAACCAAAACATTCAATACAGCATAAAGCATTTCCCCACAGCCATCCCCAAGCAACTGGTTCCTTTGAATTTCATTCATTCTCACCTTGCAAATAAAATCAACTCTTCCACTGTTGACTTCGCAATTTACTCCATAGGTCTAATCCTATCCCATTGACTGTTCCTGAATCGACATACACATTCTTGTTTTCCTCTCAGGAAGACAAAAGGATACCTCAAAAAGAAGAAAAAGAGAATAGCATCACATTGTTGCCCTTAATAGAATTAAGGCAACCTTAAATAAAGTTCTCATGTGGATCTAAGAAATACTCTTCAATCTCACACTTTATGTACCTTACTACTGACTGCAAGACCTGGATTTTTTCTTAAATCCATAAGTGGATTTAGTTCTCACTGTCTAAACATCCTTATAGTACTTTTCCCAATATTGTTCTCAACAGCAACTTTTCCTTGCAATAAATATTTTGTCTTCCCAATGAACCTTATGATGACAGAACAAAACAAGTATTCTGGTCATTTATATTGCTTTTTTGTTCAAACAACTTTGTCTATAATGAAAAGAGTAATTATAAAGAATACGAACCTCATGAAGTATGTAAATTCTATATATTTTTATGATACACTAAAATAGAATAAGAAGGTTATATATACTCTGTTGATATTCTACTTATAGTTATATAGGATATATAGGTATATATAGTATCCCTATAGTTTCCAATATTTTGTTAGCAACGACAATTGAAGAAACATATTTTGAGAGATTATATATATCTTTTGATATATAAATATATATATATTTCGAGCTAACATATTTCTACTCAATTTTCCAGTTTCTTTGAACTATCATGTGAGCATGAGCAAGGTAGAGATGTGATAATAGAGCCTTTGCTAATTCCAGGCACTCTTACATAATCCTGTGCCCTATTTCCGCTCTCATAAACAAATGAGCATATAGTCTTTATATTCAGCCAGAACTATAATAAGAGCACACCAGCATTCCCAGTAACATGAAAACAAGTAAGGATAGATGCATTTTGCAATTTGGAATCCATCGACTTTATAAAAAATATTGAGGGTTATATGTAAAGGAGATGTCATATTTATAGCCAATATTAGATTTCAATCTTATTAGCAAAAGAGTTATTTTTAAAGTGTAAATAGTTTTTATTATTAATATCTAGTATACAGAAAAATAGTTTTTAATCACCCTTTTAACCCACCTAAACATTAATGATAATTTATTTCCCTTAATTTCCCAGATACTAAATGTGTGTTCTGATTTTTCAGGCCCTTTTAATCATATCAAGTCAAGTCTGTTGGGATCCACATCGGATTCGAATCTCAACAAATACAGTACAATCAACAAAATTCCTCAACTCACACTGAACTTTTCAGATATCAAAAGTGAAAAAAAATCTTCATCTCCTCCTTCTTCAGAGAAAACAATTATTGCACCTAAGGTGAAAGACCGAACGCACAATGTAACAGAGAAGGTTACACAGGTAAGGTAATACACATTGTTTTAGTCCATTTTCTTTTTTTTTTTCAGTGTATTCAATAGATTCTTACTCTCTTAATGAGTAGCTTGGCTATCTCCAGGATAATTTGAAGGCTTTAAAACACTATGTAATTTACCTTCAATTAAGTTGCTTATGAGGTAGTCTACAACATTAGATGATACTGCTAACAAACAAAACTTTTCTGCTCCCTATTTTATAATGGAAAAGAAATCTAGTATGCACCGTGTCCCAAACAAGACCATTAATTTCAGTGATTCCTGTCATTCATAAATGTTAGTTTCATTCTTCATAATTTTGTCTCAGCATTATGAATTCCTCATTAGTGTAAGGCGCAACATGATAACAAATAGTAGGTGATTGTGCCACTCTATTATGATTATATTTCATAATTTCTGTTCAAGTTCTTTGTCTTTTCATAATGCCCTTTCTTATGGGTATCTTTATCCACATCTGTGCATCCGTTAGGCTGTCAAAATAAAAAGCAGATATCTTTGGACTGGATGTACAATATATCTTGTGAACAAGACATATAATTGAAAAAAAACCTGAAAATAATTTAAAATAGCTGTTTCTGCTCTCTAAGACAGATGCAGTGCCCTCTGAAGTCAAAGGAACTTTTCAGCTGATTTCAATATTATTACATTTGTGTTACAATCTTATATGGAGAGTAACTGGGACAGGCTAGGAATGCGGAACATACTGAAAAAAAATACCAAGAGATGACAGCATCCCGAATAACTTTTATGGGGTTAGTGAGCAGAGGATATTCCCTTAAATGCCCAGGCAGACTGAAAGAGGTAACAAGTGCTTTGTAGAAGAATGCAGAGAGATATTCCATAGGAAGATCTTGCCAAGAGTATATTTGGGCTTAGAATCATAGAATTTAAGACCAGCAAATCCAACCATTAACCCAGCATGGACAAATCCACGACTATATCATGTCCCCAAGTGCTGACCAGACTGCAGCTTCTCTGCACTGGTGCTTTGTCAGACAGGGTCCATGTTCTTATTCCCTTTGACAGATATAAAAATTGTATTGTACACCCTCCTAAAGAAATAGAGATAAAAGTTCTATCATTTCTATTTTGAGATCAGTTAGTGCCTAAAAAGTAATTGGATTTTTATCTTTCATATTTTTTGTCTTTAATAGCTAGCTTGAATCTGCAACCATTGTCCTTTCTTCTGTGGTCAGTTTTGAAAGATATAATCTCTTCTGGATCCATTTTGATATGTTTTAAATTATTCATAGTAGTTATATATAGAAATCTTTTCATAGATAATATGGCAAAAAGTCAAGTTACATAAAAAAGACTAATTTTTATAAGTTACATAAGTATGAGGCAAGGTAGGTTTTTTGGGTTTTTTTCTCAGTTTTTGTGTTTTGTGTGGTTTTTGGCTTTTGTTTTTTTGAATTCTGACTAGCTAATTAGTGCCAGGGTGCTGACCTTCTATGTACTAGTGATGCTGTTGAGGGCAGAAGGAAGGGCAGATTTTTTTTTTTTAATCTATGTTGATTCTCCAAATAATTTAGATTTTATGAAAAGTCCAATGGAAATGGCCTGGATCAGCTAATCTTTCCATGAAAATTGACACCTACTAAATTCAAAATTAAATTTGAAATGCTCTATAAAATCTTTACACTTCACAAAAGCCTTCCAATTTAAATTGACATTGGTTTATGTCCTTTTCTAGAACAATCTCAACTACTGTGCAGAGCACAATTTGCATAGCAAACTTTGATGCCATATCATTCATTATAATTAGAAATAGTTCCCTGCAGCTGCTGCTTTTTCTGTTATTACATTCACTTATCAATATTTTTAGTTGCTGCTGCATCCTAAGTGTTAGAATTAGGTACAGGTAGAAACTTCTAGGAGATATAAATATATGTAGGTCTATAGTATTACAATGGTCAAGGATCTAGTTAACTAGAGATTCATTAATTAGATTAGAAATAGACATTTAGAAGATTTAAGTGGCTAGTTTTAGTCCTGTTTATGTTTCTATTCCCAGTGATTTTAATATATTGTGCAAGATTCAGCTCTTTGAAGATTCTGCTTCATGTCTGACTATAAATTTATTTGTTAATCTTTTCTTAGGCCATAGATCCATTAGGAATCTATCTGCAGAACAGTGCAAAAGTGAGCTTGGAAGATTTGAGCACAGTGTTGAGAATATAATATGGTGGAAATATTAAATGAGGTAGTTAAAATATGCTCATGCTGGCACAATCTCTGATAAGGAAATCTGTCAAACAGCATCAAAAATACACAGAGGGAAATAGGACCTATTTAATCTATGGGGCAATATCAGTAAAAGAGCAAATGAGTATAAAACGGCCATGGTAAGTTTGAAGGTCACCCTTAATCAGAGTTGTGACATTCTGAAACAGAATGAAAGAAGCTAGGGCAGGAATTCTAAGTGTTGCTAGAAAGACCCTGAGAATGTAGTGAAGGGGTACATAACATGCTTTATTTTCTGGGATTGCAGGACTTGATGACATGAAAGGCCATTATTGTACTGTTCAAATATACATCCATCCATGTCTCCCTTTGTAGTCCTTATTTTCTATCTTTCTCCCTTTCCTCAGTTTTGAGAAATTTGATCCTGGTGTTAAAATCTGACAGTTCCACTACTGTGGCTCCTCATGATGCAATGCAAAATATATCAGTGAGCTTTTCTGTTGGATCATGCAGCCTGGATTCTCTCTCATGTATCAGTAATATATCAAGTATCAGCATCACAGGATGCAATAAGTTCTTTCCAAAGACAACAGCTGTATAAATTCTTTAATATCCACAAGCTGGAGATGTAATTTGGGTCTTGAAGAGAGTGAAAAAGGAAAGGATGGCACATAGCCACCTTCAGAGGGAAGAGGAAAAATAATTTAAAAAGTAAATAAAAGAGTCATTGGCCACTGTGTGTAGAGGATGTGATGCACTTTGAGAAAACATTTAAAGAGGAGTAAGATACTTTAGTAGAAAGATTTTAGTGGAATAAATTAGAAGTAGAAAGTAGAATAAAGTTTAGAAAATTATTTTAGAAGAAAGGGGAGATGCTGTGGCACAGTAGATTATACTTCGAGAGAAAAATCTAGGTTATACATTATATGGGAAGAAACCTTCCAGTACTGTTTTTCTGCTTAACAGGAGGGCTCAGGACATTATGTAGAGATGAAAATTTCCTTAAGACATAGCTTGTGGTAAAGTGCTGCACATGTGATGGTCCTGAATAAGTAGATTCCCTGATTGCTTTGCCTGGATTTTCACCTGGGGCTTCACTGATTGGAACTCCTTGTGCAATGCCAAGAAGCATAACATCTTCTGGACGCCTTCTGCATAACATTGACTTTTAGTCAGAGAATTAGTCCCAGTGTAGCTGCCACATAGCCCTGACTGATAAATTGGCATTGTTGTATTCCAGTAGAGATATTTGTGACTAAGTTATATTTACATTTCCATTCCACTTAAGAAAAAATTGTTTTTTAAAAATTTTTCCTTATAATTTCCAGAGGTGTTAATGTCACTCTCTTCTAGAAGAACCTCAACTTACTTTTTTCCATTATTCCTTTTTTTTACAGTCTGTTCAGGAGGACAGTGCAATTTCTGCACTCTTTTGTACTGACAGGTCCAGTTGGGGTCCTGACACTGATGGCTAGAAAAAGACAAGTCTTCCTAGAGGCACAAAAGTAGACTTTTATTAAAGAAAGCAGTAGGGCAAAAGTCTGACATCTGTCCCTTAACATCTTTTATGAATTCATAAAGGAGACTTCTGGCCTTAAAATTTCAATGTGCAAAGACACAACAGGAACTGATTTTATCTTTTGTTTAAATGGGCATTTATTTTAAAGCTTCTTAGACATTCAGTTTCCACTCATGTACAGCTGCAAAGTTGTGTACTCCATTATAAACAGACTCACGAAGACTAGAATAGTCAGAATCTGTGCTTTATTTTTAAGGAAAAGAGAGAGTTCCTGAATGCCCATAACTTAATGCTGTCTACAAATAACTGTCCCAGTAAAAAATAAATGTCAATTACTGGTCTCTTTATTGTGTTGTTTAAGAAAAACTGTTTTGTTGCTTTTGATCACTAGTGTTCAGAGAGTGTTCAGATTTATCTCCTTGAAATTCATCAGTCTGAAGGAATACAGAATGTGGTTGAAGGGCCCAATACATATCTGTTGTTCCTTATTTGTGTCAATAAATGACTTTCAGGAAAGTGAAACTCTGTAATCTTATAACTTCTTGTAATAATAGTTTTCAGAACATTATCCATCCACTTCTAGCAAACATATATATACCCAAACTGGTCATATGGCTGATGAAATGATAAATATATACCTTGACAGGCTACACAGAATATTGTGATCTGATTTGCAGACATGCTGAACACCCACGAATCTTCTGAAAATAGAGCTGCTGGTGAGGGGGCTGGGGGGGGAAGCTGGGGACCATGTATGAAGTGATAGACCTTGTAGTTTCACTGCATGCTTTTGTAATCTGGCCAGATTCTATTTCGTTCCCCAAAAGATTAAGAAATAAGTAACTATCCTCCCAAGGCCAATAAAGCTGTTGATATAAAAAGAACTATTATATGATCATGACTTCAAACTGACCTTCAGGTTTTCAGGCTAAAAGAAGACTACCAGCATCTAGGACAGAGAGGGGCAATATAAGACCTAAAAATAAACCAAATTATTGATCTGTACGTTTTCAGCAGTCTGATTCAGCTGACACACTGTGCTGTTTACATCCTGCAATAACTCACATACACACAACGTTTCAAGTCTGTTCATTTTGCATTTTGCATAATGCAGAATATTCTGAATAAAGGGGAAACAATTTTGATGCCTTCCAATTACACAGTAAGAGATACATATAATAGTGAAATTAGGGGGTAAGAAGGGCCAACATTACCTAGTTAATGTATGGAAAGTTTAAATTTACTCTGAAATGAGAAGCTTCTTTTCCCTGTTACTTGTGAATTTACACATCTTATACAGGAGTCATTCCCTTTCTTTACAGTAATAGCACCCTCATGCAATAAAATTTCATTTTTATTGTCATTATAAAATTAGGCTTTGTAATTACTATTGATGTAATTATAGAAATAGTATAAATGTGTGTAACTTCACTGTAATTTGGAAGGTACGACACACTCCGTGAAAACAAGAAAATCAAAGAAGTCAGGATTAAAACCAGTAAAAATACCTCAGTCCCACTGTGGCCATTTAAACCTGTGCCAAGGTGTCACCACAACTGGAAAGTAGTATCTTTTTCATCAGAGCAAACAGCTATTCCAAGTGTGTGGAAGCAGAAAATAAAGCCCAATTTTTGATCAGTTTCAGAAGAAAACATAGTATCTTCATTATAATTATTTGCTGTTTCACCAAGTAATAAAAACGAGATTCACAACAATTGTGAAAGATAAAATATTCCTTCCTAACAGTAGAGCCTCTTCTTTTTGTGACTGCTGAAAAGGTTCAGGCATCTGAACTGCTGCAGTGTTTTGAGAAGATTTCACAACATATGGTAGAAATGGAGCAGTCGGAAAGCCCAGCTGCTTTGCAGCATGTAACCTGGATGCATCTTTAATTAGTCCATGTCCTTCCCCCAAGAACTGCTCTTCTTAAAAGGGGATTACCTGATTTTGCTGAGTTGGGAAAAAGTATCCACTATCTTCTATGAATTACAGTTTTGAGTAATCAATGCTTTGTGTGATCTCTTTGTTTTTACTGCTGTGATGCTAACATGGAATAAAGCATATGACCTTTGTTGATATTAGCTCATTTGTCAAAGCAACATTCCTCTTCTAATGCTAAGAAGTGGGAGGAAATAGACTTTCAGATGGCATTGTAATTTGTTCTGATAATAAGGGGTTGGGTGTAAGAACCAATACTCTACAAAGCAAGCAAAGCTTCTAGAAACCAAGGTGCTGGCAGCATTTAGACAAGCCTCATTTCTCTGGTCTAGAGCTATAAACACCCAAACTCCCACTTCATGGTGGATTGACCTTGGAAGTTTCTGAACTTGGTATGTTACTCTGCTGAAGCCAACAGTTTTGACACTCACCAGAACAGTCTCCCCATGAACTGCAAGTCAAGCCCCACTAAGATCCAAAGAGCTGTGAGATCCTCTGATGCATTTGGCATGCACAGTCTGGAACAATAGCTTTCACACACGCCGTTAGAGTTCTCTTAAAACAGCAGTGAAAGAAGTCATAGTCCCTCTTTAAGTAACCTTAGAACTGTACAAAAATGTAGTGTGGAAGAGACCTCTAGAGGCCATCTAACCCAACCTCCTATGCAAAACAGCACAACTGCAAAGTTAGATCAGGATCCAGTAGTTACCATGTTAACTCAGGACACTTTCTATCTTTAGGAGAGCATAAGTATATAATTTCCTGGGGATATACAGCAATAGCAGCTGACATGGGGAAAGAGGAAGGGAAAAGGGCAGAATGCCATGGATCTCCCAGGTCAAAAAAGCTGCTATTTTTCAAGAACACCACCGGTGTAACTAACATTCAGGATGACGTCTTAGAAAGAAGCAGTCCTGGATTGTAGTTCCAGAGTAATTTGACTGTTACTTATCTTACATAAATGACCATCTGTTAAAAAAGCCACAAAAATAACCCTGGGCACCATGGACTCAGACTCAGGACTCCCTCCCTCTCTAAGTGCCCTTACCCTCAAATGTTCTGGATTCTGAACTCTGCTCTAGTGCCAGGCAAATCATGTGTACATCCTGTAGGACCAATGTTGGATCTAGTCACAAAATGCCATAACCTGGACAGGCAATGTTTAGCATTTACCTGAAATTATATAGTCACACCTCTTAAGAGTAATTTTCCTCAGGAAAAAAAGGCAAGTGTGGTCAGCTAACAATTTAAATTCTTTTCTCTTTTCATGTAATACTAGCTAGTATATAAACTGAAAATTTTGTGGGTAATATAATGATTAGTTTTTTCAAGGAAATTTGTACACTCCCACACACCACTAATGAAAGAAATTGATGAATAAACTAAATTTCAAAAAGAAAGTTCCTGCAACTTGCAGGTAGTATGATGATTATTATAAAGCAGTTATGTTCTAATACTAATTATAAATGAGGTCCTTAAGCATATTAACAAGAAATAGAAATGAGGTTATTATTCTTTTGTCTTGGGCAGGGGGGAGGAAAAAAGCATGTGGATTAGTTATTTTTGATGTAGTGGCAACTGAGGAAAATATTTTCTAGTTAGGGTCTGATAAGGTTTAGCATTTTTTTCAAAGCAGTAGAAGTAGTAAGAAAAAGCAGACCATTAACCCCAGTCAGCGTAGTGTGTTGTTTGATGAATTCTGAATGCCCTCAAAATTAATAAGCCGAATGAGAAGGTCATTTTTCTCATCTATTCCCTGTCATGTGCTAGAACTTGGATAATGCTTTCAGCTTGTAACTGGTAACAGGATCAATAGAGAAGGGCAAACCCAGAATAGTTCAGAGTTAATGCTTTTCCAAAAAAAAAAAAAAAAAGGAAGGGAGTAAAAAAAGGAGGAGCACTCCTTAAATTATATTTATGGATGGTGTTGCTGTTACTGAACATAAAATCAATAAGCATAGCACAACAAAAATCTCTAGGAAGTATTTATTAAAAGTGGCTAGTTCAGGCCATCTATTACGAACCAGTTTAAACACAGAAGAGTGAGGGAAATGAAGCGTCTGTGAATAACACAGATCAGACTCAGAGAGGTTTGAAATATACCCAAAAAACAGGATTAAAACCAAACAAGGTTAGATGTTGGCAAAAAAAAAAAAAAGTTATATTTCATTTAATAGTAAAAGAGGCAAAGAAGGGGAAAGAGAGAGAGAGAGAGAGAAGATAGAAAGAGAGAAAGAGTTGTGCGTGGGGAGTGGTGGGAAAGAGAGAGAGTGACAGGGTTAGGTGGAAATGTATCGCCCTTCCCAGGGTCCCAACCATGTCTCATTGTCCCCCTCCATCTGGTCTTCTTGGTGGTGAGAGTCCTCCTTCCCCATGCCCCTCACCACTGCACCAAGAAGTACAGAATGCAGTGGGTTGATGTATGTTTGGGCCAGGTGGGAATGCCCTAAGTGTTTCCCCTAAGGGGGCCAATTTGACGCGGTCCCTTGCAACACTTTGGATATGTTGCATCATGTTGCAGTGCTCTGGTTCAGGGTCTGGGGACCCCTTTGGGGGAGGCCTTTGATGGGCCATGACACTCTTCTGATGACCTTCATGTGGATGCAGCTTTTCCCAGGGTGAAGTAGCCCCAGAGCTGAGCTCTGCACAGTGGAGGATGGGTGTTCACCACCTCTGACCACAGGCTTTTTCAGCACCCACCCAACACCTCTCTCCCCCCACCCTTTGGTTCGAGGGTCTGTTCAAGCCTGGCAGGTGATAGCCCTGAGGCTGTAGTCTCCACCCTGAAGGTGCTAAGGTTGATCCAGCTGTGAATGTATTCTTCCCCCCGGCCCAGACCTGAGTCACTGTTCTTCATCAAGTAGTTCTGGGCCTCAGTCAGAAGGCCTGTTCAGGCCATGGTCGTCTTCTCTGCAGCTTTTCTAGTACAGTTTTGCTAGAATAGGCACAAGTTCTTCATGAAGATGTTTAAGCCATAAATTATAACAATTCAATCACCATCTAAAATGTAAAAATATACTATAAAATAAAAATCTATCTGAAATAAAGTATAATAAAGAATTCTATAAATATTTACCTGATATTCAAACATAGAAAACCCAGAGTTTCTTCTTGATATTTTATTTACCTTAGGTAAGTCTGGATTTCTATGACAATTAAATAAATCTTGCATTGTAGCACATGGTGAAATTGTCCTTAAGATACTTTAGGTTTATGAAAAGCATCAAAATTTCTTTTTTTACTCAAAGAATTGCCAGTTTTACACTAAGGTAGCATCTTTTTAAATATAGAAATTAGGGTAACTACTCAATATCTTGAAATATCTGGCATGAAATGGTATGTTCAGCTTCAGACAGACTGTGGAGTATCATACTACTAATAAATAAGAAAGGTTTATTAAATGGGAAGAAAAGTTCTTCATTTCACAGCTTTGCAATTTTTTTCAATTCTAACTATCCATCTTTGAATATGTTCTACTTTCTAAATTAATTCTATCAATTATGAAGAAACTTTTCTTTTGGAGCAAAATAACTTCTGAATTATATGGGCTCACATTTGTACCAATCTGTTCTGTTCAAGGAAGTTTAATTTCTCTGGGCTTGTAGATGGGTTACAAATGGAAGACTATCAGAGAATAACACCTTTTGCTGCATCCTAGTCTCTGATGCTGTTAGCTGCTGGATTTGGAATTGAGAAAAAAAATCAAAGCCTGTGGCTCATAGCTATTCTGCAGAACTTGTTAGAGGCCAGCTAATTTATTTTGACAAATTTTGTTAGGATAGGATGCAGACTCTAACCTCCTTACAGGTTTTAAAAAAAAAAGCTTGAAAAATAAGTTTTGTCTAGGATAGTTATTTGCACATATATCGTGCTGTTTTCTCACTTCTTTACACCCACATTATCCAGTAAGGAAAGGAAACTGCAGTTTGCACAGTGTGATAAATTAGTCAATATAGCTAGAAAACAATGAGCATTAAGGCTTACAGGCTTCTATTCTAGGCATTTTTTCCACTGGATTGAGCTTTCAGTGCCTGCAGTAGCACCGAAAAGAGTCCCATATCTCCCTGGTTGTCACAGTTTAACCTCAGCTAGTGACAAAGTATCACGCTGCGGCTGGAGGGGAAAGTCAGGAGTGATACCAGTACTAATAGCAATTGTAAATGAAAGGAGGGAGGAAGACAAAATGGGAGAGACAGAGACACAGGGAAAGAAGACCCAAGAAAAACAAGTGATACAATACAATTGCTCTCAGCCTGCTGACTGATGCCAAACCCATTCCCAAGCCATGATAAATCTGTCTTCCTGGTAATCCCCCTCAGTTTGTAGTGTGGCCGTGACGTTCCATGCTATGGACTATGCATTTGGCCTGATCAGGCCAGCTGTCCTGGCCATGCTTCCTCCCAGCTTTTTGTGCACCTGCTCACTGAGAGAGCCTGGGAAACTGAAAAGTCCATGACTTAGGGTAAACATCACTTAGCAACCAAGGCATCAGTCTGTTGCCAGCATTATTCCCATGCTAAATCCAAAACAGAGCAGTGTGTCAGCTACTAAGAGGAAAAATTAACTCTCTCGAAGCCAGACAGGCTACAGGACACTGGTTAAATCCACTAATAAAACATCTTGTTTTCTCCAAAACATGAGCTCCATTTAGCATAGCACAGGCAAGGTAGAGCTTCTCAAGGACTTACTTTTGTCTCACTGATTCTGTGCTATTTTTGTTTTGTTGTTGTTTCTGTTGAAATACCAGAGAATTTAGTGAAGAATCATCATGAAAATCATACCATGTCTTGGAACAATTCCCCAAAACTCAAATAAGTTTTTGCATTGTAAAACAATAAAATTGTCTAATATAAGATCCAGCTACTGGCTGAGCAAAGGCAAGTTTGTCTGCTCACTTCTCATGGTCACAAATCCACCCTTTTTCCCTTTTTCTATGCCTAACCAGCATAAATTGAATGGGTGGCCCTAAAAGTCTGGATCATGCTTTTCTGGGTTGATTTTACCAATGAAATGTAATTTGTATCATCAGATTGTCTGTATCTATGAATTTAATCTGTTCCATCTACCTTTGCCAAATGGCTTTTTGGTTAAAATATTGATAGCCAAATTTTATATAGAAGTTTGGGTAATGCACTTAACTTTCCTAAAAGTGGGGTTGAGAGCAGTACTCGGGCAACCTGGGCAGCATGCTAAGACTAAATATCTCCTTTAAGTGAACAAGGCTGGGATGTGCTCATTAGCACAAACAAGGAGAGCCACAGGGAAGATGGTAATTTTTAAAGTAAGCTTTTCTCCCTACCAGAACAGTTTCAATTGCAGTTCATACATTTTTAAACACTATGAGATCTAATTACAAAATGCAGATTTTCTAGAAACTAAAGTTTTCTTTTTTTGCATACTATGGAAAAAATATTTACCATGAAACTGTAAGCTAAATTTAAATATGAAGATATGCATAAGGATCTTTTCTTCCTTTCTGCTGTACTCCTGACAGTCGTGTCCGTAAGTACTGTAATCATAGAACCAAACTATGAATGCAGCTACTTCATTATCTCTCCATGCACTTCAGAAATTTTTATATCTTTTATGCTTTTCTTTATCCAATCAAAGTATTTGACAGCCAGCGAACCAGTCAAAATGTATAATGATGAAAAATGCTTTTTTCATAAATATTGTAAGGATGAGATAACATCAACAAGCACAAAATCTGCTTCTTTTATTGTCACACTATGAACAGATGATAGAAAATATATTCTTGATTACTAATAACCACACAATAATTTAAGCCCTTATATGAAATTTGACCCTTGGTATTTTGTTTTCAGACATATAAATGCTTGTCAGCAGCTTAGTGTTGCCAGAAGAGCAAGGAATAACTCACATACTCACTAGAATGTTGAAGGATAGCATTTGCTGTCTTCTGAAATATTATCTCATCGTGAATTTTAAATAAGAGGGTTACACAACTTTTAATACATATTCTGTCATTAGCTTTTGCTGAAAGAAGTCAATATTTTCTTTGTAAATATCTTCTTTAATAATCTATATATCCCTAATTTCAGTTTTAAAGAGCAGTAAAGTGTTCTTAGTAAGTCTATGTGCTTCTAAGTGTTGTTCTGACAATGCATTACCCACCAATGTCAAATTATATACTGACTGGCGGGAAGAGGTTCCTGAGGTTTAAGATTACATACCATTTCTTAAAATTTTCATGGAAAATGAACTATAAAAATGCCTCCTCTCTTTTAATGTCTAGCTTAATAAAAATAAATTATAGGTTTGAGATATTACATGTATTCAATTTTGGTGAAAGAGTCTTGTTTGATGGTAATATCCAGTAAGTATTATTTCTCTGAAACCTAAACAATTTTACTTAACAAACAGGAGAAAAAGGCTGTTCTACTGTTTTGATCATGGGACTTGCATAACTTTCTTTAACCATTTGAAGATTTTGGGTTGCTGTGTATGTAAATATGTTTAGCTGAATAAGATATATAATTATTTGATAACTTCATAAAAGTTCAGCCCTTCATGGCCTCAGTGAGGCACTTAGCACTTGAAGGAAGACCTATTTCTCTCAAACAAGCTTCTGTAGTGACAGATTGATATCTGGAACAAAAAAAAAATTAAATACACTCAGATAATCTTTGAATTTTCAGGTTCAACCACTACTAGCAGAAGTTCTATTTCAATATCTACCTAAAATTACATTTGGTGAATATGAGGATGTAGGAGAAAAAAAAAAAAAAAAAAAAAGAAAACCTTCTTTCTGTATAAGATATCATTACTTTACTACAAACTGTCTCAGAGAGAGTGTTTTTGCATTCAGCATTATACAAAAACAGTCACTTTACATGATTTTAAAACCTTTAATAAAGACAAAGGGAGTAAGACAAGTATTATTAACATTCCCCACCATTAGTATTTCAGGAGATGTTCTTTGGTAGCTGTCCTTTGAAAGACATATAAAAAAATATTTTACATGTAAAAATACCTTGTAAATCTGGTATATGAAAGCCTTATGTAATGTGTTTGCACCAAATCAAGAGCACTCCAGCTTTCTTTCAGTACTGGTGTAATTTTCTTAATTGTTCATGTCTGCATAAGGAAGACAACCATCAAGGTGTCTGAAATATGAAAATCCATTACAGTCTTTTGGGAAATTAGGTAATGCCTACTATCAGAAAGTCAATGTTAATTTAAATTCCATCTGTTCATTAATACTCGTGTAATATTTATTTTTAGTTGGTTTTAGGTTCAGAAATCTCCTCAGGAGGTCCGGTCTGTAGATGTCTCATGGTAATGGTATGAATAGAGAGGAAAAGTAAAGAGATGTACTTGCTAGTTATAGCTTGGCAGCTTCAATAGAACTAAAACACAGGAGAAAAGAGAGACAGGAGAGGTTACTTCAAGAGAAGAAATTTCCATAAAATCTGTTAAAATCATTTTAAAGCTGAAGAATACTGCCTCATTTTGGGTGCTCTATCATTCAGATTTAAGGTCAGGACAAAAAAAGTCAATTGCAAGAATATGGCCTTTGCTTACAAGTCTGATTCATGTTTCTCATTTCTTTTCCTTTCCAAGTTTTTCCTGTTCAATACTGTTATTAGTCTTGTTGATAAAGATCTGAAAATTAGGTCAAAACTACCTTTAAAAAGGAAGACATTGTATTGTTAGATCTAAAGAAACAGATGTTCCAAATTCTTTCCTTTTTTTCCACTAGCCATGATAATGTTTACAATACAATCATCATGGTTCAGTTTCTACTTTACATTTCCATGTAATTTCATATTTTGATGTTGAATATGCTTTATACAATGTGTTCCTTAAATCACTACTCATAGTAGATATTCAAGTCTCTCAGCAGATGAGGAGCTGATGTGTTTCTAGATTTGCTACATCCTTCCTGGCTTAAGGATGCAGGAGTGATCATCCACTCAGTTCTCAGGCCTACCACTGGACTACTGCTGGAGTGAGTGCAGCAACACACTGGCAAAATAATATTTTTTCATGCCATATAGTATTTCCTAGAAATAAATATTTCAACATTGTATTTGAAGAGGTAACATCTTCCATAGTTTTACACAAGATGTTTTATGGATGAGATAAATGTTTATTTTAAAGTTCCCAAAGTAATTTGGGACTATATTTATAGTTTGAACTTTATTAAATGTTTATGAAATTATCTTAACATGAAAGGTGCTATGCAGTAGCTAACCTTGTCAGTACAAGATTTACTTTAATTCATCTGTTGCAAAAGCAGCAGTGACAAAACAGTATTTAATACTGAATATAACTACACCATTTAAATACACATACACTTCATATGAGGCACACTTGGTCATAAGACATTGCAATATGTTTTCTTTCAATTTCAGTGAACTACTGCTATCTCTGAGGAACTGAAAGCTACCAAACTGTTCAGAAAGAAAAATCTAAAACTGTGCTAATTTATGACAATTACTTTGATCTTACTCCATATTTTTCTGTGTACCTGACTGCAGCCATTCTATAATCAATGCCACCTTGAACTTGTGATTTTAGGATGTGAGTGCATGAATGTAAAAAGTGTAGAAGGTGTTTACCAGCCCTGTCTTTGTGAAACACCTCAAGCAAGATTCACAGGATCAAAAAGGAGTTTGAATGAAGTCTTCTAACTTGCAGCAGTGCTTCTTCAACAGTGAATGAGATACACTGGAACACAGAAAAGTTTGATTTTATATCAGAGTTCTTTACTCCAAGGCAAAATATAGTAAAGTTTATTTAACCTTGAAATGTTCTCATTTTAAATAAATTAAATATTATTGCCTAATATTGCTTCTAAGCCAGTTATAAATACATTCTTGCTTTCCCCAGGAAAGCCAGAGTGAGGTGATATTTAATCAAGTTTGAATACTCCTAATTTTTCTTAAGAGAAACCAATTGCAGCTCGTATGACTTTTTTTGTTTAGCATCATAATCTTCTTTTTAGTAAGATGCAAGGAAGCTTGGCTTTTTCATCATGTCAAGTCCCAAGGTTCAAAGATCTTTTAGCACTGCAATACTTCCGTCTTGTCCTAATCACATTTCTTACTCTTAAAAATGTTTTATTCCCTAAGCTACCTCTTTTAAAATCCAAAGTATAAGTTTTACTGTCCAGAAGAGATAATACATTTTCTTTTTTCTAACAGTGAATTTGATTACATCTATTTTAAATAAGTTGAAAATTTTTAAGGTCTTCTGAGTGAATTTCTAAGTAGACTGAAGTCTTCCATCGAGCCAAGATGGCCAAAATTGGCCAACGTCAGTACCCAAGCTTTGCGAGCATGTTACACCACAAGAAAAAGCAGAAATTAATCTCATATTCAATGAGTATTTATTGAAACTGCCAACATAAAACTAAATGTGTTTTTTCTTTTTTGTGTGTGTGCAACTGCAATTTTTTTATTTGAGAAATTAAGTCACATCTTTCTCGAGATACAAAAACCAAAATAGTTATATGAGTGTTTGTTTTCACTTCTCATTGCATGGGAGTAAGCAATGCAGAAATGTAAAGTTCTATATAATATTATGAATATGAAACTCACAACTATCAGTTCAGCCTCTTCTGTGTTGTGTGCCTAAGAAATTATCACCAAAAATTTGGATGCATTTCTGGTATGATCACTTTTATACTGCTATTCCCTCATTTTGTCCAATTGTTTGGATTTTTAAACTCCAGTTTTGCCTAACTCAGTTTAAACCAATTGAGGAATAAATGTAACTAAAATTAGATTTCGAGTCAGATTTCAGGGGAATTAGTCCAATTTACATTATGCATTGCTCTGAAATGAAGCAGGGTGTCTGCAATTTTCAAGCAACAGAAAGAAATGTGAAGTAAGCTTTATTGTCCTAATCCATTTTCTTCATTTTCTGAAAATCCAGTGGAACAGTGATGTAAATTTTATAAATAGCAGTTCACTTGGCACATATACTCACTGTTCTCAAATACTAAGAAAACCTTGTCAACTCATCAGGTGGGGGACTAAAAATATTAAGACTGCTTAAGATACTAAGCAATGCTTCAACCTGCTGTCAGCTAATGTGTTTAATACATAAAAAATATCTAGCACCATTAGTTAAGTGCAAGTCTTAGTTACAGTACAAAAAATTGATGAACAGCCTCTACCTCAGCAGACTGCTCAGCCCAGTGCTTGGTGGCTGCTTGAAGCTAGCACATATTCTTTTGGATGACTTAATCACTTCTTTCTTCAAGTTCGAAGAAGAGTGGTTATTAACCCTCATGTTCTCACAACATTTTCAGAGTAGAATTTAACTGAATTAGATTAGTGTCACTTATGTTACTAAGGATAGGATCTAACATTTAGACAACTATTTCTGTTGGAAATTTAAACAGAAAAGTGTGTGCTGACCCTTAGAATTTTTTAAGATTATGTTTGAGGAGCATGGATTCCCTCAGTCTTGAACAAGCTGAAATCTCAAGTCCCAGAATACTAACTGTAAAAAGAAAACAAATAAAGACAATATCAGTGAAAAGGTGTATCCCCTTCCAATCATTTCATTTGAGTAGAATTATTCATTTTAATAGCTTTTGAAGTAGCCTATTTTTTTAATAGAAATATTTTAAAATAGCAGGACAATAAGGAATAAGCAGAAGTAACTGATGGGAAAAGAATATAAGATTTCATTAACATGAATATTGCCCAACTGAATAATAACTGAAGGTTGTCACCATCTGATGTTTGTTCACCGGTCTGTGTAAAATGAAATGGTGTTCTGAGTCCCATAGGATTTGCAGATCATTTGCAGCACAGAAGGCAATAATTAGCATCATTGCTGACAATCCCAAACACTGAATACAGACAAAATATAATTTACCTTTTGATCCTTAAAGGTTTTGTTCCTTCATGTCAGAATTGAGTCAGACTGAAAGAGCAGCCAAAAGAAATTTGTTTTATCTGCTGCTCACACAATGCTTGCTCTTTGCAACAAAGCAAACATTTCAGCTTCCAGAGCCAGCAAATTAAGCAGTGCTTACAAACATAATCCTTCCAAATAAAATTGAAATCCAACTTAGATAACACCAGCAGTTAACAAATCCAAACTTTTAGAGGAATAATAAGCTTTAGGCATTGACAAAAGTAGAAGTGGAGGAAAAGCTAATACTCCTGTGGTATCCTTTGCCACAACTTTAGCTGAACTAGAACTATAGCCTCAGTGTAATTTGTGTGCATGAAGGTTTCTAACACCACAAAACTTAAAGTGTACATAGATGTCAAGGACACTAACAGATCTTTCTCTGACTTTTTAAAATTTTTGGTTGTGTACACTTTCTAATGAGTGTAAACTCTTTTGTAGGGAATGTAAGCCAATGATAATAGGTTTGCTTTGGGAGGAAAACACTACATCCCTGCAAGAGAAACAATTCACTGGCCCTGAGAAGTCTGGCAAGGTTATCATGTGGTGGATAAATGAATTTCATGACATGCTTAATAATGCAGATTTTATGGATATAAGATATGCTTCTTAATGTTTGCTACAGGGGACAAGAATCAACCTACTGTGCAAAATTGTCAATGAATTTATTGGACCTGGCAGACACCATGAATTTCACAGAAATCTAGCTTTCCAAAACACTAAATAATTGAAGCTTAATTCTCAAAACTACAATGAAGTACTTTTTGTCCTGTATTTGCTATGTTTACTGGAAGTTGGAGTAGATACACTGCCTGATTATTGATGTGGTACATTTCTTATTCTAGGTTCTATCCTTAGGGGCTGATGTTCTACCAGAATATAAACTCCAGACACCCCGCATCAACAAGTTTACTATATTGCACTACAGTCCTTTCAAAGCCGTCTGGGACTGGCTCATTTTGTTGCTGGTCATATACACTGCCATATTCACCCCTTACTCTGCTGCCTTCCTTCTGAATGACAGTGAGGATCGGAAGAGGAGAGAGTGTGGATATTCCTGCAGCCCACTGAATGTTGTAGACTTAATTGTGGATATTATGTTTATCATTGACATTCTAATAAACTTCAGAACAACATATGTAAACCAGAATGAAGAAGTGGTAAGTGATCCAGCAAAAATAGCAATTCACTACTTCAAAGGCTGGTTCCTAATTGACATGGTTGCTGCAATACCTTTTGACCTGCTGATTTTTGGCTCTGGCTCTGAAGAGGTAAGCTTAAATGATAGAAATCTTAAATCTTAATTTATTACTTCACAATGGTATTCTGTGTATCCTAAAGTATTTTTTTGCTTGTCATTTAATAGCTGCTTAGTATTTCTATCCCATCTTTTAAAGTTAAACTAAAATTAAATCTTCCTTTGTAGAAAAAGGCACAATATTAGCTTTCATTGAGAAGAGAAAACATTGAATGATTCAGCTAGTATTTTTCAGTTATACCATATTTGATACTGTCTTTAGGAATAATAAATATATTGTGCATGAAGAACTTGGTCAAATGGTTTTATATAAGAACTGCTGCTTTGATTTGTCACTTTTTAAAAACTGCCCATGATGCATATAAGTGCTGTGTTGGCACTACATCATTAAAATAATTTTCCTCTGCTCAAAATGTTTAGGTCAGATGTTTACTTAGCAGAAAACAGATCAGTTGCAGCATAACTATACTAGTTATCAAAGACATTTGGCTGTTGTCAATTTTATCAAGAATATGGACTATCTAAAGAAGGAAAAAAAAAGATTACCTTGACAGGCATGGTCTGAACATCATTCTTCCACACCTCCTCTGTTACAGGTCTTCTTAAGAGTAAAGTGCCAGGTACTAAAGTCATGCTAAAGGGATAACTTTAACATAAGATAACATTACAGATTACAGTAACAAATAAGTGCATTCTCTCAGATGAGTAGGCAAATATAAAAATGGGGAAGTTGAAACAGAAATTATTAGACCATTTAATGACTTTTTCACTATTGCAGATATTAGTAATTTGATTCTTTATTCCCTCAGAATCTAGTAATTGACCAGTTTCTCCACCTGGAAAAAAATGGCTTTGTTTATCTAAGAAGCACTGATGCTATATAGATTATGCTCCATTCACCATGCCATCATAGCTTCTCTCTTTCATTCACGGTATTGAACATGTCAATCACTTTTCTAAGCTGCTACTTACTGCAGTTTTTCTTCCTATATTGCTAACTATAATATTTCACCAATGATCCCTTTTTCATAGTTTAGCAAGAGGAAGCAAATGTAAAGCTGACAGAATGGAGCATTTTTCATTTAATAGAATTTTTTCAGTCATGAAAGCTATCTTTTTTGTGAAATAGCTTCTTTTTGTTATCTAGAGATTCTTCAAAGAAGATCCCCAGTGAAAAATTGTATTGAATAGTCTTTTTATTAAAAAACATAAGCTCTAAAGAGAGCTCCATGTGTGCTCATGCAGCTGTAAAACACCTTGATATCAAATGGAGCTTTGAAAGGGCAGAAGATAATAATCCAAATGCCACATACGTTACTATCCAAATGCTACCATTGGAGCCATACTTTTTCAACCATAAGAAAGCAACAGAGTTAGACCGTTAATTTTCCAATTTCTAAAATAAGGATATAATGTAGTTTTATTTTTTTTTCTGCTTAATGAGACTCAAAATGATGAAGATTGGTAGTAAACAATTCTCTTTTTTGTGTGCGTGTGTTGTGAAAGTTAGGTGGCTTCCCTGATACTTGGGAAGATAAAAATAATGAGTAGATGGAGAGGAAAGAAGAAAAAAGAAAAAATTCTGATGTGATTATCCACCTACTCTTGAACTTGTAATCCAGCAAATAGGTATGATGGAAACAAGCAATCCAGAGAAGCAAGCAATCCAGAAAAGAGAGCAGCATCTACCAGGTTCTATCTATTTGCAGATATCAATGACTAGCACCAGATGGGGTAAGGTAACTGACAGAGTAGGACCCCTGCCTCCTTAGGTGTTGTGCTGATCAAAGTATTCCAGCACACCAGTAAAATTATGTTCCATGAGACGTAGTTCTGAAACCAAGAACTTCTGTCCCTGACCAAGTGACACATGGGAGGTGTACTGTTACTATGTGAAGGCTACATCTATGCTGAGAAGTGGACAGCATGTAAAGCACATCAAAAGCTGTGGACCATGCTTTTCACCTCTACTGCCAGGTCTGTTTTAGTGTTAAAGCTTCTTCACTGTGTTAAAGAAAATTAAAACTCAGGATGAGTTTTTTGATGCTTTAAGCATATCTAGTCTCATTCATGTTGGTTTTACCCCTGAAGAGATGAAGTTTTCTTGCGTTACATACCTTCCACATATTCCAGAGCTCAAACTGATATATCTAAGTATAGGATTGACACTGAGTATGAATAATATTAGCAAGTTTTATCTTAAGAATGCGGTGGAACAGTGATGACATATTGTAGATTAACAATCTACCATCTGATCTATTTAAGAGGCACTGTAAGAGTATGTGGTCTCTAGCATGACGTAGAGATCTGACTACATCTGTAATAGAATATTTCAAACACCCCACTAAAAACAAATCTTAGCTTTTCTTAAGGGATCATAAATATATAAACCTGATCGACCTACAAAGAAAAAACAACCTAATCATAATATTTACATATTTCTGAATCTCAGCCTAGGCATAACATTTTGAAGGGTGTGGTCTTTCAGACTATTGAGGTCGCTAAACTTCTTTGTGTAGAGTTATTATTTGGGGTGTTAAGCTGAACTAAGGAGTCTTACCATACATTTTCCTCTTGCTCATTTACTCAGAAAACATGAACAATTTATTGACTTGTCCACTGAAAAACGCAGCCAAGAAAGACTTGCTTTGTTCCAAGAGCTTTGGGGTTTTACTCAGAAACATGGAAAATGCAAGGATTTAATAAAATGTAAAAACCGGTCTTGTACTTGTTGCAAAAAAAGTTTTAATGTTATGCATACTATCATCAGAGTGGTTTGTGAAGCTTGGAAAACTTTTCCTGTTAAGTGTCATGTAATATACATGCATGTTAAAACAAAAACAAAAACCCAAACCAACCAAACAAATAAACAGCAAAACATTAAAATGTATGCACTCTTGGCATTTATTGAATACTTTATTATATGTGTTCAGACTTAATGCAAGGAAAAAAGGTAGCTGAGGGGTTTTTTTAATCCAGCTGTTCCTCTTAACAATGCTGTCCATTCCTTCTACAAGGAATTAGCAAGTATGAAAATTATTTCCTAACTGAATTTTGAAAACTTTATATAATCACCTCTAGATCCCTTTAAAAAGGTCAAAACCTCAAAGAGTCTGCAATGGATAATAGCACACGTCTGCAGTAAAAGTCTTGAAATACATTCCTTCTTTAAACTTCTCCAATTTATTTTTATAATGGTGTAGCCATTACTGGCTTTTGCCACTACACCTACAAGATGCAAAAAGATTAATCTGGAGGAATTTTTCCGTGGTGTTCTGTTCACAGTGCTTTATCTTCTTTCACCTGTATGAATGTTTTTATCATTACAAACAGGAGGAATCTTGTAGGTATACTCTTTGAGACACTTCTGCCCTATTACTTCTCTTTTCTAGAATACATGTGTCAGGGCATTGCAAGGAGTTTCTAAGTCAGGATCAAATACAGTCACACAGCTTTCTTTATAAAAAGAATACTTTTTATTCTTTATAAAAAGAATACTTTTTACCTATGTGGACAGTCATATAATTATGAGTAGTTCCAATAACTTACACACTTTATCATGTTAAAAAATCATTAATCTATTGGATCATTAAATCCATTATGGTCAGCACAAGAGTCCGGATCAAGTAAAATATTCAACACAAAAGGGTATTTAGCACATAATGACAACTTCAATATATCTTGATTTTAAATCTACATTTCTTATTTTTTCCCCTGGTGTTATGATGAAATTGATAGCTCAAAGAAAATGAAATTAAGTTTACATAGAAAGGGGTTCTTCTACTCTTTGTGTTGATTCCCCAAAAAAATGGAATTTCTAGTGGTTTATTCATGCTTACTATTCATGACAATACATTTGCTAACAGAGAAAATTAATTCCTATCTTATTTTTACAGACAACTACATTAATAGGCCTTCTGAAGACAGCTAGACTGCTGCGTTTGGTGAGGGTAGCACGGAAACTGGACAGATACTCTGAATATGGTGCTGCAGTTCTGATGCTCCTCATGTGCATATTTGCACTAATTGCACACTGGCTTGCTTGCATTTGGTATGCCATTGGAAATGTAGAAAGACCTTACTTGGCTCACAAGATTGGTTGGTTGGATTCTTTAGGAGAACAACTAGGAAAGCATTACAATAAGAGTGATGCAAGCTCTGGACCATCTATCAAGGACAAATATGTTACAGCACTTTATTTTACCTTCAGCAGTCTGACAAGTGTAGGATTTGGAAATGTGTCTCCAAACACCAACTCAGAGAAAATCTTTTCCATCTGTGTCATGTTGATTGGCTGTAAGTAATTTTATCATGGATTTTAATCTTTTTTTTCTCTCTGTGTTTGAGCAAATGACTTAACATTCTAAACTAATAAGATTATAGGCATGCAGCCGGAAGGGCAAATTCCTAGGGAAAGGAATGTTGTATGCAAAAATATGTTGTGACTCATTCAGTGTCAGGAAGTAATCAAGTTGCTTGACTACTCAAAATCTGTTATCCAAACTGTCAGAATATCTGTGTTGTATATCAGTATCTGTAAGCAAATCCTGTATAAGGTGAGAAGGTGAGTTTGGAGTGGATTTAGGAAATTATATCCCATCATATTTGTATAAACATAATTATATTTTATTTTTCTATTTAAAACTGAAGCCATAAATGTATGCATGCCTTTTTAATTCTTCCCTTTGTTCTTAACTTTTGCTTAGCTGTACTCATCTGCAAAGCCCAATTATATGACTTAAGTAAGTTTTGTTTCTTTTTAATCCAGCATTAATGTACGCTAGCATTTTTGGCAACGTGTCCGCAATAATCCAAAGACTCTACTCGGGAACTGCACGGTACCACATGCAGATGCTGCGAGTGAAGGAGTTCATACGCTTTCATCAGATCCCGAACCCTCTGCGGCAGCGACTGGAGGAATACTTCCAGCATGCGTGGACATACACCAATGGCATTGACATGAACATGGTATGTTCTTCTGTTTTTCAGGCAGAGATGCTGAGCAATAGATAAATCCATGAGAAATTAGAAAGACACTTTAAGTGTTTAGTATTTTTTATAAGCTGTAAAAGTACAAGTTTAAGAAGGTGGATGTATACCTCAGTTGTTTATAATCAAGCCCCTACATGTTTGGCATATAAACATTTCACTGTCTAGGCTATTGCTAGGTATATCAGTAATCTGAATTCTCACTGTGTGTAGGAAAGCATGAGAACTGTAGGTGACTTCTGTAGGCTTAAACAGACATAAAAAATTATATAGGTTTCTTATTTCAGATATAGGTGTTCCAGAATTTTGTTTGTTCTTCGCCCTGATTTTCCACTTCCAGTATCAAACGAGAACCTGTGTTGATGTCTACAGAGCTACTGTTCTATACATCCTGTGGAGATCAATTCTTTTTCCAAATCCTTCCATGTAATCTAGAACAGGTATATTGGGAACGGGTTGAAGAGAGGAGCAGGCAGGTTTAACTGTTCTTTTCAAAGAGACATATTTGAATCACATGATAGTCTGAAAAGTAATTCTCTTGCATTCACAACCATGTAATTCTGCTCAGAAAATCAACACAGAAAGTCATCCACAGAAACTCATTTTTGACAAGGAATAACACTTCTGGTTTTGATAAAAAAGCCCCTGTAATGTCTCCTTCTATAAATACGTGGGTAGCTAAAATGGAATAACAATCTGGTAGTGAGCAAAAGTAAGCATCCATACGTCTGTCTTATTTTCTGGAGATAGAAACATTTTTTCTGAAAAGTCAACATCAATTTGAAGACACTGAGGGCATTGCACATCTTAAGGACTTGTGAATCTGTGTCTCTGTAGGGATGCTTTCCAGAGGTATTCAGAGCTGCAGATTAGAGACTGCAGAACTCTCCAGAAAGCTGTCAAGACCAAGAAAATCTATACATTTTTGTAACAATGTAACTAGAAATCAACTTCCAAAATTTTGACATATATTCAAACAGCTTTCATGTGATATCTATAAGTACATTTCTGAATGACCGTCAGAGTACAACATTTTTGTGTGGCAAATGGAAAAAATGGTCTTGATTAAAATCTTTTATAAAGGTGAATCCCTGACAATTTGACTTTATGGTTACCATTAAGTAAAGCAGATCTTAAAAATACAATAGAAAATTAATATACTTGTCTTCACCTGCCACTTCCATGTGTCCCCTCCAGAGGGATAATATGTCCAGGGCAGGACAAGGACAATTGTATAAACCTCTGCTGGGGATTACTGCAGTGAAAGGCAGCATCAGTAGCTTCATCCTGTGTAGCACTGAATAGCCCTAATTCCTTCTGATGGCAATGGAATTGTGGGGTACTCAGCACTTTGCAGGATCAGGCCCTTAAGCTGCAGGTGTGTTCAACCTAAGCCTAAAGCAGCTCACTGAATTATTTCTGAAGATATTACAAAATCATTTATGCCTTAACTAATTAATTACCACTAATGGATGTACTAAAACCCCTTGGTTCACATGAAATAGTAACTATAATTGGATGTTGTCACGTGAAAAGTTGCATAATTTGGAAACTGGTGTATGGAAATTAGTCTTGGATTTGTCATGAAATGTGAAATAACAATTAAATGGATTAAATAGCCCGTATTTTGCAATATGATTGTGAGGCAGTATGGAGGTTTTGTTTTTAATAAAGTGTGAAAAAACCCTCAAGTTTAGTATCTTCTTTCATTGTATTTTATTCCTTATTCTGTTCACAGTTCTATCCCTCAAGTTTTATGTCAATCACCTTATTTTCTTTAAGAGTTTGAATGTATTACATTTAGTACAAGGATAATATAAGAATTGTGTGATTTACATTGTACTTATGAAAGATTTATCTCTTTCCTGTCTGCTTCACACCTAAATACATGGAATAACACCACCCACTGGTAAGAGCAGGAGGTATTTATATCAAATTTAATTCCAGTATAAAGTGTGAAGAATATCCATGTTATCTGTTGGGTTTAGAGCTTGTTCAGTGCTTTCTAATTTTAATTGTAACTTTTTGCATGATGAAGGGGTAGATAGCAAAGGGAAATAATCCAAGCAGAATCAGATGTGGGGCAAAATGGTTACTAAAAATTAGACATTAAAAAATGTTAATCTAACCATGTTTATTAATCACTGTTTTACCCCACAACTCAAGTCATGCTTCTCTGCCCAAAAAAGGTCATGTGCATATTGGTTTGCATTAGATAGTTGCTCTGTAGGAATGTCACTGACAAAGTTGTCATGCTGCTGATCATTCTGCATTTTCCTTTGTGTGAATGCTCTTGGTTTACACCATATATGCATGTTAATACACGCACCAAGGAAGTTTTCTTGGCTATTAGCCATGTGCATATGAGTTGGACTTGCATGTGTTTTTACTTAATTTTGCATGAAATATTTGCATTTATGGAACAAAGGACGGATATTGTCCTCAAACAAATGTGTTTGACTCCTGCCATGTCTACTTCGAGTTTTTTGTGAATTCTGAAGGCAGAAATTCATCTAATATCTTTTTTCTTCATTTCATGACTGAAAGCTGAAAAAAATAAAAAATTTGTACTCTTTTTCTTTTGAAATATGAAGTGCATAATAATTTACATTTTATATATATATATGTACATGCAATATATACACACACATACTCATATATATATATATATATAAATAACATGGAGAATATATTTCAAAAGATGATTTAAATTAACCTCAGTAATATATTTAAGAATACAGGTAAAGCGGAAAACAAAAAATAAAAAAAGATATTAAACAGAAACCCTTTTAATCTCAGCAGTAATTGTGCACTAAGACTAAACTTGATTTTCCAAACAAAATTCTACACCTTAGATTGCAAACCGGAAGATAGTACTGTATGCTTATTTGAAATGGTTAAACTTAAAATTAGCTTTAAAGACCTGCAAGTGAAATATGCTGAGACCTTGTTTATTTGTTCATTTGCTCCTTCTGCTCCAGTACTACATATTTTTGATTATATTTCATTACATAATGTATTTTGGTTAAAAACAGTTCCACATAATTATGCATGGACTGGATAAACAGGATTTGGGATTTATTTTAATCTGGATAAAAAATCTTGAGTCTATAGAATAAGCATAATTTAAATCATGTCCCTGTGATATACACTGGCAAAGTCAAATTACAAAAAAAAAAGTTTACATTGAATATTGTTTCATGAAAGATGTCAGCAGTCCCAAAGATTCCAATTCTTGTAATATTTTTAACTATCCTGTTCTAGTTTTCCTAAATTCTTTTTGCCTTCTTTTTCCTCTTTCATTCCTATGTTATCAGTCCAGCACTGATAATAGCATGCCTATGATGCTTACCCTAAAAAGATTAGTTATTTAGTGTTTGATATATTTCTTTAAGTTATGCATGTATTTTTTACAATCCTGTCCCATCCTTTCTTTCCATGGATCTTCCGTGCATCTGAAGAGCTTTATTGGTTTATTTTACGTTTGAAAAGAGTTTGAAGAAGTAACTAAGTGGGATGAGCTGTAAAATGTTTAGCCCAGTGTAAACATAAATTAAAATTTTGGGTGTGGGACAGATGGCTTTTTGGTTTGGGTTTTGTCCAATAGCATGAAAGGCGAGAGCAAGTCAGAATTTTTATGAATGAATGTATGATTTCTCCTGCAAGCATCCAAGCAAATGGTTCATTTCACCTTTGTGATAACTGTTTTGGCCACTGTGATCATACAAGTACAGTAGAACACACACCTATCTTGAACCAGCAATTCTATAGTAGCAAATAAAGGCCGGGTTCACCATTACCTTGAACAGGCTTCTTTTGTAAGAAATTGGCCACTGACACCTGGTTGACATCACTACATTTTTTCATTCTTGCTTTTCCTCCCACTTCTTACAATAAAACCAGTTTTAGCAATAGAACCAGTGCCACTAATATATTTGAAGCAGAGAATTAGAGAAGTAAATTAGAATTCCAAAAACAGCAAGGAGAAATTCTCAGTACCAGCAAAAGACTAGTGCAAATTAGATGTGTTTGGAACAAAACCTAGCAGTAAATTCTTAAACCAAGGAAATACGTAATCATGTTGGAACTTGGTACTGCTATTTGCCTATATGTTAGAACAGAAATCACGAGACGAAAACCAGGCCCAAAGTACCTTATGATTAGCCATAAACCTGAAGGCAACTGTAAAAATGTGATCGCCTCCATTGAATTGAGTTGAAGAAAATAAGACCTCATAAAAAAAATATTTTCAAGGATGTCCATCTATTTCTAAATGATCCTTTATCAGTTTCTCAGTGCATTGTGTTTTGTGGTCTAAAAGAACAAAACAAGAGCAATTAATTTTTCAACTATCATATATTTTGAAATATACAGATCTGGTCAATCTTCAACTTCTACAGACTTAAAATTTTTCTCTCGGTAAGGGAGTCAACAGTTGAAGAAACTGAAATAATATTCCATCTGCCTCGTACATCCATGTATCATATCACAGAGATCACTTTTCAGATGTAGTCAGAAACTGTGATAGGACTGTAGAAGAATGGTCCACTGTAGCTTCACTAATTCCAGTATAAAGATGTCACACAGCTGTGTTGTGGTGATGACTGAAAACAAAATATCCTATAAGGATAAGGTTGTCAGGCTTCCATCTCATTGAAAGGTGAATTAGCTCATTATCACATACTGCTTCTCCCTCTCAACTGTTGAAAGGAAACATACTGAACATTAAAAAAATAATTCTGTACAAAGAAGAGGATTTTTCAGAAATATTCTTTATTCTATGTGGAGACCAAGAGCTTCTGGAGCAGTATTATTGCCAGCTGTGACCCTGTTCTTTCTTTTCTAAATGCAGAAAACACTTGGAAATGTTTCAACCTTCTACTTACAGAAATAATTAATTTCTGTAATTAATTATCACAGGAATATTGAACAGTAAATTCTAAATTCTTTCTAGAAATGAAATTGCTGAATTACAGGAATGTTTAGCCTAGATGATATTATTCAATTACAAGAGTCAAACGTCTGTGATGGAACTAAATCCTGCACTATTCTCCATCAGAGGAAACAGCTACTAGGGGACAGATATCCTAAATCAAAATCTAAGAAGTGCAATTTGTGCAGCTAAAGAGTACCAGGTTAGCCTAAAAATTAGGTGGCTGGCAAAAAGATGAAAATTAAATACATATGTTATTTCACCAAATATATTAATTAATATTAATTAATTTCACTAATTCTTTCTAAACAAAGACAAAAGGTTAATAAGAATAAAAGGTTTTAATATAAAGTTCATATTTTATTGTTCAAATATTTTGAGAACTTTATTCAGCATTTAGTGATGCCAATGTCAACATAGCCTGAGATCTCTCCCATGAAGGTGAGAACCAAATAGATATTAAGTAACGTGTGGTCATGACACAAAGTGATTTTACTCTTGCCTCTTTGTACCTTCAGCTGCTCAAATTTTTTGCTGTGTTAATTTTTTGTATGGATCATTTTCTCAAACCATTTCAGAAGGAGAGATCATGCCAAGGCAGGAATAATCAAAGTGGAGAAGGACCAGAATAGTCTTTCAGATTATGCCATCTTAAATTCTCAGAGGAATTTGGGAGTATCCCTTTATCTTTCCCTCTATATGCTGGGCACCCGCCCCTCATGAGCAAGTCTGACTGGTTCTAGGACAAGAAAGCCTTAGTCAGTAGTTTCAACATATCCCAAACACAGCACAACACACAACAGCAGTCTTGTGCTCTCTTCAGCTGCTGTTTGGTATTTAATGATCCCAACTATATTTCAGCAGAGAAAATGCGCGACAGAAGATTATATGCAGAATTAAAGGAGTATCTTTGATTGTAAGGCTACAAGCACTGAAGAATCTCTCATATGAGGACAGGCTGAGAGAACTGGGACTGCTCAGCCAGATGGGAGAAATGAAAGTTCACAGAGGATCACATCAATGTGAGCAAATACCTGAAGGGAGGGTGTAAAAAATGTGGAAAAAGCTCAATTTCAGTGGTGCCCAGTGACAGGACCAGAGGTAATGGTCACACACTGAAACTGGAGGCTTTGACCAAACACCAGGAAACACATTTTTACTGTGAGAATAACTAAGCACTGGTAGAAGTTGCCCAGAGAGGTGGTGGCATCTCTGTCCTTGGAGGTATTTGAAAGCCATCTTGGCATCACCCTGGCTACCAGCTCTAGGTAGATCTCCTGGAGCAGGGAGGATGGACCTGATGATCTTTCCAACAAGATCATTTCCAACGTAAATCATTTTGTGATTTTGTTGGTATGGAATGGGGTATTTCCATGTTTAATGAAAATTATTGTAGCTAATATCCTGGTTTGCTTCAGGCTAAATATTTTCTAAATATTTTCTGTGAGTCATATACCAATACCTGTTCCAGAACTGAGGATTAAAAATCTAAAATTGTCATGAATTTTATCATTTATCAAAAAAACCCGAGGTTATCTTTGCCCCAAACAGCTGCTTGTTGACTGAGATTAAGGCACAAGATGTCCAAATCTGTTGTCACAAATGTGCCTGATAAATGTGTGATACCTTGCTGTCATCCTGAGAAAAGAAATGAATGAAGCTGGACTCCCTCTCCTCATAAAAGATCACATTCTTCAAGGCAGTATGAATCATGTCCCTACTATCCTCATGAAACAATCACTTATTCTATGTAAAAGGTTTTACATCTTTCTGGATGGTGTTATGCGCCTCTGTAAGCATGCCACATAGATAAATCAATGTTATTTGATGTGGAGTAAGTTTTATTCCAAACAGGAAGAGATAACTGAACTTGGACTTGATAACTATCAATGACAGACAACTGGAGCCTGTGGTCACAGCATCCTAACTGATTTTCCTTTACTTTACTTTTTCTTTGTCAAGGGGGAGGGCTAAAGCTGATTTTATGTCTTATTACATGTATTTTTAAAAATATCTGTGTGTATTTCTTGAATTATGCATGAGTTCTGATTCCAAACATGATTCTAACCATGAGAATCCAAGATTTTTCTCACCAGAGCCCCATGGAATCACAACTGAAGAGATATTGTGTATAACAATAGAAATACATTAGGAAACAATAGAACAACTGAAACTCAAATCTGTATTTAAATGATTTATTAGTTTTGAGTTTTTTCATTAAAAATAATATTATTAAACAGCAGTTCTAATTTTATAATTTTCAATTTTATTTTTTTTTTGAAGACTGCATGGATGGTTTTCTAGTATTTAATATAGGCAGAGCATGTACAAATTTGATGTTAATGTTGATTCTCACAGTATAAGATAATTTTCAATAAAATTTCAGTTATGAAATCAGAATACGAGAATGAATGTAACAAATATTTGAGAGTTTCGGTTGGTAAAATGTCTGTACTGCACACCATAAGACTTAGTCTGGAAACATCAAATTCTGTATTATGTCACCTACTGGACTTAGATTAAACACCTCACCACACACAATGTGTGAAATATGGTAAGCTCTTTTTGGTAATGTAGGTTTTACCATTGTTTTAACAAATTTATCTTCCAATCAGCTTCTTTCCTGAATTTCTAAGCTTGTATTAATGGAATAATCTCCACTGGAAACCAGAGTTATTTAGTCTTCCTTTTAGGCATTTTAAAACTGTGATATTAAAGAGTAGATTTTTTCGTCTCTGATGTATAATACTACTTTAGAGTGTAAGCTCCATGGAGCAGGGACTTTTTAGTCACAGATGCTTGAAAAGAGGCTGGTATCTTTCAGATGTCATTGACATTTAAGTAACTATCAACTGATATGCAATGATTTAAGAACAGTTTTATGACAAATATAAATTAATTATAAAATATTTTTTTCTATAAGGGAATATCTAAAGTATCTTCAGAAATATAAACTAACACACATTGTCTGCATGGGTTTTGCTTAATGGTAAAATACAATCCCTTGAAAATCAGATAAACAGCTGATGTGAAAAGTTAAAACTATTTATTCTAAGTGTAATCTAACTGCTCATGACTTCCTAACGATTTAAATACACTTTTCTTGTAAGTACTTCTGAATTCAAAATACATTTCCTATTTCATATCCTATAAAAAATGAAGCTCTTCTAAATTGTATTCAGATACATACATAACAAACAAATTAATTCAAAATAGGTCTTTTACACTCACATGACTAGAAAACAATATCAAAATAAACACAATTCTTCTCCTGTTTCATTGGTGAACGTATTTGTTTCTCAGTTTTTCAGTATCATTGAGTAAATAAGTTCCTACAACCTACAACCTTTTAATTTCAGTATATTTACATTCTATTAAAAAAGCATAATTGGATACTAAGCTATTTCGAGTGATGTGATAGATACTGAAAACAGCGATGCCACAGAAGGTTTTCATTTATCATATTTTCTTTTGCCTGATGTTGTTGAATGCTGGCTTTTTCTGATGATGTATAAATTTCATGTGGTAATGCCATAAGGCTCAAAAAATTGTTCTATATGTGTGCTAAAACATTGTTATTTCACGGCATTGATTTCCATTAGCAATCATAAAAACATTTCAATTTTGTTAAAGGTTCTAATATCTCATTTTTGAAAAATAGCTTGGCTTGTGCAGACAGAAGCCTCATATCAGAAATGTGTTCACTTTCACCAGCAAGGGACATGAGTTATGAATAATTTCTGCAATGACAGTTAGTGCACAAGATTTTTTTGTGCTGAAGTAGAAATGAATATAGCAACAAGTGAATGTATTTTGGATATATCTTTTCTCTGCAGAAATGTTTACAAATTTATTAAAAAACAGTGCAGAAGATAAACAAGGATGAAATAATAGACTGATCTAACAACAAAGAGACACCTCCTGTTCACATATTCATAAGACTTGTTGCATCAGTAGATATTTTGCCTTTAGGAATATGCAGCAGTTGCAGCTGTCCCTAGGGAAAGCATATGACCCAATCACATCACTGATAGCAGATAACAGGATATAACAAAGAAAGGTGGTGTGTCATACTGCGTCAGCATGCAGTCACTCACAGTACTTCCATGAAGTCAGTAGCAGAAATGTTTATAGATTCGAAAACAATCAGAGGTGCATTATCCTAGAGAACTTAGAAAATCTCACACATAATGACCACGTTGTAAATAACTCCTTTCCTTCTAAACAAAATTAACATGTTGCCATGGTACCCAAGAGGAATCCCATTATTCTACTTCAGGCAAATTCCCATTGTTCTGAGTAAAAGATGAGCAAGGACCACAGCAAGTAGCCCTGTTGTTTGCTGAGCAAATCATCTGTATATGCAAATCATTGTTGTTTCAATAGGTCATGTTGCTTTCTTTCTGATAAATATCAAAGCCCTACACTTGCAAGCCGATTATACTTCACATGAAAATCCTAATAAAATGCCCTCACTCTGAAAAATATCTGATCTTCTTCAGATAGTTCTCATTTCACAAATATGGTTATTTCAGCAAAAACCTCTCTTATAATAACTGTAATACTTTGACAATTGATAAGAAGGAAATGGATATATGGAAAATATATAATGGAAAAGGAAATTTGGTCCTTTTCGGTCCTGAAGACTTCCCCGTTTGCTGTCTTATTTGTTATTTTCCTGCAGTATAGTCATTCATGTACCCTGATACCATTTCTCCTAATGAAAGACATCTTAATAGCATATTTTGTAGCCATTATATAGGTTAGTATTTATAGGAGTACTCACATTTTGAAAGCTTTGCAATATAGATTACACAATGAATTTGTTGAATTTTAATTCTCCTACACCTTTTAGAGCCATGTCTATTTGTAGGTCACTTCTTTCTTTTTATCCAGGAAGAAAAAAAAAATATAGCAAGACCTTCCATAGCATTCACATGAAATCTTTATGCTTTTCTTTCCAGGTCCTTAAGGGATTTCCAGAATGCTTACAAGCTGACATTTGTCTGCACCTCAACCAAAATTTGCTTCAGAATTGCAAAGCTTTCCGGGGGGCCAGTAAAGGCTGTCTTCGAGCTTTGGCTATGAAATTTAAGACAACACATGCGCCTCCCGGAGACACCTTAGTGCACTGTGGAGATGTTCTCACTGCTCTTTATTTTGTGTCAAGAGGCTCCATTGAAATCCTTAAGAGTGACATTGTTGTAGCCATTCTTGGTAAGTACATTATTACAAGGCTTAACAAAAGAGTCAGATTTTCAAAAAAAAATTTATTGTTGCTCCTGGGACAGGAAATTTGTAAATATTTACTATTTTTTAAAATCAAGCAAAGAAATAATTTAAGAAGAAAAATCTACATTACTGCAATAATTCATGTGTACCAAAGAGCCCAGATCTTTGGATATCTAAAGATTTATCTTTAGTCACATTAACCCCTAGGTAAAAGACAAGCTGCAAGTTGAGGCAAGCAGACATTTAATTATTCCAGTTCTGATTATGCTGCAAGATCAAAAGTCAAGGTCACTCTGTTCTTAGACTGAGCATTGTCCTGAGCCAACTTTGTTAGGAAAGAAAACAAGTAACTCATCATGCTATACAAACAAGAATGTGTTAATAAGACATATAGGGGAAACACTGGCGCCATTACTTCCAGATAAAATTAATTTGTTATTCTCTTCTTTTCCTTTATGCCTAGTGGGCAGAAACAGATATTTCTGAAACTCTCTAGAAGACATTTTGAATGCCCAGAGTAAATTGCTCCAGTTAGCAAATGGAGGAGTCTATGTGTCTTCATCACTGTTTAAGAACAGAGTGCCCTTGACTTTTGATCTGTTGCATGATCCATGAGGTAGGAATCTGCCTATAGCTGGCTCCAATGAATGAGTCCCAGTATTTTGAAGAATCTACAGAAAAAGGATAGATGATATAAAGGAAAATTACTCTGCATTGAAATAACTCAGAAACCTAAGAGTTTATCAATAATTAGCCAAATATTTTTAGTTAATTCCTCTTTCTGAAGAACCTACACACAGAAATGGACATAAAAACTACTCAGTGCTTTGTATTCTGGACAACAGAGTAATCCAACAGAGGTTGCACAGATGAAATTTCACCTTTAATAACTATTTCAGCATCATCAAAGAAATCAAAGTGTTCTGAGAAATGTTGGGTTTCTCCCCAGTTTTCTTCAAATCATCAGCACTGTCTGATGTGGATGAGTTAAGTTTCTTTAATACTGATCTGACAACAGTAATTCTTCATCAAATACCTAGAAAACACAATATCCCTGAAATCTACTATCTCTTTCAGCTTTGCAGTCAAGATATAAAAATACTGCAACCATGTTAATATTCTTGTTGCAGAGAAGGTTTTATATGCCTTGAATAGGGATCTCTGAATTCATAAACATCTAGGGCAGAAGGAGTATATTGGCAAACTCTCATTTTGTCACTGATTCCTGTTACATTTCATATTTTTGATTATCTGTTATATCTAATGAACTGTGTTTTAGGAAATAAAAACAGTAGGTTTTGCTCTGAAGATATGAAGAGATGAAAATAGCCACTTTTGATGGCAGTTTATTTCCATATTTAATCACCTTTATTGTTATATATGTGTGCTTTATTTCCAGTATAAAATTATCTTGCTTCAATTTCTTTCCATTGGTTCTTCCTATGCTTTCCTTCTTATATTCTAGAGGCATTGAGTACCAAGTAATTTTTTCCTCTCTAAAGAATAGATGCAATATAATGTTTTCTCTTAATCTTCCCATGTTCAAGATCCTCACTATAAATCAGCCCTTAAATTACCTTTTCATTTTTTAGCTGCAGTTTTCTACTTCCTTTTTAGAAAACAGAAAAACCAGAACTGCTCTTAGTAACCTGATGTGAAGGGCACAAATGTTTAACAGAGACAAAAAATCACCACTGTATTCTTATTTACCAGTCTCTGTTTCTCCCTTGCCATGATAACCATTCTTTTCCACAAGTATTTTCTTAGTGCCTCCCAACCCCATTTTGCAGGTAGCCCTGAAACCCTTAGTGTATAGCATATTTTCACCTTTTTTATGGCTGCAACTGCTTTGCATTGATGAAGCTTAGGTGCAGTTTGGCAAAAATGAGCAATTAAATAGAGATAAAAATATTATTAGACATGCAAATGTGTCAACATTGATTAGAAGAATTGTAATGGTATCAAAACAGAGGCAGATGTGTTTAAAGATCTTGTTCAAAAGAACTCCTGCATCTTAGAAGCTTTGCATTCCCTCCAAAAAATATAAAAAGTAATTTTCCACTAAAATATATTTCAAGCACAGCCAGTTCCTTCATGTAATTCTTAACAAAATGATATTACAGGCCAGACAAGTCCTGGACTGGACAATAGAAATTGTGCCTTTGCCATCATAATACGATTGAAATTACCAAATAATACTTTTAGAAGAAAGCACAAAGGAACCTGCTCAAATCATGTTGTTTTGATGAAATGGAAGAAAAATTGTGATGAAACATTCACTTAGTCCAGTTATATGCTCATGTATTTTCATTGATCTTAATAATTTCACTTTTAATACCTAACAATACTGCTTTTTCTGCATATACGTGCAATGGGAATCTGACTGTATCACTTCATATAAAACCAAGTATTCTGTGCCTCTCTCATAAAGAAATACATCATTCAATGTAATGGCTTATTCATGTTTAAAATAATAATCTCTGTTTCATTTTCTTTCTGCAGGGAAAAATGATATTTTTGGAGAGATGGTACATCTTTATGCAAAACCAGGAAAGTCAAATGCAGATGTGAGAGCTTTAACTTACTGTGACTTACATAAGATCCAGAGAGAAGATCTACTAGAAGTTTTGGATATGTACCCTGAATTTTCTGATCTCTTCCTCACCAATCTGGAACTAACTTTTAATCTGAGAGATGAAACCACAAAGGTACATTTAATAAGTGATTTTTCTTTCTTAATATTGGGCCAAATCTGTCTCACAGTAACAAAACTTGAAAATAGCATTTGAAAAACCAAGGTTAACAAAATGAAAAGCTAAAATCCTATATTTAAAAAATATACTCTCCTGATTGCTCTGCTGAAGTCAGTTAAACTCAACAGAAGTCAATGAAATTATTCAGATGATGTTAATCTAACAGGATTTGGTTCTATATTTAAATAGTATTAAGGCTTCACTCAAGGGGATTTTGTTAAAGCCATAGAAAATATTGTTTTATTAAATGACTATAGCCTAGGTCACCACAAGAGGTACTTTTGACACTAAATGTAATTGTACATCCATAAAATAAGGATAAATCAGATTATCCAGATTCCTTCTATGTCTAGCAATAGAAAATATTTAATTGCCTTTCAAATATGAACTGTTAATTCCCTTATCTTGGCATGCACTCTACCTCCTAGGGGACTAAAAACTTACAAGGGACTTTTCAACTTTCACTCAGTCTTCAGATTTGCACGCATTTCTTGATCTCTTTTTCCCACAGTGACTGTCCTAAGTGTCCCCTTTTGCACAAATTACATCTTCAAGAAAGTCAAAATATTACCAATGTTTCCCAATTTCAGACTGACAGGGTCACTCTGACTTGAGAAAGAAAGTGGTGTTTGGCCAAAGGGGGAGTGGGGAAATTCTCTTGCCCAGTTTGTGCTCCTGAGGCTAAAGGCTTCACCAGAAAACTGCAGGTACCCCAGCCCTGGCCACCAGGTAGGGACTAGACTGCCCACAGAATGGCTGGTTTATATTTCATTATTTCTGAGATACTGCCATTTGTGGCTTCCTTAAAGAAAAACAGAGGTTCAGTGAGAAGGAACAAACATAATTTGGCCTCAAAGGCCTTCTTAGAAAAAAGGAGAAAAAGAACACTAAGTTTTGGGCTGCAACTCATAGGGACATCTTTGCTAATCAGGTGTGGATCATTATTTTTAAAAAAAATTATAACAAATACAACTTCTTACAAGGAATGTCACTTCTTTCTATTATGACCATTTTTTAATAAAATATAATTCTGAAAATAAAAGACCAATTATATTCTTTTTTTGGTCACGCCTTTGTATGCATTGAAAAGGTCATCATTATTAATTACATGTAAAACACAACAGAATGGATGTATAGTCCAGTGATAAATTTAAGTTAAAACTGAATGTCTAATATGTGAAAAATTTCTTGAGGATAATTTCACATTAATTATTTAAGTCTGAGAAATTATTTCTTGCAATTACATTGTAATCAATGTTTTACCGTTATTTCTTCCTTAGACAAGGAAGGCAGGAGAGGCTCAGCCGTGCTTCTGAGCTTGCAAAATCAGTTTTTCTCTAGCAATTCCACTTACTTTCCACTGTCTATTGCAATCCAGAAACTCATCCCCCAAAAGAAGCATTGAGCACATTCTCATTTTCAAAACATTACTCAGATCTAAATTTGTTATCAGAATAATAGGTGCTTCTGCTCCAGCTTCTGCCCCTGGCCTCTTGTTTGTATGAAAGTACCTTTTTCTTCCTGCAGTTATTCCACCAGTGAAGCACATTACTCGCCAAGTTTAAAGTGAAGGGATAGAGAAAGATGTAAACGCTCCCCAGCTCCCCTCTGCCCTTCTCCCACATGCAAATCTGCTTACTTGAATGGTATGGGAAACCTCACTAGCACAGGGAATGGAAGTAGGTTGAAGCCAATGCCATTGATATGTACACAAAGAGCAAAACTGGTGTTATATTTGCTAATTTTTAAATTTCTTAAAGTAGAAAAAACAAGAGTTAAATGCATCTTTTACCTACTGGGGAAAAAAAAGGCACTGCAATCTTCTTAAGATGGATAGAAAAAACTAACATTGTGTTCTGGTACAGAAATAAGTATCTGAATGATCTAAATCTGATAAAGAGGAAGGGAGGGTCTAGAAAGATAAAATAATGAGGTAAAGTGCCTGTTGCTTGTCATGCTTATATTTATTGTAAAATATAACCTTTATAATCATTGCAAACTGTAACCTTTATAATCATTACCATCAGTTAAATATAAATATAATTGCAATCAAGTACCACTTTACTTCTTGAAATAGTATACATTCTCTGTTAGAGGTTATTTAATATTTTTCATTAATTTGTCTAAGGTTACGTAAACCAGATCTGTGCAAGTTCAGAGAAGTTGATAACACATGAACACATGTATTTCCATGTAAACTTATTATCAGTATAATTTTATTTCACCATTAGGTGATGACAGTGTTGGTTTTGCTCAATTTGCATAAACTTTTTTCATGTTAGCCTTGGGCAACTCCGTTCATTAGCTGGTGATGGAGAGGCTGATGCAGGCTGACTTTAATATTGCCTTTTTTAAAGCTTGAACATGATTAACAGTCAATCACCTATTGCAAATCTGCCCTCTTTAGATGGGACTAATCTGTCATTTTGTTTCATATTTCATTCATCAAGTCTGACCTCGTAATAAGATCACAAACTACCAATGATACGGATGGAGATAACTGCAAAATACGAAGACGGAAATTGTCCTTCCAAAGTGAAATAGAGAAAGGTAATTAACTTCATTTCTTACATGATACAGCACCGCCTCATTATTCATTGGTATCTCACTTGGTAATGCTGGGTACATCAGGGTCCATGTTGGCTGTTACTGGAGCAGCCCTTGAGAATCCAGCTGAAAAACAAAACTTCTCTCTGCATTAATCCCTAAATGCTTATGTATAACTAGAAGATATATGTTTCACCCTTCTATGTCTTCACATCTGTCTGTGAGGAGCTGTTCCAAGATTAAGCTACCTTATTGCCTTTGAGGCATGCATATATATATGTATATTATCTCTTAATATCTATTTTCTGAGACACCATGTTTTAAGCTATGTGGACAACCTAGTCTGCGGACTATTTTATCTCCACAGCAAAGCGCTTTGTTGAACTTGATGCTAGGTGATGTTTCTCCCTGGAATTGAAATATTTTAAAATTTAAAATGTTTCAGGACACCATAGATTCACCATAGTCTGATTTTGATCCATATGGTAATGTGTAAAAGGTTGTCCTGGCAAAAGTTTACATAATACTTTATGTGCTTACATTTACATTAGCAGCATTTGGGAGCAAACCTAATGAAGGAAAATTCAGTGAAACATTAAACTTTTTCACCACTATTCAGTACTGCTAAATACCAGAAACTGTAGACAGTAGATCTGGTCAGACAGCAACAGTCATGAAGAGAGCTAAGCTGATACTCATGGATTTTCATTTTTATGCAGGCAAAACACAATTCCTTGAATACCATTGCACTTTTATGGTTGAATGGTTTGTCTGACAAATTACTGCTTCTGTTACGCCTGTCTTTCACACTCCACAGTTAAACCTCAGTCCTAAATGCAGCATAACACCAATTTATAGGGTAGCAGAGTAGCTGATAATAAATGGAAACAGTTTAAATATCTATAGCAGGTATAATGCTCAATGAAGAGACTCTAATCCAGAGTGTGGCTATTCAGAACAATGACATTCCTGTTCGATCAAGGGAGCATCTTTAGGGCAGGAAGCCAAGACTGACAACAAATCTGTCAGGAAAATGCCCCCATGAAATATTCAATCTGCTCTTCACAAAGAATCTGTTGACAGAGATACTTTGCCTGACTAACCTTCACATTTCTTATGAGAAAACATATGCTGCTACCTAGACAAGATGGAAGTGATCTTTTATGTTGTGCCTGCTGTAGAATTACAAATAGGCTACTCAGGTGTCAGTGAGGTTCCAAGACCCCTAGGCTTTTATCGTTCTTGCCCAGTCAATTACACTGAACATCCTCTTTGAAACATTTATTTGCATTACTTTTGAAAGAATATAATTTCCCACAGTTTTGTCTTTGAAAAAAATACTTCCACCATTGGGGAAGAAGAGGCAAGACTGGCAGGCTCCTTAGCCCTGGCAATGATTGTACAGCACCTGGTAATATCTGGGTTAGGCAGAAGTGAGGTACATCGCAAGTCCATCTGAGGAGAAGATAAAACAAGGAGGAGTCCTTTGCCAAGTGCTGAGTACACTTTTGGTCCAGTGGCTTACTGCCCCTCCCCGGTCTCTTTTCAGATTCTCTACGTGTTCCGATGGCACAGCCGACACCTCATAGTCATAGATCTTCAATGTTACTTTTCTGTGGCCCTTCCCACATTCTCTATGAGACTGTAAAGTAGGTTCTACTAGAGGTACTGCTGGTTTTTAAAGTAATATTCTATCGATTTCAACCCTTTATATGTAGGAGGGAGTGGCATCTTATTTTGATCCAGCATAGTCAGTCTATAATGATAAATATTTGGAGATGATCCTGCAGAGTTTTTCAGAACTGGAGGAGAAAAGACCCAGTTTCTGAACAAACAGCTGGAAAATGCATTTCTGGCCACAGTGTGCCAAAAGGTAAAAAAATGTGTTGTATGAAAATCATATTTTGATTTCAGAACTATAGCTTGAACAGAATAGAGATTCCCAGAATTCTTACTGTTATATTTTGATATTTTATTTTGCATTTTGATATTTTATTTATTAGAGGCACGCTTAGTACATGTTCTTCTTGCTAGCATTCTTTACTTTCAGTTGTTGACCTGCTAGCATATTATGCAGCTTGAAATTGTATTTTTTCCATTTTAGTGTGATCATGATGTTTTCTCTGTTTTGGAGTACTAAAAATGGGATTGTGTTATCTCAGCCTTTAGTTCATGCTAGCCTGATTTGGACCTTGTTTCCATGGTAACTCTTCCTGCACAAGTTTTATCAGGGGTTAAACAAAATCAACACAGCTCTCTTTTATGCATCTGCAGTTAGTACCCCTGGTTCTCCAATTTCACACAAGACCTTACTCCACATATACATAATTCTACCATTTTTATCCTGTGATCTTAACTAGGAAGGCTTATAAGGGCTCTGTCATGGTGTGATTTTAGAGGCTACAAGACTATTTGAGAGACCAGCTTGTTCTCTGACTTCTAGAATCAGTTGCAGTCTCACAAGAGGTCCCCTGCAAAAATGAATGTACACACTACGTAGCAGCTTACACCTGCTCCCACCTTGAAGAAATTCACTGCATGTCTTTCAGAATAATGGATGGTACTTCTTGCACAGGTGCAGGTGCAGACTTAGCCAGTTGCCATAGATCCTTGACAGTCAGCCAAGAAAGTCTCTGAGACTGCTTAAAATTAGCAGCATTCCTGCCTGGCAGTTCCAAACAAAGGTCTCAGCTGGGTTGGCAAGTTAGCCTCCTGCTGAAAACTTTGTGACAATGAGCTGTGCCATCTATACTCAGTTGTCATTTTTAGCAGTGCAGAACACAATTTTTTCTTGCTCATTTCTCATTTACTTCTAGCGGTTCTGTGTGAGTTGGCTTATTTCAAGGGAAATACATTCAGGCGAGAACTTTCTTTAGCTCTGCTAGTCTGAGTGCAGTGCTATTATCCCATGCTGAATAGGGCATTTCTAGAGTTGTATACATCAATATAAAATCCAACATATGGGTGGAAAATGCATAGTTTAAGGAGACACTGAAGGCCTGAAAACTTGGGGCTTTGAAAAGATTGTTCTGAAGTTCAAGCATTATCATTTTTGCTAGCAACCTTTTTAACTTTTTGTTAATATTGGATCTAAAATCTTAACCTTCTTGGGACTGTTCTAGTGACTGTTCTAGCTGGCCCAGGAAACTTATAAGAAGAAAATTTTAGCTCCATGGATATGATTTTAAGTAGTCAGTAAGCAAAGTTCTCACAGATTCTTGTTAGCTTGGGGCTTGCACTTGCCCATGTTGACACAGACTGTAACAATCAAGTGGGATATAAAATATATTTTGTTTCATTCTTAAAATATTATTAACTAGTAAACTCATATATTGCTTAGTTTGAAGAGTTATGTTTCGTGATCAGACTTTTCAAAAAGTGTCTACTTATCAATTCTCAAAGTCAGCACAAAAGCCAGAATTCTAAAAAACTTCTAACTGAATCTTGATTAATGTAACTACCTTAAGTGTTCATTGCTTGTAGGTGTTTTTCAGGCTAAGAAGCCAAGCCATATGAACACAGCTTAATTACACAAAGTATCTAGAGGGCATGGCTCTTGATTTAGATATAGAAGACAAGAAAACATTTCAGGAACTGACTCTTCTGCCTGAAACTATGGACTACTAAGAGAATGGGAAACACCCCCTGCCCTGTTCTGTCCCATTCTTGTCCCCTTCCTCAGCTTACTTATCTAAATGCTTACTTTATTAATAGATGCTCAGACAAACACTGTGCCATGTTCCCAGAAGGAAAGTCATGTAAGAATGTGGAGAAAAATTGAAGCTCTTACTTAACTGTGTTAAACTGTTAGTATTTTGCTGATGAATTTGGCTTGGGCTTAATTAGCAAAGAGTTTCTAATATTCCCCTGGTGTGTTAGGCCATTAAATGGCCAGGAAACAACTAATGCGTTGGCAGGCATCATATGGCTGGAACAAGACTTCATGTCCCCAAAATCTTACTTAATCATGAAACCCCTAGCAAAAAAGGACCTGGTCATCAGAGAGCCCCCAGTGCAGTGTTCCATCTGCTCCTATTAGTGTTTCTGCTGCTGTCACAGTGCCTAGGTGCCACCTCAGGGAGCTTCCGCAGAAGAGTCTTGTTTCCAGTTACTCCCAAAGAGGTTGTTTCCAAAGGTCAAATCTGATCAAAATATTGTGTGCAGTCACACATATCCACAGCTATCCTTTGAAAAAAAAATAGTAATAATAGTATTATGGTGAAAGCTGAATCCCTTGTAAAAGATAAGAGAATTCAAAATTTGATAAGATAATTGTTTTGATCTATGCCCCGAATCCATTCTGAGGTGCATTGCTATAACTCTTTGTTTCCGATTGTTTTTCCCCATAGCATTATTTCCTGAAATATAAACTAATAATTGTCCTTCCATCATTATCTGATTACCATTGACACAAAAACAGACAAAACAAAGAAAATGGAGATGGAGGGCTGTCACTTCATCCCTAACATCTCATTATACTGAAAATGGCACAAAAGAATAAATGAAATGGCACAAAAGAATAAATGAAGGACTTCACATTCCCTTGACCTTTAAAATTCTTGGGTTTTTAAATGTGCCTCAAATTCGGTTATTGAAAACCTAGCTCTTTTCTAAGCCCTTGTAAAAATAGGGCCATGGATCCTTATGGAAAAGTCAATAAGGATCCAGTCCATTATGCTGGGGAGGTTTCAGTACCCTCTGTTGTTCCCTATTTCCAAAATCATCCAAACTTTCATGGGTCAGAGACAAAACACAGCAAAGGACAGATTCATTTACCAAACACTCCCAAGCAGTGCTGATACAGAGCAGTAATTCAAACTCTCTGCAGTACAGCTCATTTCCTCCACCATCACTATTGAATCTACTGGAAACTTCCAGCAAAATTGCCAGAAATTCTATAACAATGGAATCTCACTACTTTACATCTATATTTATATCTAGCTTAATCTATTATATCTACCCATAGTAGACTTAGGATCTCCCAAATGATGAATGAAATTGGAATTAAACAAATCTTCCATCATTAAAAACAATCACAGAAAAACACATAAACCTTTTTACTATTGAAAGATAAAATGTTTTAGCTTTCCCAAAATACTTCCAGCAACCTACTTTTCTTAGGATTAGGGATCTTCCTGCATAGTTACTAGACAGACAACACTTTTCCTTGGTGTTAGTCAAATACCACACACATATCTGACAGTAAATTTCTAAGTAGGGGGTCCTAAAGAGAGGTGGGGTATTTGAAGTGAACCATAATGACTAGAAATGAGGAAGGGGGAAAACAAGCATATGCTAATGAATCCAGGAACTTTCACAGCTCAGGTTTCAGAAGCCCCTGTAAGTCTTTGGCATTGTTTCAAATTTTGAAGTCTGAAAGGTCAACAAACATGTAATTGAAGGTGCTGAAGCAGGACATCTAGACACACAAATTCAAGTGCCTGGTGGAACTTCAGGCAAATTATTGGATGGCTGAAAAAGGGAGTAAAAATTTGCTACCTTCTGAAACACTAGGCTACCTAGCTGGCTTAATGATGACAAATTCCAGTTAATGAAATTACAGCAGTATTAAACAATGCTGCTCCATAGGTAATGTATTGTTGACACTTTCAACAATACTGTTTGCAGCAGACTGATATATTAAGAGAAAGTACCTCTAGATCATGCAGACTGGCCCTTCTTGAGTAATGCAAAATTTCCATACTGCAAACCATATCACACAAAAGAGACATGTCTGATGTCTGGTAACCACCCCATGAAATAGGATTTTAATGCCAGTATTTCTGTGAGTCACTGTCACAGCTCTCTGACCCAGACTTGTGACAACCCCACTTCTTCCCTTCCTTTGCCCGTGTATGTGCAAAAAGCAGGACACAAACCTTTTGATAATTGCTTTGAAGATTTTGGAATTTCCAGACAGCAAAGGTCAGAGGACACTGCTTATAAACTTGTCAGGCACCCAAAACACATAAAACGCCAAAACAGTCCCATAAAAATGTAAATAATATTTATACATTTTGGTAAAGCAGGAAGTTATGAAAATAATAATCTTCAGTAAAACAGTTTCGAGTTGCTTCAGAATGAGAAAGTGAATTTTTTCTTACTGGAAAGAGAAAACACTAGAACTGGTGCAGGGGGAGGAGAGGAAAATGGGTTTTAATGATACATTTGGAAGAACAGAAAGGGATAAATAAAACTTTTAAAACACTTTTCTGTGTGGCAGAAAGTGAACATATCCATACATATACAGTTAGATAATTCTTCTTTTCTGGAAAATCCATTCCAAACCAACAACTAAATTTCATTACAAAACGAAGGAGAAACTGGAGAAATTCACATTCTGAAAAAAGCCCTACCTATCTATTATTTCTAACTTACTTTCCACTGAGCTACAGAGGCACTGCTAAGGTGTTGAGCAGAGGTACAGAACTTGCACCGTTATCAGGTCCTGAAGAGTCAATAAAATAGAGACGTTTCTATTTTAATTCATACCCTAGGTGCAAAGTGCCACAAGATTATCGTCCAGAGAGAATAATTTTTAGCATTAAATAGGAGCCTTTAAAAGAGAAAACAACTTTTGACTCTGAGTATAGCCTAGATGCCTAGAAGATAAAGCAATGGCAGTAAAGCCAAAGATGTCCATTTTGAAATAGATCAGCTGATGAAAAAATCTGATTTCAATAGGCAGGAGCCTACATTCAAAAGATCTCTGCCTTCCTTCTCATGCCAGTGAGTTTATAAGACTTGAACAGCATTTGGAAAATAATGTGTTCTGTTGATCTGATATAGATGGAGGGATATCAATTGAATTACCCTTGTTTTACAGCAGAGTAATTATTAGCAGAATCTGGCTTCATGATTCTAAATATTTTAGTATTTTATGAATATAAGAGAGAAGAAAGTGCTATATTTCAGCTGCTAAACAATTTTTTTCACTAGAATCTCAATGACCCCACCTTAAAATTAGTCCACTGCTTGATTTGTATTCCACAGAGTGCTCATTACAGCTGCCGTTAGTGCACAAAATCCCATGAACATATAAAATTACCCTAAAAATTGGTAATTTCAAGCTTTCATTAGAAGGTCTTTTTCACAGGTTGAAGTCAATCAAACATTAAGTAATTAAGGCAATTTACTGTAGCATGACTATGTTTTCAATATATTCCCACAAGAAATGCCATGGGAGACATCTATAATAAAATTTTCTTATGAAGCTTTCTTTTGCTTTTGTACTGTTTTGGAGATGGAATTGCCAAGAACATGGCACTTGAGTCTGAGCATCCCCCAAGAGCTTTAACACTGCCAGTCCATTTGAAGTTGTTTTGACAATTTTGCAGCAACTGAGCATCACGAATATTACTTAGAGCCAGTAGTCCTGCTGAACAAAAGCCCAGTAAAGTCATCTCTGTTTGGGGTTGTGTTAATTGCCCTTGGGTTTATTTTGCTTTGCTATTGGGTTTATTTTCTTTACCATTACCTGCCCTCACTGCTCACAGATTTCTGGACTCTTGAAGGGACCCTTTTACAGACGGACCATTCTTTTTATGTGCAGACAAAGACAATTAGATGAAGCCACAGTTTCATTTCCTTATAGTGACCAGGAAACAAAGAAGGGGGTCCTAAAGATAGGTGGGGTATTTGAATAGGGAATATACAGAATGTGGATTAGCCATTGCTGAAGGCTATAAAGACTCCAGATATTTTAGAACTGTGTTCATTAGTAATTAGCACAAAGCAGATGGGAAATCATGCTGTCTCCCCAGGAACTCAATGCAAACTAGTTACAGTATTTATATGATGTTTAGACTACCCTGCTAAAATGTGTTTTAAATAAATAGCAGAACTGAAATTATCTTGACATTTCAGTTAAAAATAGGTAAAACCAAATATTGAATAGGAAATTAGCTTCAAGTTTATGATGAAAAGAAATAGAGATCAAGAGTTCTTTATATTAATAAATAATTATTCTAGGGTTTAAATCCTATTTCATTTTTACAATATGTTTTTAAAGATATCTGCTTTAAATCTAGGCTTACTTGCCATTTCTTAAGAGGACTAAATCTGCTCCTGCTCCTGCTCACTACAGACCTTGAACACGATTAATGAGAGATTCATTCTCAACTTGACTGGTATACTGCTACATGCTACTGCATTCGGTGATACATATCACAGAATGTTGTTTACTTTTTTTATTCAAAAGATTAGATGTTCAGAGAATTCCAGCTCTAAAGACTAAGGAATTTGGGCTACTTTGCAAAGTTGTTTTGAAGTGATCCCATAAGTCAGACTAAGAACTCCCTCCTTTTATTTCTCCCTATCATATCAACCCTGTAATAAATATGGAGAAATATGCTCTCTGAGAGCATATTTTGGGAATGAGTGTTCATTAATACCTCTAGTATTAATTAGAGGTAATTGATTAATGCCTCTTATGGGAAAAGAATAATCAACAAATACTCTCTCATGTGAGAATAACTTAAATGAGTATTTCTGATACGAAGTCTAACATACATTACTGTTAGCCTGTCAAGACTGTAATAAATGCCCAATAATGAGAGTAATTGGAAGACAGGATGAAATATTTCATATTTTGTAAACTTTGGAATATAAGGCGTCCTCAAATTTCATCCTCACTATAAAAAAAAAAAAAAAAAAAAAAAAAAGAGTACACAGGAAAGTTATGTTGGATAAAGCCTTTGTTGTTTTGGTACGAACAAGTTTTGCAAAATGAGTTATAGTTTATGGACTAAGAATACATACATACAAATGTCTTCCAGGACTTCAAAAGAAATATAAAACTCCTCTGACAGAAGAATCAAAAAGAGGGTTTAAAGTATTTTTTTTCTAATAGACAATGAACTTCCTACTTGATATAAGAATCCTGTCCATCCTCAGACCATAATAAACTAGAATAAACTCTCAATAATTGCTTATTTTTGTACACAATTATTTCTCTTTCACAGATTATTTCAAAGAGAATGATCAGAGTGATCCTGAACCCTCAGGAGACAGTACCAGATACTATCAATCTATTAAGAAACATTTTGAGGAGAAAAAAAGCGGGTCATCATCTTTTGTGTCCTCCATTGAAGATGAGCAAAAGCCCCTGTTCTCTGGGATAGCCGATTACCCATCTGTAACAGAGAAAACCACAGAGATGGACTTTGAAGAAATGGATCATGACACAGAAGAAATTCTTATTGACAAAAGAAGCAGTTCTTGCAAAGGTAATCCAGCTGTTTCTATTTAGTAAAATTTGAGCAGGCATGTTTGTAGTCTGATTAACAAAAATAACTTTCTGAATGGTTCTCTTGATTCTTTACATAATATTTACTCCAAAATCTTAAGAAAAAATATATTAGATCAAAAATCATTATTTCTCAAGAGGATTAATATAGTTTAATTCAGTGGGAACTGGATTACAGTTCTGTGGGACTGGCTTGTACAGCCTCCAAAAGGTCATTTTAGGTTTTGCTACAAATCATCTTGTAACTGAACTACATAAGTAATTTAAACAAACTCTACAAAATTATCTGCTGGATTTGGACTCCATTGAGTGCTCATTGATGATAGCTGCACTCAAAGCAGTACAGTATCTCCCAAATGGTATTTGATGTGCCAGGGTTGATGACAGTAAAAAATTATAGATAATGAGAGCCAGACCCAGACTAGCTAAACCTAGTGATAGTTGCACATGCACCAAAAATATGTTTTCAGATAACTAATTTTATTCACTGCATTGACAAGGCACAACAAAAATTAAGAGAAAAAAGATTGTAATAGCTTGAAAGAAGGCTATCCTGTCTTGCTGCACCTGTTGGTTAAAGGAGTGCCATTACACCAAACAGAAGAAAATCATTACTTCCATAAGTAACACACAAGAATAAAGATTTGAGCTCTGGTTTTTGACAAATGATCAGGAACTATTTAACAATATCAGATACTTTTACATAAACTAGAATCACATAATTAAAATTACATCTAATATACTAAAATATTCATTTTCTCAGTGATGTGAAAGGAAATTAATGAAAAACCCTGTATTAATATACAATTTAAATATCACTGCAAGTCCATTTGCAATTCTTTCAGTCTGAAGGGAAGAACTACATGTTTATTGTTTAATGCTGTTTTCCTCAGCAGCTTCCATTGAGACAATTTAACCATTTAGCCATCATTTAATAAACTTTAGGCTTCTAGGCTGTCATTTTAAATAAGCCTAATGATTAATCAGACCAAACAATGATTTTAACATCTCAGAGGTATGAATATGTGAAGTCTGGTCTCTTCAAATTAAGGCCCTATAAATCCACACCACATAAACTTGTTACATACATACTGCAATTGGAAACCTTTCCTTCTCCCTACCAATAGCCAGAAATGTGTCCTTGCAGCTATAGCAACATTTTCCAAGGCAACCTATTGCAGATTTTATTTGAGCTAAATTTAGCATAACTAAAGGTTACAAATTTTGATTAAGACCACACTCTTTTCCCCACTTTGTAATTTAGCTCTTTTAGTAATGTTATGCAAGTAATGGGCTTAATTGCAACATTTATAAAACCTTCAAGGTCAATAAGACTAGCTTTTCCTGATATATGTTTTAAACCAAATTCTTACTTCTGCTATTAGAGATTGATTATAACTTGCTATAAGAGTAGTTACAAACATAATGAACTTGTGAAAAAAACCTCTGCTTTTATGTATCCTCCTATATTATACTTTCTTATAAATCTTGGATACGAATGCACTTGTATAAAGCTAGTCTAATTCATTACCACTGTGACCGATACATATTTAATTATTTTTTGTCTTGTTTTAAGCCTTGGTCATTACTTTGATGAATGGAAAGAAAATTAAAAATGCATTGTGTAATTTGGCAGAAGCAGTAAAAACGTCTCTCCATAATCTTAGAATGCAACTTTTAGATTTTGAACATATGGCTCTTTTGTGTAGATCTGAGAATTTTTCTGTAGCTGTTAGCTCTATGTAAAAGAAAAATCCTATTTTCACTTGGTCATTATTTGGGCTAAAACACTGATTCTTCAATTCTTCTGGTGAACCTAGTGATACATTTATTGACTTAGTTCCCAGGCTAAGATTCTTCAAGCCCTGGAAGACCACAGTTAGTTATACAGTTGCAGCTGTTGATGGGCTTTTCTGGTTTTACTAATAAATATGGAATACCTGAAAAGACATTTAGCAGAGTTACACCGTATTTTATAGAGTATTAACTTATGGTGTGTGAACTTATTTCGTTGTTTCAGTGACAAATCATTTGCTTTGTCACAAATTAAGCATCTATTACAATAGTCTCCGAATACATATTCTGGGACAAAAACAGCTGTGATTTCCCCAGGATAATCCATGGCATTGAAAAGCTGTGATTTTAATTAATTATTTATTGTTTTAGATAACCAACACCTTTTTTTCACAACATCCATGTTTTTACAGGACATTAAAAAGCAGTGAAATGCTCTTGAAATTCACTGCTTATAAGTCTACTGGATTTACAAAACCCATAGCACATAAATGCATAGTTTGAAACTTTACCCCTCAGTTTTTCATAGTATGCTTCATTTAGTTTGCTGAGAGATTTCCAGCTTTTCCTTGGACATTGCAAATTGTGCCATGTGTGCTTCCTAAAACAAAATTACCAAATGCTTCTGTGACACCCTTTATCTCTTTCTTTCCATTGGCTTAAGTTCCTGAGAAGCAGAACAGTCTTCTGTGTAGCCAAGATAAAATCTCTTTCCTCCTGCTTCTGCCCAGTGCATAAAATCAGTTACTGGTTGTCACGCGAAATTCAAACACTCTACAGCTCCAGGAAACCTTTTACCACCTGCTAACCAAAGATCAGATAATACAATAATGACCTTTGTCTGATAAAAACAAACAAACAAATAAACAAAAAAAGACAGAGAGAGAAGAAAATCTCTTACACTTAGAATCATGTAGTGAGAGCTCCCCTTCCTGGCTAAATCTACTTGAAATACTAAATCTGAGTGGGAACTTCTTTTTTTTTTCCTTTGCTTAGAGAAACACTGCTCAATGACATGTTTGAAAAGGATTAGCTATTAGCATTTGGACAAAGCTCTTACATGTCACCCACACTGTGGGGTTTTCTCTCTTCTCTTTGAAACATGGCTCTAGCTGCTATGGTTACTTAGAAAAATTTCACAAGTGTGGAATGAACATAACCTATGCTGAGTTAACAGCGTGCAGTGCCAAGAGAAGTGTAAGGAGAAGCTCTGAGCAAATCATTCAGGGACTGATGTGGGATCCAAATCCAACTGCAGATGCCTTATAAGCAATCAAGGATTTTGCCCAGCTGTATGCTGAAGCAGCAGCCTGGATGCAACAATTTAATTTATTGTATAACTTCCTGTAGTTAAATAATTACAAACACAACTCTAATGGGAATAGTATTGAGCAGACGTTAAAATTTAAACAGCCTTTTTTTATCACATCAAAGAATGAGTGATTCTGACCAGTTTTGACTGTTTACATGACTGATTAACTCAGAGTTAACAAAGGCTTTGGGGAGCAGGGTGAGCTGTAGAAAAAGCACTGTTCAATCTATCTCACCTTTAGGCTCTGCAAAGGTCACAGTAAGATCTCCATTCTCTACTTGATAAGTGCAACAAGTATATCTCCATGATAACTGAGATGTAACCTTTCAACAACTTGGTGAACAGGAGAAATGGCATAGAGCCAAGAATGTAACTAATTAATAAATCCACAGATGCGTAAATTAAGTAAACTGAGAGAGGAAAGAGAAATAGCCCAAACCAGAAGTCCAAGCAAAAGGAAAGAGTGTCCCTGAGCTCTGTTTGGTAGTCATGTGTAGTGCTTGGTCACAGAGATCCAACAACTGGGAAGGTCAAAAGGGATGAAATTTGGGCACAGCAGGTATAGGGTAAAACCTGGAATAATCATCATAATTTTTTTTACAAGGGGCTGGTGGTAAAGAAGCAAATATAAATTACTCATATAAGGCGTATTTTTAGATACATCATGTTTACCATGAAGCTTCATTTAATGTCAAAGTGATCTTTGGCTGACCCAGAAATGCTGAATATTTCATTCTTTTAGATGTCTGAAATCCTTAAACAAAATGAACAGGCACCTTTCAGCCCACACTACCGTAGGAGTTTCAGAGATGTGCTTTACACAGAGGTGAACGAGTTATGGGTAAGAAAGGCAGCTCCCTGAGGCCTGGTGCCTGTCTTTTAGGGGGCATTCCAACGCACTGTACTACATGCCCAGTGCTGCAAATTCAGTGCAGCGAATCCTTCTTTCACACCAAAGAACTAAGAGCGAATACACTTCAACAGCACATTCAAGGGCAAGAGAAGGCATCTTAGGCCTCTGAAGCCCACTATCAAAGACATTCAAGTATATAATGTAATGCCTTTAGGTTAGAACAAAATTTCTATTTTCAATTAATAAAAAAATTGCTTAAAAAAAGACAGAAAATTTGGGATCCATTTGTAAAATAACAGAAACAAAACTAAATAGGAGCCATTCAGTGGCAGAACTCTGATGATGCTGACTAGAAAAAGCTGTTTGTTTATTTGCAGCTTCAAAATGTTAGCATGTATGTGACCACTCTTACCTTTCCTTAAGGACTGTTAAGGAACAAAGAGAGATGTTCAGTCTCTCTGGCCAACGTACCAATTTAACTTTCAATATTTTGATAAACTCAGTAAGTAGGATCCTTGAGAAGTGTCAACCTTTCTCTAAATCTATGTATATAAATCTATACTTTTATATGTTGTGGTTTTTCATATCAGACATCAACAGAAGAAACTGGGAACAGGAAAACATCCAGGAGTACCAGGACTCCCCAGTTCAACCAGCTTTATCCCATGTTACATGGGGAATCTGTGAAACTGAAAGTGATTTTATATACGGGGAAGTGGAGAATCGATTAGATTTACTTCAAGAACAACTTAACAGGTAAAAATAAAGAGAAAGGAGCCTATGTGTGAAAGAGTACATAATACAACTGATATTGAAGATGCTACAGGAGGAATGAGTTTGTGCAGGAAGTTTCCAAAAGCATTCAGATCTTCAGAAGCTCGAAAGTACAAAAATATGAATGATGGGAATATCACTTTTTTGTGTGTATGTATTCTGAAGAGGCTGTATATCACCTAAGTTAGGCTTTCCAGAATCTTGGAAAAACCAATTCTGAGAAATCTGGGTACACAGTTTTTAAACGCTGCCAGAATATTCATGCCTTCTGCCTCTAGGTACGCACATTAGCTACTCTGAATGGCTTTGCAGTAGAGCCCTTTTCCTCAGCTGACAGTTTTGGACCATCTTTTTAACTAAGAAGTTGTACTGAGATGCCTCACATTGTTAAATTTAAATCTCACCTCACCAAGTGTATTGTTCCTAGATCACAGTTCTAACAATTTGGGTTAGAAGGGACATTAAAGATCACCTAGTTCCGACCCCCTGCCACGGGCAGGGACACAAAACAGCAATTTTCAGTATCTTCAAGATCTGAAGTACTTTTTCTTTCCTGGAGACTCAAAGTACACCAGCTGCCTGCTTTTTAAAATGTATTGCAGATTAATTCCTTTTTTGATGCGTTAACTCTTTTTGCAACTCTATAATAAGTAAGACATGGGAGTGTGCAAAGGCACAATACTTATACCTGTTACAACAGAAAAATGATACTTTCTTTATGAGAGTCTAATATTACCTTTGCTTAATATATTACTCTTTGCTGGCAGCTAAGCAGCACAGCTTAGAGCATCTTAAAAATATGGTTACACAATTTTGATCCATCCTGCACTGTAATTTACCATGTAACTTCACTTAGTTTTAAATTGCCCTATGCTCAGTACCATTGATTTTTTTTCATTATTTTCACTCTGTAATTCCATTACTTTTAATATTTTTCCATGACAAATACTATGACACACACTCAGTCCTAATCATACTATGGTAGCTATATTCTGTGCTGTATATTTTACCAACCAGTTTAAAGCCAAGTTAACTGCATATTGATTCCTTCATCTACCAGAAGCCAATCAAACAAGAGTATTTTTCATGACACTTAACTCTAAACTACTGTAATTTCTAGTTAAAGTCAAGTAACCTAAGTAACTGCAAATGTCACATAACTAAATGCCTGCAGGATCCCCACCAACAGTATGTAGTCTCTTGGTAACATTTCATTTCCTGAAACCTTAAGCTCTCAAAACTGAAGCTATACCTCAAAGTTACCACAGTTTTATCATGCAAGTTGTCAGTATTTTCGTCTGTCAGAAATTATAACTGTTGCTGATAAAGTGAGAATTAAATTTTTTTTATTATATCACTTTAAACTATTCTCATGTTTTTAAAGCTTTTTATGCTTTTGGTATCTGGGGCCTTGCTCAGTTTTCTACCAATGTAACAGACAATATCCTTTCCTGCCTTTGTCACTTCTGACTTACTAGCTTAAAAAGCATGGTCACTTCTACCTGAATTTTTCCATGCCAAGTTAGAGGCTTGGCACAACACTCAATTATTAAATGGATATGGAGGGCTGGAAAGCCCCCTATGTACAAGGAACATGTCCCTAGAATTATCTCCTCTTTAAGCAATTGGAATTTCATGGACACTATGGGCCAAGCATTTAAGGTTCTCCTATTTGTTAGGGTAGCATGGATTTGTTTTAAATTTCAGAGAATGGAAAGTGAACCTTTCTATGCAATGATGATGAATAAACACTACCAGAGACACTCTTTCATTTGAAGTACAAGGAAACATTCAAGCAATATCAAAGAGGGGAGCAATTTTAGAGTGAATTCAAAGCCAAAAATAATCTTGAATTCATATCCTCCAATGCTACCTTTTATTCACTGAGGGGTTAATGCCCAGGTATAGCAGATGGAAGTTCTCTGGATGGTGGCATGCTGCTGCTCCTGCAGCGTTTCGTCCTGTGGCACCAGCACCGTGCTTGTGTGAGAACAGAACATTGGCAAGTAGCAAAGAACCCAAGGGTGCTGACCAAGAGGGCAATTAGGGCACATCTGACTCTAACAGAAGTCTGGGTTTGGGCCATTTTTTCTGGGAGCTGATGCCACAAAACCACCTTTTCCTGATGAAGGAAGAAACAGCATCCCAAATACACTTTGGTCATACCTTTTGGATTCATTTCACAGATGCTTTTATAAATAAATGGTACAGGCAATAGACAACTCCGACAGGATAAAAAATAACATCAGTGCAGCACATGGTAAAAGCAAAAATCTGACAGCATGGGATTGATTCTGCTACTGTAGGGAGCCCAAGTAGTAACATTCACAACATTAAAGGCTGCTGACAAAGATCTGTTTACTCTGTCAGAAGCTCAGTTGCTGTACAGAAGGCTGTATTATCTGCATTACCATCTGTCAGCATGTGCTGTAGCCTTCCAGCAGTTGGGAAGGTACAAAAGGCATTACCTTTTCCTGAGTTTGTCACCGATTTTGGCAAGACCATTTAAAAATCATTTCAGTGCTATGGAATTGTAAGTATGAACAAAATAATCAGCTCAAGTGTTTCAGAAGTCATACACAAATTTATAAAAAGGTGAAAAACATTTTTAAATGTTCAAAATTTGAACATTAGAAATGCTGACATTATTTCTGAGGCCTGCATAAGTTTGAATAAATTTTCACAGTAATGAGAATTGGGCAGTTGGATTTTTAATGGTTTTGGAAGCATCTTTCTTTTTCTAACTGTGGAAAACCTCAAATGTGGTTTCTGCTTAGTTCAGTGCATTGTATCAGCATGTCAGAATTCATTGTCAGATGCATCAAAATAACGTCCCATGCCCAGCCAGCACAAATCAATTTAGTTACAATGAAGAAAATACATTTATTCCAATTATTTTCAACCAGATACCCAGTCCCCTGTGTTGCTTCTTGTTGCAAACCTAAGGCACAGTGATGAACTCATTCTTAGTGTAGCAAAAACCAGAGAAAAGCTCGCAGGTATGTTCTGCAAAAGAAAGGGAGAGCCAGAAGCTTTGGAAGGGCTCCGTACTCCCTCTACTGTTGTCTCCTATTTAAGACATGTTCAAGCCACAACCAGCAATGGTTTTACTGGTAAACTGCAGGTAAAGTGCCTCTTGAACACCTCTGTAATCAGTGTGTAAAATACACCTGTTCCTGGCCATGAGCTAACTGATTTCCTGTTCCCTCTCTAGGCTTGAATCTCAAATGACTGCTGATATCCAAACCATCCTGCAGCTTCTGCAAAGGCAGTCAGCACTCATTCCACCTGCCTACAGCATGGTGACAGCAAGTGCAGAGTATCGAGAGCCAGCAGTCCGGGTCATACAAAAGCTTCAGCCTGCAGCATCAATTAAAACAGACAGAAGTTTCAGTACTTCATCTCAGGTAAGTACATGTCCATAAGATCAAAAGAGGTTTCCTAGTCTTTTATAAGGAAGAAATACACCAATCTGGTGTTGGTTCACTAGTTTAAGGAATATGAAATTATTATTTTGACCTAGCACCTCCACAGTGGCCTTAAACACCACAGTTTCAGAGGCCACATTTTCTATGAGGGTTGTAGAGATTCATACAGTCATCTTATAATCAGACAGATTTACTTCATTGTAATTTTTTTTAATAAAAGTTAGCAGAAAAGGAATCCAAGTGGTTAGAATGTTCAGAATTCTGGAGTTAGGCTCTAAAACAGAACTTCCTATTCCAGAATGTTGATATCCATACTCTTAGACTGGGTCTCAAGAGTAATCAGTCCTTCAGAAAGGGCTGCTAATATGTGTATCTTGATGTCATATTAGCAATTCTGAGGGGAGGAAAAGATATCCAGACTTTCAGAATTAATCAGCAGAATTGCATTAAATCAAATGCAGTACCATATAAAAAAATATTTCTGTTTAATTTTCAAAAATTATTTTCCATCAACCATCTGAATGTGCTAATTTTGAACAGAACAAGGGCCTGGAAGAGACCAATGTAATTATTACCATCTTGTTTTTTCTCTTCCCTTACAGTGTCCTGAAATTTCAGATGTTGAAAAATCAAAACTGAAATCCAAAGAATCCTTCTCAAGTGGAGTGCATCTGAACACAGCTTCAGAAGACAACCTGGCTTCTTTTTCAGACCAAGAACGTGACCAGTCTGTAGAGCCACCCCCACAGCCTTGTAAAACTTATCTCCCGCCAATTAGGCACCCATCCTTGCCAGAATCTTCACTAAGCACTGTAGGAATCTTGAGTCTTCATAGGCATGTTTCTGATCCTGGTCTTCCTGGGAAATAGTACTTTTATACTATTACTTCACATAAAAAATGTAAGTGCTTTTAATGGCTGTTTCTCCTTTTTTTTTTTTTTTTTTTTTTGTATTTAAATCCTCTATACTTGACTCAGGGGCTACAAGGAATATACTATTATATGCAAAAGTACTGTATATTTTCCTAAATCTGAAGCTTGTAAGGTAAAGTCGAGCAGTTCTGATGTAAATATATATATACACACACTAACTGTATGTTCCAAATGTAAAACTGCCAGCATTCTCAAGGCACCTTATATTTTTAATTTTTTTTTATAACATGCATGTTCTGAAATTACAGTTTACGTTGCATGGAGATTACCATTTACTGCTGTCATGGAAATAGTATTTTATTGTGGATATGTCTTCAGAGCAAATAGGAGACCAATAACAATAATTCACATAGAAAAGCTCCTACCTGACCAAGCTAAAATTCAAGAAAAATGCTCTTCTAGCTCACTTTTGAAACTTGATTTATCTTTCTTGTAGTGAGCTTTTTCTAATACAACACAATGAGTCTGAATCTAAAGAAAGAATAAGGTAGCCAAGTCTTCTGGGCTTGAAACAATTAGGACAGAGAACACAGCATCCTTCCAAACTAGTTGAAGTAGGGTAGTATTCTAACAGAGAGGAAAACTGCCATATGGTGGAAAGTATCACCATAGGTCACATCCACAAAACTGCATTAAATGGAATCATTTGTTTCCATCATATATTGGGTTTTGGTTTTTGTACTGTTATTTTTTTAATTGCATCATAGAATTCAGCTGTGATGAGCAGACAGGTACTCTTCATCTGTCACACAAACATAATCAAATGCAATAAATCTAATTTCTATGTAATGCAGAAGACTGTGTTCTTTTTGTTCAATACAAATTATTAACGATGTTTTAATTTAAAAATCTTTTACATATTTTTGTTTTGTTTTTTATTAGGGTAGCTGTTTGCAGTTACCTCTTTGTACTGACTGGCCCCTCTACAATGCTCACGCACACACACACCTCACACGTGCTGTGGATGTGTGCATGTGTGTATTTTATAGATGTACATAGGTGTGTATGTATGTGTATGTGTATATATATTTATATACACACATACACACAAGTGTGTGTATATACCTACACTTACATGTAGGAGTATAGATATAGAGCTATATATATATATATGTATATATGTAAAATCACTTTCAGGAACAATTGTAAACTTTCTTATTACAAAATGAGTAAGCTTAGCTTGTGTCCAAAGCTGACTACATTAGAATAAAATGATCTAAGGTCTGTAGGCTTTAAATACAGTATGTACTGTATGTGCACAATGCTTTGTGAATACTTAGATTTAATTTTATTAAAATATTATTCTGCTTCAAATGTTGTGTTTATTTTAGAAGGAAGTTATGTTTTTATTACTGCTTTCAAATATTTTTAAATGTCCATATGATTTTCTAATCTTATAGTTTTAATGTGAAATTCCTCTAGCATGAGTACTGTTTACAGAAAAGTATGTAAGGTACTAGGAAGGTACCGCCTTCCGAAACTCCCTACCACATATCCCCCCTTGAACTTGTCGTTTTACCCCAAAGTTCAGAAGTTCAGGCTCGTGCAGACCCTTGCCTGTTTCAGGAGCAAAGCTGTCTGGGCTGTGCAACAAACTTGCTGCTTGAGGTTAGTAAAGACACTGAGACCCATTTCAAAGACATTAACACCCATACCCTCATCCATGGAATCGTTTGTAAAGACATTAGCACACATCTTTCCTCCCACCAGGAACCAGTCAGAATCTTTGCCTGCATATACTTCAATTGAAACAGGAGTGTTGGATAACAAATACCTTCTGGGAGGTTTTGTTGTTTGGGTTTTTTTAACAGCAAGTGTTAAGGAGTTCTGCTCTATCTCAGCCTGATAACTAACACTCATGTCTGTTACAAGAAACAAGTTAGCACATTTTCTAAAAAGGCATTTGTTATGCTACATTCTAAAAAAATCTGGTATAAAATAAAAATAAAAATAATTTGAAAAGTATAATGAATGAGCATTGCTATACAAAAGGCCTTTTCTCCAATTTCATCACCTGCTATTTCTCATTACTGCAAAGAGTTTGAGCAAAACAGGTGGCATGAGGAAGGAGCATTGGGGTGGGAAGAGGAAGAGTGACAACTACTGCAGTCAGTCAAAGTGAAGGAAAAGCTACACTTACTCCGTTTTCTTTTTTGGCTCAAAGAGACTTTGTTCCTTCCTTTGTCCTTGTACCAAGGAAAAAGAATCTCAAATGGGTGCAAAAAAGGGAGACCTCTTAAAGTTATGGAGATTCTAAGCTCCCTGCCAAGGAATGCAGAAAAGATAAAAGTGTAGTTGCAACACTCTAGCTGCTCCTTCCTTGCCACAGAAAGATCTGGCTTCTCAGGTAACTTCTTTTCTTGTTGAGGTTAAATGAAGACCCACTGCTTAAACATTTTTTCTTCCAGAAACAGGTAAAAACCAGTGAGTATGGAATTTATTAATTTTCTAAACAGCAAAAATTGCCCCTTTTATTTGCAGGTGATTTTGCTGGGGTTTTGTTTCGGTTTTTTTTTTTGGGGGGGGGCGTTTTTTGAAGGGGTGTGCCTCCCTATAAGTCCAGTCTAGTTTCCACTTGATAGAAATGGGTCTGTGTTATCCGAATCAAACAAAGAATAGTAATATTAAGGGTTGTATACCCAACACGGTTGTGACATACCCATAGAAGCTTTCAGAACTTTAGGAGAAAGTTTTGGGTTTGCTTGAACTTAGGAACACTTGGCTATGTATATTAAAAACCTGTGGCTAAAAATACATATAAATTATAAGCTGTAGATATAGAGAAGTCTATATAAAACATATGGAAATTCAGGAATAGCTAAAGTAGCTGAAGTACAAAAGCAATGTGGACAATCACTTCAAATGTGAGAGGTGAGACTGTACAGAGCAGCACAACTCTTGCTGAAGTTAATTGGCTCCTACCAGTTACGGGTGTAGTTCAACATTTAAAGCAAAGGAGGGGTTGTGATGCTTTTCGATAGTTAAGCTGTGAAGCAGCCTGAACTATTTGGGTGTGCACATTCATCTACAGGCACAGATTTACTGTAATACACAGTAGTCATGTGTCTTGGCCCAACTGCTTTTTCCTGGAAGCATACACCCAACTGTATGTCTCTTTCCTTCCATGTTCCCTTGCTGTTCACTTTGCAAATGCATTTTCTGGTCTCCCACCTCACTGCTGGCTCTCCACAGATGAACCTCTCTTCCCTTTTCCTGCTGTAAATTGTGCTCTAGCAACTTCATCTCTCTGGTGAGCACTCATCAAAGTTCCTGTCTCATTCACCAGCATAATAAGTAACATACAAAAAGCTGAAATGCACTGCTTGGCATAGCCTCCAGCTGCCTGCTGAGGGGAAGCAACTGGAGTCTTGCCCACTGATAAATTGTAAGTCCTCTTCTATTGGAGCTGCTGAGCTCTAAAATGCTGAACACAAATAGAATCTCAGGAGACTGCAATACCAGCACAGCAGAAGGAATGATTCCTCCCATGACTGGTGCACTTAATAGCACACCTGCAGACCAGCACCCCTAATCTTCCCATCCTCTCTCTTATTCTTTATAAATATTCACACACTGTGAGCACTGTGTAAGAATGTACACTGCACTGCAGTGCGGTGATGCGCTGTGCAGAGCTGGGCTGTACAGTGCAGTGATGTGCAGTGATGTGCACTGGTGTGCAGTGATGTGCAGCGCAGTGATGTGCAGTGATGTGCACTGGTGTGCAGTGCAGTGCAGTGCGGTGCTGTGCAGTGCTGATGTGCGGTGCAGTGCAGTGCTGTGCAGTGCTGATGTGCGGTGCGGTGCTGTGATGTGCTGTGCTGATGTGCAGTGCAGTGATGTGCTGTGCCGTGTGGTGTGGTGCTGTGCAGTGCTGTGTGCTGATGTGCGAATCAGTGCAGTGATGTGCAGTGCTGATGTGTGGTGCAGTGCAGTGATGTGCAGTGCTGATGTGCGGTGCAGTGCAGTGATGTGCAGTGCTGATGTGCAGTGCTGTGCAGTGATGTGCCGTGTGGTGCAGTGCAGTGATGTGCACTGGTGTGCAGTGCTGTGCAGCGCAGTGATGTACACTGGTGTGCAGTGCAGTGCTGTGTGCTGATGTGCGATGCAGTGCAGTGATGTGAGGGGCTGCGCGGTGCTGTGCAGTGAGTGCGGGGCTGCAGCCGTGGCGGCTGGGTCACTTCCCCGCTTCCGCCCTGCGCTCCGGCCGAGCAAGGAAGGGCAGCGTCGGGTCTGTAGCGGGGCAGGGTGGCGGCCCGGCACAGCCTTCGTGATAGCTGAGGGGAAAGCCGAGTGCTCCTCCCCTGCACTGCCAGAGCGACTGCTATGAACCCTGACACCAACTTCAATTACATCTGAAAGGGTCAAAGATCTCAGAAACTGGTGTAAACGTCCAGGAGAGCGATAGTCAGGGTATTTCCATTATTCGTGGTCAGAGCAGGAGCTCAGCCACCATCTGTGCAACCTCACACTAGCTGGAATAAACAAGTAACATTCTTTATCTCTGGAAGTCTCAAATGTCCTTTTAATGTCTGCAAACTCTTAAAGCCAGTAAAGGATTGTTTTGGAATATACAGCCTGATTTACCACCACAGCATACACAACAAAGAAAACACACAAACAACCCATCTGCACACACTGAGTCCTTCGGGCTTCTAAGACTGAGCAAAGAAAGCTTATATGTCTTCCAGCTAAGGTGCTGGAGACAGAAGAAAAAGTACTAGGGGGAAGAAATCTTTCAAGGGAAACTTTCATAAAGTAGAAATGAAAAAGTAATGATGAAGTAAGAGTGAAACTAGAGATAAGCATAAGAATGGTGAAATGAAAGTAAAACCAAATTAAGTTCTTCTACAAAAGAAGCCTCCAGCTGAAGAAAGCTCCTCTGAGAGCAAACTACTGCAGCACATCTCAAGGTGACAAGCAGCTGAGGGTACAATTTGAACTACAGAATACTTTAGGCTGGGAAAGAATCTCTGAAGATAGCTGGCTTTCTTTTAAAAGCAAGACATTTAATCAAGGACACTGTCAAGCAAAGTGTTGAATATTTCTATTGAGGAAATTTCTGCTACCTCTCTGAGCAATATATTCCAATGGCTAATTGTTTCTAGAGTCGATAGTACTTTCTTCTTACACCTAGAGATAATTTCCTCTAAAGAAACATATTCCAATTCCCCTTTGTCCTGTGTACCCCAGTGAACAATCATCCAACTCTTAGAAGCTGATGAACTGTTGGTGTCCCAAGATAGGTTCTTTCACACAGTTTGCAAGAGGCTGATCTACACAGAGAATCAAGGCATTTGATTTATTTACAGTTCTGCTTTGCACAGGAAGAGGTGCTTGGAGGTAAATTCACAAAGTCAGCACCATGACTGTCAACATTTTTTTACATTTTAGCAGACAAAGGCATTAATGCTCATTGGCTACAAGTTACCAAGTTTTTCATATTCATTAGTATTCTTTTTTGTATTGGTTAAACTATTCCCTCGCTTCTTATGCTGATTAGTCCACATGCCCAGTCTTTCTTCTTCTGAGTTAGTGGTTTCCTAGATCGCTGGTCTGTGAATCAGTGGTCACAACCTGCTCGTGCCAGAATTACCTTCTTCCCAGTCACAGCCGATCTCAGCACTATTGCTGAACTGTCTTCATTAGTTTTTTTTCCTACCTTGAGAGTTCTGCCAAATGTCCTTGAGGCCCGTAATTTGTGTTCTTTGGTTCTGCTATCAGTGATACATCCTTATTCCCAAGCTTTGTTAACCTTCCCCTAGGTCTGAGATCATTGAAACATGCCAAAGCCTTAGATCTTAACAAGTCAATTTTACCAACAAGCAAATTATCTTTCTAACACCCAGATATCACTGTGGTTGGATCTCCCCCAACCTTTATTTTCTCTGGGCTTTGTAAATGTAGTTCTTTCAAACATATGACAGGCTCTCCAATCCTGCTGGCCTCTGGACTCTACAATTCTTCAGTCTCTTGAACTGCCCCAGACCAAAAGTGAAACAGTAATCCAGACACTGTCAGTTTATCATTTTGCCTTATCCAGACACTCTCAGTTTATCATTTTGCCTTACCTCAGAATCACACTGAGGTTCCCCAAAACCCCCACGATAGAAGCCAAGACTGCTTCTGAAGCTCAGTGACATGAACGATAGGGGTGAAACCTCATCTCAGGGAGAGACCTTCCAACGCCTCAGACGCCAAGCTCATATTGCTGCCACTGCGTGCCGGGGCAGCAGCCAGCCCCCAAAGCTCAGACACGCTGTGAGTAGCTCGGGAAGTGCGCTCTCCTGAGCTGGAAAGTGAAAGACGTGATTCCGTTTGTGATTCGGTTTTTCAACTCACGGGTACTGGCACAGGTTTCCTTACAGGCAAAGGTTTCGTTTTCAACACTGAGGAGTGGCACTGAGCCGTGCCAGGCGCGGAGCTGCCCTGCCCCGCGATCCCCGTCCCGGCGAGCCGAGCCCTCACGCACCGCCCTCCCAAGCGAAAGCGAAAGCGGCGCCGGTGCTGGGCGGGCCGGGCCGGGCCGGGCCGG
>JAYDZK010000274.1:16734133-16747269 GCA_034509185.1 Euphonia xanthogaster | reverse complement strand
AGTGAGCTGAGTTAAAAATTTAAACCAACTAAAAATGAAACTCAGTTTCATTAGTATAATTTCTGGTTGCTTTTATTTCTGCAGGTAAATGAAGTCCAAAGAACCTGTCAATGAAAAATAAATTCCATTTTTTAAAGATTTTACCACTGAAAGTGCTAGGAGTAATATAAAAATGTCTAAAATTTCTCAGCTTTAAGAGCAGAATTCATCTTTGGGTGATAAGCACCCTGGGGCACTTAGTGTAGGTTTAACTAAGGTGGAAAATTGTGGGAGTTTGTTACATTTATCTACTTTTTGTATGTGTTTCTATGTTTGATTACATTCTAAAATATGAATAAGACTAGTCATAAAGTCACTGTCTAGGTGGAGTAACAGTTTGTGGTACATTGAGTATGATTGCCTTGGGTTAGGTACACTGCAATAGTCTGCACAGGGTCATGGCATCAGAGTGTACTAACACACCAAGTCCCTGCCTTGAAGTGTTCTCATGTTTGCATTATCATCTGGTAATGACATAGGTTTTAAATATGATAAGTTTTTTAAAAATCGAAAACACAGGAGGAATCCTCCTTCTTTCTGGTCAATAGAGCGAGATGAAGAGAGTCATTCATTTGACAGTTCACTGGAGCTGCAATATCAATAACAACATGCCCATGCTGGTGTCTACTGTACTGCATGTTTCTAGTGAGGATTCCTACTTTAATTCATGTCCCATGGACAATTTATGTCTAAATTTATAAAACCATTAAGGGCTCCAAGGATGTGCATATTAATCTGTTTCTCCTTGTAAGACTTTTTTCCATGATTTTAAAATAGTTTTGTAAATATTATAAGCTGTGATTTAACCCTTTATTACAGTGCATTTGACTCTGTACCAACTTTGTATGTATAGGCAGGTTTCTTCCCTTGGCTTATTCTTACCATGAAATATAGGCAAAGTATATGATCATGGTGATTTGTTTTGGTTGATTAGTATGTTTTTAGTGACTGTAAACTCCCTTCAGAACTAACTGGTATGCCCCAGCTCTTCAAACTGAATGTGAATTAGCCATGCTGGGAGAATTACATAGAAAGTTGCTCTTGGCTTTGTGGGTTTTGGGGTTTATTTTGTTTCAAACTGTTGTTTTACATGGCTACATTTTCTTAATTTATATCTCTTTTTAAAGCAAAAAAGAAACAGCTGAAAGAGTTGACTACAAAGCCAGAAAACGAAAACGAGAAGCTAACGAAGTTGAGAAATACTTTAATGGAGGAGTTCACGAAGACTGAAGAACCTCGAGGAATCATTTTCACAAAGACTCGTCTAAGTGCCTTTGCTCTATTCCAGTGGATTAAGGACAACCCAAAATTTGAAGAAGTGGGAATTAAGGCCCATTATCTTATCGGCTCTGGACACAAGAGTGAAATGAAGCCCATGACTCAGGTATAGAACCATGCATGTCAACATTATCTCTTGTACATGATTTTGGAAAACAGCTTGTCTTAATACTAGGCCAGTGAACTGAAGTTCAGAGCCCAGAGTTCTGGTTTCATACCTGCCAGCAACTTATCTTCGTAAAGATACGTGAATAATAATGTTGGAATAATTTTATTTCCACAAGTAACAAGCTTTTTTGGTTTTGGATTCTACAGAGTAGCCAGCATCCATTGCCTAGAGTAGTGTATAGTCAAAAAGGACCGAAGTTATAGCATGGGAAGGTATGGAAGCAAAAGTAAACAAAATGGAAAGAGCAAAAATGCAATTAAATGAGTTTATGCTTCTCAGGACAACAGTAATTCACGTTATATTTTGGCTGCTGAATTGAAAAATAAAACTACAAAGATGATTATTTCTGTCTTTTTGTACTATCATTGCTTAAATCAAATTACACCAATTTATATGCATGCTTCTCACTGACGCATAACCATTGAAAGAAAACTTGCCAAAATTGATACTGGAAATGTCACAATTGATCACTCAGTTCTGTCCATCTTGTACCATTACACTGATTTCATACACCACATCTCTCTGGCGATTTACACTTGCACTAAAAACATTTTCAAATCTAAGTATTCACATCTCTTCTGTTCTGGTCTTTACTCCCCCTATCAGCATTTAAGGAAAAATGGTGTGTTTTGCTGCTGAGCAGAGTCCATTTTATTCTGCTGCCCTGAGTTTCAAGGAAAAATTCTCTCAAAAAATTCTCTCCAAAAGTCTCTTGAGTTCTATCAGACTTTGAATTTAATTTGTGTGGCACATTACACAAACAAAAACAATATTTTCTGCATTTTGAAACTGAATATAGCAAATGGCAAGTTTCTGTTCCGCTGCTCAAGCTGGTAACAAACACCCAGTTGATTCACAAGTCTGTGATTTAGATATTTTCTTTTTAAATGTATCATTGTTGTTCTTTCTGGTGCTACTGAGATCAGCAGAGTTATAATCTCCATTTATTATGGAGAATTTTAAGTGCTTTAGAACTAGAGCTGATTAAAATAAAAGTCTGTATTTTAATCAGAAATTACTGAAGTGATAGAAATCCTATCTTATGAGTAAGTACTTAAAAAATTTGAAAATAATAGAACAGCTATATTATCGAATCTCCTAGTACCTGTGACATAGGCTATGAAGTTCCAAGCCCAGTTACCATAAAAGGATTGGCTTCTGCTTCCTCCTCCCTCAAAATACGGTGCTGAACTCATGTTATATTCAATAGAAACTCCTTCTTTTGCAAGATACTTAAATGCAGTTTTAAAGGCCGCTTGATGTTTGGCACTCAGCTCATATATGATGGGACTTTAATTCCTGAAAGTCATTAATTGGAATAAACTGGTAACAGAAACTGATACTGAAAGTTAATTTGATGATTTTAATTTACAGAATGAGCAAAGGGAAGTTATTGATAAATTTCGATGTGGAAATGTAAACTTACTAATTGCTACTACTGTAGCTGAGGAAGGCCTGGACATCAAAGAGTGTAACATCGTTATTCGCTATGGCCTCGTCACCAATGAAATTGCTATGGTGCAGGTATGAGTTTTCTGCATACATACCTTATTTTAATAATGATTTTCTTTTTGCAGTGGGCAAGTGGTGAATCATATACCTGGTGTTTGGAAATAATTTTTAAATACTTGAATGCTAAAAGAGAAAATGTTCTTGCAACAGTGTTCATTTCCAATTTCCATCCTCAGTCTGTATGCAATATAAAATTTGCCTCTCTCTGTAATGGTGTAGCATCAGTTCAAAGTTCTACACAAATGTTAAGTTCTTTTAATAGAAGAGAGACAAGAATATGGTCATCAGACCAGTTGATACAAGAGGCATGTGTACCACCAGTGTATGGACACCACACTGTCATCAGCTAAAGAGAGATTATTCCATATCAGAATACCAGTTTGATACATGCTCTCATTTAACTTGTCAACACAAATATTTATATATTTAATATTTAAATGCATGCTTTTATTTTGGTGACAAAATATCATAATATCATTTTGGCATTGCAAAACATGGTAATCGCAAATCTCCTGAGCAGTTCTCACAGGTATCATGGATGATACTGCAGAAATAGTATGTGTTATTCACTGATTTTTTTATCTGTCTGAGTTAAACGGAAAAAACTACGCTTTGGGGATAGTCCATATGGAATAGTGCCTGTCTTCCATTACAAAACTAGGACAAATTGTTGTGTGATGTAATAGGGAGTACTGTGGTGTTTATTTTTGTGTTCCTTGCAAATTGTAGGCTCGTGGTAGAGCTCGAGCTGATGAAAGCACCTATGCACTTGTGGCTTCAAGTGGCTCAGGGGCTGTTGAACGTGAAAATGTTAATACTTTTCGTGAGAAAATGATGTATAAGGCCATTCAGCGTGTCCAGAAGATGCCACAGGAAGAGTATTTAAATAAGGTATTCACTGCAACTCTGCACTTTGCCTTTAAAGAATACTGATTTACGTTGTATGGAATACTTTCTATTTGAAATCTACTTAGAGGAGAAAAACTTGAAATAATACTGGTTACTACATATGGCTTTGAATTCTTTTTCCAATATTTGTTTTATAATCTGTTTTCTTGTTCTTTAGAAAAATCTGGTTTTCTGATGGTAAGGGGAAAACACACGAGCAAGGGGAAATTGACTCGAAGTCTTGTTGACAGTGAACTCAGTAAAATAACTGAGAAAGAAAACTATAACTGTCATTCCAGCAGAATGTTACAGTGCTCTTACTGATCTGTTTCTAGATTCAGAGCTTCCAGTTGCAAAGTATAGTGGAAAAACAAATGAAGGTGATGAGAGATCAGCGCAAGACATACAAGAAGAATCCTTCACTAATAAAATTCTTATGCAAAAATTGCTTCAAGCCAATATGTTCTGGAGAAGACATACAAGTTATTGAAGACATGCATCATGTCAGTGTGAAAAAAGATTTCCAGTGAGTGTTTATGAGCTACTTTGTCTCTTTCAGGCAGAAACAGATTTTCCTTTCATTGAAGCTGTAACAGGGCCTGTAACCCTCTAGGCCCTGTGAGAAAAAAATAGATTATTCCAATATTGTTGGGTCCTAGGCTCTATGGAGTTTACAGTTAAGGAGCTTGAACAAAATGTTTGTTCTTATTCCTGATTTCAAGGTGAATTGAGTTTAAGACTTCAAAAAAAAGATGCAGCTTCTGTGGTACTATTAACTAGGTCACTTACTATGTAGTATGGTATATATTCCATTCTGCACAGGCTAATAGCAACCTTCAGGATCAAGTACTCCCTAAATAAATGATTCAAGAATGTACACATACTCTGCAGGTCTGCAGAGTAATGATTCTGTTAAGGGATAAGGTTAAACTACAGGGAATAAAAAGAAAACCTTTAATTTTCAGGTATTACTTCGTTGACAGTTCCACGGTACCTAAAAAACAAGCTAGATCTGTCTGTTATTAGAACAAGAGCCTGCTGCTCCCACTTCAAGATGTGTGAGGGAGGATGCAGGTCCTGAAATGAAATGAAGAGAGACATGGAGTACATGTGTATTTCATCATTACTTAGGAGTATGAAGCATGACCTTGCATTTTCTCAAACAGTCAGAGAGTCTATGACTTTTTAGGTTTCATATCTGATTTCAGCAATCTTACTCACTGTTTATATATGTCTGTATGTAGCATGGAATGACCAGTGGATTCTGATGGATGCTGTCTGTTTTTCAGAAGTCTTTATCATACAAGAGAAAACAAAACACTGCAAGATAAGCATGCTGATTACCAGACAAATGGGGAAATTATATGCAAAGACTGTGGGCAAGTGAGGAACATCTTATTTTCATACTCTCCTTGTTGTCTGTATTTGTTTCTGTCTAATGATCTTGTCTTAGTTTATCTGAAATGCAGTCTCCTTCTACTTGCAGGCTTGGGGACATATGATGGTTCACCGAGGTCTTGACCTGCCTTGTCTAAAGATCAGAAATTTTGTGGTTGTGTTTGCAGACAAGAAAACAGCAAACAATATTTTTAAGAAATGGGGAGACCTGCCCATCAGGTTTCCTAGTTTTGATTATGCAGCTCATTGTCCTTCAAGTGATGAAGATTAAGGATTTGGAATGAAATTAAAAGCCCTTTTTAAATTCTCTCTGTTGATCAGAAGCACCTGTGTCCTATAGAGAATGCTGCATCATAAGCAGTATGAAAGCTCCTGGACATAAGGAAACTGTCTGGAAGACAAAAAGCAAAACAAGAAAGGAGAAGGACAAAGTCACACAGCTGCTATCTGCACTCAGATTTGTTCTCCTGGACAAAGATGGCAAATGCATTGCAGTCATGTGTATTTATGGAACAAACTCCTGTCTCTTTTCATTACAGGATGACAACACTGTCAAAAGTGTGTTAGGTGACCTGTTGTCAATCCCAGAACATTGAAAAGAGACCTTAAGATATACCATGGTCATTATTTTCATGCTATTACTATTTTGAAGATAAAGTATCTCAAAAGAGGAGCCACGTAAAGATGTCACCCATTATTTCTGAATCACTGTTGGTACATCAGTGTTTTCATGACTGAATTCCTCCCTTCATAAATATAGCTGAAAGCTCATACACTTTGACAGACTAAAATTAAGTTTCCCTTAGAAGACATTTCAAGAAATCAAGTCCTTAACCTGAAATTGATTATTTTAGTATCCAAGAAACACATTGACTCTCTGTGTGTCAGTTTCATGGGATTGTTAGCCTGGCTACATAATGAGGTGTGTATTTTTTTCAATAAATTGCTATAAGTAGCATTTACCAACTGGTTATACTGTTAATTCTCTTCCACTGGAAGTACTTAGACAGTAATAATACCATACCTTCATCCTAGAAATTTAAAGGATGGTAGTATTCTGACTGTAAAAATAGCATGTTTCTCTATATTTATCTCATGGACAGATTTCTCCCCCCACTTTGCAAGTAAGATATTGGAGAGTGGAAGGAAGGTTTATTTGTTGTTACGCCAGTAACTGAATTAATTATTAGAATAGCCTCGAGGGAAATCATCCAGATATCGTTCATCCTCTGAGTCATCTCTGGATTTCTTTATTAATGAGTTGTTACAGGTAAATAAATACAATATAATACACTGTACATAGAATTTTCAAGTATCTGAATTCGTCTATTCAGTATTTTAAATAAGTGTAAAACACTGGTAAAAATACTACATATTTCATAGATTTCTGCTGGGTCTTCAATCAAATAAATTTCCATGCTGAGTAGATTTTCTGAAATCTGAGCTTTTTATACTTCCCTTTACTGAAGCGACGAAAGTATATGCAGATGAATTTCTGCACATGTGCTACAGACCTATGTGACAAACATACCTGGGCTTCTTGTAGGTCATCTGGGTGCTGTTGTTACTCTCCCAGTTCCTAGCGTGACTCAGCCACGTTGTCACCAGAGCTTAAAGAGTGTTTGCACAATCTCACTTTAGCATAATGCATAATGAACCTCAAATTTATCCTGCTGGTGTGTAGGGTAACGAATTTCCAGTCAAGTTATTTTCTCTGAATGGGGTTGTAAAACACACCCATATTGCCCATCCAGGAAGTGTGAATTTGTAAAAAACAAGCTAAATTGCTGTATTTTATCTTCTGCTTAGCTCTGCATTTATTGCCTTTAGGGAGCCAACATCCTCCAGGGAGTGTGACAAATCCTGATTGTATTTACTACTTACAGTTTTTATTAGTTCACAAATGTGGAAAGAGGAAAGTCATTGGGGATTTGTCTAGCTGTGTGTGTGGCTGCTTAAGAGCTGGATCCACCTCAGTGGTGTGTTCACTGCTGTGTCTCCTCTTGGTCTGATGTCATGCACAACCTACATCTGTAAATCTGCATTTCCTCACATGTGAAGAGCAATTTCAATAACCTTTGAGTAGTTGCATAACTGGTCGGATAACTGCTGGCCAGTGTGTTTTCTGTTCCATAGTTTGTCCATTTCACCAAGTGACTTACCCTCTTTCTACCTTACACTTTTATTTCTCTTACATTATGGGTTCCTTATGCTGCAGAAGTTAGGAAGAGTTTGGCTGTTGACAGAAGTGCTGTTTGCTTCTTCACTGTTACTGATCTAAACAGTCCAGAGAAGGGAGTTCAGGAATTAGCAGCCGTTCTACAAAGCCTGTAAATGTCATTCTCTGACAGGTAATTTTTTTCTTCTAATCTGCAGCCATTGTGAATCTTATTTAAACTCATGCCTAAATAATTTGATTCCTGAAGTAGATAAATACATGGTATGCTGCATAAAGTCATTTTGTGAAGCCTTTTAGATCATGTGAGATTGAATCATTTCATTTGAAGCATTCTCTAAGTATGCATTCATTAGAAAAAGCTGCATATTTGGAATGGAAAACTAGCCTGATCAAAAACCTACATTTGCAATTTTGTGATGTTCTGGTTGTCAGAAATAACCAATGTTGGTAGGAAAAAATGTATTTCTCTGAACCATGTTATTGAAAACACAAACAGCATTAATTATGAAATGCTAGGAAATAAGTAGCAGTTTGGAAATATGAATATGAAGCATGAGTTACAAGGGGAACAATTTTTTTGTCACAATCCTTTTCTGTTATGGAAATTTTGAGTAGCTGCAGTTTTATCTTGTTAGGAAAACTACTGGTTTTGAGCTGAGTTCTGTCCTTATTAGGCAGTGTATTTTAGCATAAGAAATGATATACATGAACAATGTATATACAAAAAATGTATATACAAACATTGTATAAACAAATATATACATAAACGATATATTTTATCCTTCTCAGCCTTTTTGTCCTGCGTGTCTTACATGACCAACATGGATCTTATTCAGAAACCTCATCTTGTTTAACTTGTAATTTATTGTCATGACAAGAACTGCGGAGAGAGGGGAACTGAATTTTTATGAGAAAATGAGGCATCTTTCATATCATTGTTTTATCCACATGATAAATTTGTATACTTTCAAAAATTCTCTCTCCAAGTCTAATGCAATGAATATTGCCAAAATACTGCCCAGATCAGTTCTGCCTCTCCAAGTCTGGGGTAACAGTTAGGATTCAAATTCCAGCCCATACTGTTAAGCTAAGGTGGTAACTTAGCCACTTGAGGGGTAATATATTAGATGTTTTTTGTGATATTCTGTAATAAATTCTTCATAGTTAGCCCAAGTTCTGCTGGAAAATTTGGTGTGACAGAAAATCTATCTCATCTACTAGATTTTCAATTTTCAGAGAAGCCAGAGGATTTGGTAAACCCATCAACTACTGAATTCAGCAAGGTCTGGGTACTTGGTCCTTGTTAACCTCCTCTGAAAAATCAGTCCCAGGGCCTGACTTTCACACAGAGGCACCACCATTGCACACTCCTTTCCTCAGAAGAAAATGAACTCTGTTCCAGCAGGGAGAAAGGTGACGTGAATCGTCAGGCTCTGCATGCAAAATGAGCACACTTAAGCCCAACCTGCAACTTCCAGTCAGCAGCCCCAAGTTTTATGTGAATATTCTGTCAGATTGTGGCCTTCTTTGGCAGGTGACATTTCCCACACGTGCGTGCACAGATGTGTATGCGTGTGTGTGGTGTATATGTGTCTTATGTCTGTGTGTGTGTGTGTATATGTGTATGTCTATGTGTGTATGTCTGTGTGTGTGTCCCTGTCCCCGTGTGTGTGTCCCTGTCCCCGTGTGTGTGTCCGTGTCCCCGTGTGTGTGTGTCCCTGTCCCCGTGTGTGTGTCCGTGTCCCCCTGTGTGTGTGTCCCTGTCCCCGTGTGTCCCTGTGTGTCCCCGTGTCCCTGCAGTGTCCCCGTGTGTCCCCGTGTGTCCCCGTGTGTCCCCGTGTCCCTGCAGTGTCCCTGTGTCCCCGTGTGTCCCTGTGTCCCTGCAGTGACCCTGTGCCCGTGTGTCCCCGTGTGTCCCCGTGTGTCCCCGTGTCCCTGCAGTGTCCCTGTGTCCCCGTGTGTCCCCGTGTCCCTGCAGTGACCCTGTGTCCCCGTGTCCTTGTGTTGCAGGTCTGGCCGGTTCCAGCTGCTGCCAGGGGGGGTGCTGGAGATCCGGGCCGTGGCCGAGGCCGACGCCGGGACCTTCACCTGCATCGCTGAGAGCGGCAACGACACGCTGGAGGCCCAGGCGGAGCTGGCAGTGCAAGGTGGGTCACAGGGTTTCACTGGCACTGAGAACACTTCTCCAGATCACAAAATACCCAAATACCCGAGTTTATCTGAGTTGGTTCTGTGCCCCGCTGCAAACCGAGCCCCCTCCAGTGCTGTTATAAATATCGTTGCTCTGGTTTATTTCCAAACTGCTTCTGAGTTCCTAAATAGCCAAACGAGCAACCTGCTTGTGTAATACAACCTGAGGGTGCTTAAAAGCTGCTCTGTCTATTGAATGGGGTTGATGGCTTGTAGCTGAAGCAGGGCCAAGGCCACAGAGTGGCTGATCCCATCTGAAAGTCAGCCTGTGCTACTGCAACCTGGCTGTCTTTGGAAAGGACATCTCTAATGCATTTTCCATAATCCTTAAATACATTGTTGTTTTCATTGGGCTTGAGAGAAGATAAAAGCAGAGATATTTGGTAATATGCTGTGTGTAGCTGTTTTGCTTGCAAGCTATTTTTGCAAGTATTCTTGCAAGCTATTTTTACTAGAAAAAGTACTGTAATATTGATAAAGTAGTTTTTAAAAGCATCTTGCTGTACATAAAGTAAATAAAGCAGACTGGGTAAGCAAAGAAAAGAGGCTTGGTAAGGAGTGGGAAAAAATTTAGGTGAAAGCTTACCTTCCTTGCCTTTCTTATATTCCATGAGGAAATCTCTTTTTTGCTGATTGGACCCTAGTAGGGGTTTCCAGTTCTTTCTCTGGAGTTTGATGGCATGTGCAGGGTCCTTGTCAGAGTTTACCTGACTTGGTTTACTGTGGACTGTGGTGCTGCAAAATTTATCTAGAAAGTAATTCTGAGGGGAGAAACTTATTCACTGAACATCCATAAATGAATGGTTTTCTATAAATGAAGGGTTTTCTATAAACAAATGATGGATTTTCTGACCAAAAGGAAGTGCTCAGACTTTATCTGGTCACAGATAAAAAAAACTCACATTTTTCTTACCTTGTATCTTGGCCAAAAGAATAAAGATTTGGTGCTCTGGCTTGGGAAATACCTCCAAGCTTGAGGCTTCAGAACACTTTGCTGTGGCTTCAAACACCTCATGTGTGCTGTGTTTAATTCAGTTCCAGCCTCTCTATTTTACAGAATTGGCTTTGTGTTTTATGGGCAGTGACAGCAATTAATAACATGAATGATATGATGCAATTAAAGCTGAGAGGAGCCCTAGTGCAGGACATGCAGCTAGGTCACCTGGGATGAAAGTGCACTGACACAAGTCCTCTGCTCCTTATCTGAACCATTGTAAAGGATTTCTTTATTTGGTTGTGAAGGTTTAGAACGTTCTGCCAGAGCTTCCATGCTGATGTTTTGTTACACACCTGGCACTGGAAAGAAAATCCTTTATGCTTGAGTATTAAAATATATTAAAGATTCTACGGAGTGCATTTCAGATATGACATTTCTGATTTTACTGCTTAGTTCTAATCTTAGTTCTACTTTCCTTGAGAGGTCACTGTAGGGAATAATTGTATTTCTGCATTACTGTACTTTGGTGCAGGGTTGGATAGCTTGAATAACTGTTACCTGATCCCTGGATCATTTCCTTCTAGACCAAAGAAATTGTCATCTCTCCCCACCTAATAACAGCACAATTTTGCTTAATTTAGTTTCTTTCTGCCATTCTTGGAAATGAGCCTGGCAGCATTTCAGACAAGGAATTCATTTTTTGGCTGCTGTATTTTTCTGCAGCTCTCCTTGAAGCCCTTGTTTTTTCTGAGAGGTTTCACTCTGTGCTGGGGGTTGTGCTCAGGCAGCCAATCTTTTTCCTTCTAATGACATTTCCTCCTGGCAGTGTAGACATGGAATTCTGTGCCAAGGGGGTGATGCCATTGCTTGGCAGTGTTAGGGCAGTGGAACTGGGGAGGTGTTCCTGTGGCTGCCTCTTGTCTGAGGTTTCCTGGCAGTGCCAAGTAGGGGCTGACTGAAATTTGCAGCAGAAACTGTAGGGGGATAGAAAATTAGGAAACAAAGATAGTGTAGAAAGTAATCTTACCCCTAAGGAGCTGCAGCTGGGCCAATTACCAAAGATCAGGAGCAGGCCTGACTTGAACAGGCCACAGCTGTAAGCAGTGAGGAGAAGAGTGCTGTAAAAGGGTGGCTGGCTGGTGGAGAAGGGAACTGGGGTCAGCTGGCTGCTGTGTGAGGAGGAAAGAGTCAGTGCTCTGAGGAGCTGCCCCCGAGAAACACCAAGAAGGTTTGGAGCTTGTGTGGTAAGGAGACAGCAGTGTGGAGCCCCTGCAATGAGATGACAGCAAGAAACAACCTGCTGCATCCACCTGTAGGTTTGACTTTTGTGTGGGCTCAGGGCAGTGCTCTTAAAGGTCCCTGTGCTCCCTGGTCTGCCTTTCTGTGCCCTCTGACAAGGGTACAAAACCTGCAAGCAATGAGTGTCTCTGCTATGGTGCTGGCCACTGGAATTCTCCTTCCATGGCAGTGGGGATGAAATTCCTGGCCACCCCTGGGGGGAGGGGGCCCTCAGGTGTGTCACACTGGGGCTGTGCTCACCTGGCAGGAGGACACCTGAGTTTTACCCTGGGTTGGTGTAAGGTACAAGGGGAAAGCTTATTCCAGCCTGTATGGGACTGTGCAGCCGCCAGTCTTGGGAGCTCCTGGGCTGTTTCCTGTTACTTCTGGCACCATTTTCAGTTGGGAGAAGTGCCACCTTCAGTGCAGTTACTCAGAGCCTACTGGGGACACTTGAGGATATCACCAGTGTCACACACCTGAGAGTAGTTGAAACCCTGTGTCACAAATAGGAGGTGTTAAAGGAGCCTTCTATAACCCTAATGCTAGGTTTAAAAATGATTGGGATTTCTTTTCCCTACATGCATCCCAGAAGGACTGAATCAGGAAAATGGCCTTTAATTGACTAGGAAGCTACTGAAGAGTCCAGAAGAATTCTACACGAATTTCTGTCCTCAGTCTCTTCATGTGCATTGTGTATCTGGGAGATAGCCAAGAAATTTCCCTACCTTTGGAAGGGAATTTTGGCTGCCCTGTTCCTGGAAGTGCTCCAGGCCAGGCTGGACAGGGCTTGGCACAGCCTGGGCCAGTGGAAGGTGTCCCTGCCACGGCAGGGGGTGGATGTGGTGACCTGTCAGCTGCCTCCCAACCCAGACCATTCAGTGATTCTATGTACCTGCAAACTGGAGATGTCATGGACCCACTGGTCACGCACTGAGCCCTTGCCTGGTGCATCTGAGAGGTGATTTCACATGAGGGAGAACAGGGAATGTTCCAGGGAAAGCTGTGGCTGAGACAATCCCAGCCCCTAAAGCTGGACATTGCTGAATCCTGGCCACACTTGGGGTAGGGCCAGACACTGCATGGACAAAGCGTGGGCACAGAAGGTGCACAAGGCACCTCCTCAGTTTTCCTGGGGTGCAAAAGCAGGAGTCACTGTGGGAAATGGATTTGCAGAGAATTCTCCCAGCGTGGCAGAAGGCTCCCATATCTGTGTGCAAACCCTGAGATAAGAAATGCTGCCTGAGAAATGCCATGGAATGGGACAG
>JAYDZK010000274.1:16698112-16734033 GCA_034509185.1 Euphonia xanthogaster | reverse complement strand
ACCGGCTCCCTCGGGCCGGGGTCAGCGGCGGCCGCGGCGTGCGGGTAACGCCGGGGACCGGGCACGGCGGACTCGTTCTTCCCTTTTCCAGCCTTTCTCCGCTCTCCTGAGGAATGGATTATGTAACCTGACACTGCGGTCTCCAGAGTTTTCCCAGTTTTCAGCTGACCTCATTTCAGTGGGCTAAATAAAATAGGTGTAATTGGCGGTTGGAGAACTATTTCAGAATTTCCGCTGGGCTTGTATGTATTTACTTCTGTAAGCTCTCCTACGTAGCCTATAGATGTGCATAGTTTTCAGGGGAAAACAGCAATTCTCCTCACATGTGGAAGACATTAAACAGTACTGTTTCTGCTGCTTGTTTTGCATTCTTGTGCCATCATTTATTATTTCTAAAAGTAAACATATGTGAATTCCACATAAGCAATAAAGCTATGGGATTTTCTTGTCATTTCTCTGTAGAGAGTAGAAATACAGTCATGACTATGTCCTGAGAAAGTGGGGAGTGCCAAAAAACACAGTAGATACTTTTCAGAGAAAAACAGTGCATGTCAAGTATATGATGAGTCATAAAACCTCAAGTTAGTGTAAGCAGATGTTGGTTACAGCTCACACTGATGGGAAGTACATAATCACCGCCCCGATAGCCTCCCACTGTCCGTTTCTTGTCCAAGAACTTCCCCAAAAGTGTGGTTTCAATTTTATGGAAAGCCTTTGAAATTTGGCACAGTTTCCAAAGTATGTAGGAAAAAAAAGTCTGCCAGAGGTTTGGCCTCCAACTGTGAAAACAGACACTGCCTTTTCGAACTCCTCTCCTAGATCTACTGACCAACACCCAGAAGAGAGAATTTGCATTCTTTTAGAATACGACAGGAAAATGAAGGTCTGTATGCTCCTGAATTCAACTTTTGGTAGCATTTACATCCTTTGTTGTAAACTGTCAGCTGTTAGACAAGGCTGGCTCTGATGTGAAAATATTTGCTTTAAAGAAGGAAAGGGAAGTCTTTTCATATGTACTGCAGGGACATTTTTTGCTTGTTGCTAGGACTGATTACAGCAGTTAGAGAGAAGGAGGATTTCATTATTTACCAGCCATGGAAACAAACTTCAGACAATATTAAAAATGTAATTCTTGTTTGTTTCTCTTCCGCAGACCCGGCTAAAAATCATATTTGGCGTGGTTATATGCCTTTTGCTTTCCTTATTACTTATGTGTATTATACTGCTTCCATCAAGAGGTAAGGTATTTCTAATCTAATGTAGTGGAAAATGCAGAATCTTTGGCTATTGTGGCTTCTGAAGTTCACAAAGTTTGTCAAATCATATTTTAGGATTGTCCTGTCAGAATTGTTATGGCTTTATCACTTAGCAGAAATGTACTGACAGCTGAAATATCCTGAAGGTAGAATTGAAATGCCAGCAGATGTTGAAACAAGGAACTCCTTGAAGTGAAAAGCACCTGAATTCACTTCATTGTGCATGATATATAATGTTCTTAGTCACTGCTGCAAAAATAACTCTCAGATCTTCCCATATTATTTTTCTGTTTTATGGCTTAGGAGACTTTCCCAAACTGTTAGTAATTTTCTTTAGCTTGGTGAACTTGAATTTGGTTTTAAATGCTTGTATAATAATTACAGAAGTTCTGTATCCAGTTACAAGTTAAACTTTTTTTTTTTTTGTAGATGAGGTATGATTAATTATTTGTGAATATATTCAAGCTTGCATTTGAAAATTAAAGTCAGCATTGTATGAAATAGGGATGGATAGTTTGCTCTAGTATTATAATGCCAGCTGTAGGTAAATCAATGCAGTGTGGTCTGCTGAGTGCTGTGGTGAAGTTTGAAATGAGTTTTGAAATTTTGAACATGAGTGGCGCTGATTTGATGGTTATTGTTTTCTATGACAAGTTAGTAATGGCAATAGAAGTATTTACATGACCTTATCACTACAGCAGATTAATGCCTCTGAAATAATTAAAATATTAATAAAAGGCTTAGATTCCAGTAACATTATCTATTTAAAGGATATTTTTTCTGTTATTATTTTTTTTTATGTGTGTGGGCAGGGGAACTAAGATGAAGAAACAGTTTTGTATTTACAACTGAATGTTATAAAATCAACCATCTGCTTAAGTCTTGTGAAAGTTAAGTCCTGCAGTTAATATGCAGGTTTTGTGAAAGGTGAAATCTCTTTCAAATCTGGTATTTCTGTGACTAATGTTTATCCTGGGTTGTTGAGAGAAGGGTTGAAGGTTTCTGAAGCAGTTAGGGATGATTTTGTTATGCAGCATTTTAATATGAGGATTGATGTTATAGTTATATATATCTATAGATAGATATAGATATGCATATATATTATGCAGTGCTGGAAGAGATAGCACCTCAGAGTGACAGGTTTGACTTTTACTGTCAATAGTGGGGTGCCAGATTTTTTGTCTAGCTAAGCATGGTCAAATCTGAGCTTTCACTATACAGTAAATGCATGGTATCAAGTCAGACTTACTCCCATCAAATCTGCATTTTATGACAGGGAAGGCAGAATATTTATGAGATGTAAATTTTAAAAGTAGTAGTGAGGGAACAAAGAGACTGGAGACCAAGGATCAGTTTGGCAGCCTGAAGAAGTTGATAAAGGTGATGGAAGGTACTGTAGGAAAAAATGAATGTGTGGTTTTTGTTGTCAAATACAGCTCTCTGGCTTCTTCAGTACCTCAGCAATTATGGAGAACGCTTGTAGTTCCTCTTGGAATAGGGACTTGATAACCAGTCATACCAAACATCATATTTAGATCCAGTAGGATGATAAAGAAATTATCTTACTTCACAGGATGCTTTTGGAGGAGCATTTTAGACAATTGAAGAACACACAGTTCAATACGCAATTATGTCCAATACACAATTGTGTTGGATGTGTCAGATGATGGCTTCTTATTCTCAGATGGAACTGCAAGTGCTGCAGTTGCCTATTCAAATGCCTTGACCTTTTTGAATTCTAAGTAGTCTACTGATCAGTCTTACATAGAAGAAATATAAATTAATTTTGCAGTTACAAATTTTGCAAGCTGGAGACAGACAGGAAATGGCTACCCAGCTGGAATGTTGTTTGTACATTCCGGCTTTACCACTGCTCAACTGAAAGGATGTGGCAATCTAGAAAGATAATTAATTGCACATGAGAAATGTATAGACACAGACCAAATAAATTTCTACTTAAGAAATCTGCAAAGAAAAATGGAAGGAGCATTTAGTTCTGGTTTTGTCTGCTAAGTTTCTAGTCATTTCATGTTCTTCAGACTTCTCAAAATGTGGTAGGTGGTTTTGATTTACACATGAAAGTGTATAAAAATGTCAAAAATTCTCAAAAGTTAACGGGAAAATAATTTTTTAAGAGGATATTAAGAGGCAAATACTTGCAACTGCAAATATTAGACAATTTCTGTGGAGCTCAGAAGAGCAAGGTGGGCGATATCAGTGTAGCAAATGGCATCCATGCCTAAGAAATCACTGACCATTTTTTGACACATCTTTGAGTTAGGAATGTGTGGTGGGATTTACGTAACAGTGCAGTATCATAACCCAGCTATGATACTGCAACTCCAAATGGCTCAGAAAGGAGCTTTTCACTTGTACACTGGTGTATCTAGTCATCTTCCTCTTTAGCATAAAGAAAGAAAATAGCTTCAGCAGTTGAGAAGCAATAGCGGAACCACAGGCAGAGTTACAATTAACTGTATGCGTTGCTTAGGCTTTGAATTAATCTCTTCTGCTATTGTAATGAATATCCAAAGTCATATGTGTCAAAGTTTCTGTTCCCTGTGTACTCTTGGCCTAGGCCTGAGGCCGAATCCCTGTTTCTCTGATTCCACAGGTGAGGTCATAGAGCTTACTGCTCAGCTACAAAGTGGTGAGCAGCCGGTTTCTTACGAAGAGGTAGTGTTCTCTGCATCACCTCAGCCAAATCCAAAAGTGGAAAAGCAGGTTCAGTTGATGTGAGTTGATGCTGAGTGTGAGCAAAGTTTTGGAGCAGGGTCAGGAGTATTGGAATTAATTTCTGGTGCTTTGAGTTTTGAGTTTGCGTGTTGAGGTGTTGAGTTCTGTGTTTCCTCATCTTGGAGGAGCTTGTGCTTCAGCTATTCAGCATCAGCCCACATAGATGAGAATGGAAATTCTAGTCCAGAAGCAGAAAATAACACTGTGCTAACCAGTTTTCCTTTGTCATGTCCTCTACTTGATGTTTATCAGTGGATGCTAAATAAAATACTTATAAAAATACATATATGTTAAATACATATTAAATGCATATATATATATATATATATATATATATATATATATACATATAAAAATAACCATATTCAGAAACAACAACACTTTCTGATTATTATGTATGCTTACTGTAATTTGGCAAGACTAGACAAAATTTATAAGGGTGCACATTAGAACATGTGGAATAAGCCAAAAGCCAGAAGAGCTTTGAAATATAAAGGGTTGTGTTTATTTACCCATATCCAGTCTTTGAAGTTGAATAATCCTGGTAATACAAACAAAGCCTTTACCTAAAAACAAGCATTCAAAATTGTAAGTACTCAAGTGAGAAATAGTTGTTTTCAAATTTTTTGCAGTACAGTGGTACAAGTTCAGATCTTAGTGGGCACATTTTGAACATCAGCAGTCATAATAAATCCTCATGTAATATTAAGTATGTAAGGGTGAACTAGCTGACACAGGGAAGGTTTGAATTAGAGCTGTGAAAATTGCACCAGTGATTAGAAGTTTGCAATATTGCTTGTCTCTTAAGACGAGAGAAGGAACCAGGTAATTTTACCAGATTTAGGTATCAAAAAGAACTGCAGATTTTAAGCTTTCTATACAAACAACCTTGGAAATAGATCTTGATTTCTTTTGCTAATAAGCTTGTTCACTTAGAGAATTTTAACTGAGAGATAGTGATATGTAATCATCATTCAGCATAACTAGAACAGAGTTCTTGGAATTATCTTCTGAGCATTTTTTTTAAGTCTGCCCTCTTCTATGTTTATCATTAGTGTATCAAAGGTCTGTAATATGCAGTCATAGTATTAGCCAGAGAGATTAACTTCTTAGTGAACTTCTTGGGATATTTTCTGGATATATTGCTAGCTCAGAGTTTATAGGGACAGGTTTTTGCCTCTGGATTGGCATTCAGTTTTATTCCTTGTGACAGCTTTTCTTCTGCATTAGTGCAGATAAGGCTTGTGTCAACAGTCAACCTGACATGTGTATTCTACAGTAAATAATAGTCACTTAGCAGAAGAATATATGTGTTATCATTACAAAGTACCATAGAAGGCAATATGAAGAAACATTTCCCAGGAAGTCAGTGTGATCCTAACAGAGGGGGCAACTAATGAGCAAGTGATGGAGCATGATATGAAACCTGAGAGCAACGAGTCATCTTGATTATCTGACTGTCATCTGAGAGCTCCGAAGGAACAAACAGGGGAAGTGGCAAAGATCTACAAAGCTGCAGTGTGACATCTCTACTACCTCTGAAAACCCTGGCAGAAGTCCCTTTGATTTTAAAGGAGAAAGCATAGTGTCCAGAACACCTAGGCCTGAAAGCTGCCAACGTTACGCTGTTGAACTTTAAAAATTGGCCTTTATCAGAACAATTCACGTGTCTTTTGAGGATCAAATATTTTGATTATTCTCACTCTTGTGAATTGCATAGGTTCTACACAGGAACTGCACAGCATAATCCTCTTCTTATCCAGTTGATTGACCTTGAATTTTCTTTTAAATCTTCCCTGGCTTAAGTTGTTTAGCTTTGGGGAAAAATATAGCCAGACAAGAGCCAGATAAACCAGCCTCCCCTTATTGCATTATTTTAATACAGTTATCTGACCTGCTTAGAAATCAAATATTTGAGTACCTGTCTTCTTATGAGAATCATTGTCAACTTTCTTTTGCAGCATTAAATAAAATGTTCAAGTTTGGGGTCACTCATTCATTACTTTTCAGCATTATTTTACCTGCATTCCTTCATCAATGTTTTTCATGTGACAACTAAGAAATATATGTGGATGGTGATTATTTTGCAAGCTATCTTCTAACAGTGGTTAATTAGGCATGTACAAAATTTGGAAATTAGGGTTTGCATCCTGTTGTTTGACCATTTGCTGGACATGTGAAGGTCCTGATTAAAATAGTTGCCTCTACAAGTCCATGAAACACATGCTTTAAAAAAAAAAATCGAAAAACCATTCAACCTTTAATTTGTCTTTTGTGTGGAATAGGCTTATTTGGACTCACAGGGTCTTCAGGTAAATGTGTCTGCATGAATAAATGGTTGAAATAAATTAGTTTGTCTAGTTAATTTTGCATTCCCAAAGATTTCAGAGACTAAAGGAACTTATCAGAACAGCAACAGGGAACTTTCCTTTCTGCTGCACCTATGATTTGCATATCTCCAGGACTATGGTATCCTCACTGTTGCATGGCAGTAAATGCAGGAAAAACAAAACACTGGACTAATAAATTTTTTCCCTCTTGCCATTAACAGAAAATTTTTGTCTTATGCGTAGTTGTCAACACAGATGACGGTCCTAGAGCTCTTACCTTGGAGGATTATTTGAATGGAAACTTCCAATATAAAACATTTTTTCCATATTGGGTGTCAGGTAAGTAAAACCTTTTCTCAAACATAGATAAGCCTTTCTAATGTGTATTTCAAGAGTAGTTTACAGAGAGTGAGAAATGTATTTTCCTTCCAGCTTTACTTTGAATGAATGCTAACTATGAAATTAAACAATGTGTTAGTCAAAACTTATGGTTGAAATTTACTGTTCTGTCAGTCATTCTAGAAAATCCAGGTATTTGATGTTTCAACAGACATGTCTGAGTCAAGTATAAACTATAATTTTACAGAGGCCTTCAGTGTTTTATTTCTTTTACTGTCATATTCGTTGCAGCAAGTGAAAGAAATTTGTCAATGTGTCAGTCATCCTTAAGCAATCTCCTTTTCATGCTTTTCACAGCACTTTTTCACTTACCACTTGTAATGATTGAGGTAGTCTGTCTTACAGGCCCTGTTCTTTTGTTTTCAGTTGTACCTGGCTCTGCAATGAGGCCAGCTGTTCTAATTTCATTTAAGGAAGTGCTGACACTGCTGAAATTCCTGAGTTCCAGGATATTGCATGGAAAATAAAGCTGACTTTCTAAGTTCCTTGAGGTGGAGATATGAAGTTAATTGCTGCTGATATAAATGTGTCTGTGTGTGGCTGAAGTGCTGCACTCGTATCATTGAATTGCACAGCGCAGGGAGCCTGGAGCTAGCCTGATTACATTCTAGCACACATGCTCCTCCCGTCTCTGGGCTGCCTCAAGCACTGTTCTCTGCCAGTAGCAACAAGCACAGTGCCCATTCACATGGAGTCTCACCAAGCTAGTTTTAGCCCACAATTTTAGAACTGAGGTAAAGCCTTATGAGTGAGGCATTGCTTGAGTGGTTCAATCTTACGATGAGCAGTTTGACGTATGTAGATATCACTTGTATGATTTAAAGATTAGGTCACTGTTTGTTAGAATTCTGAGTGTCTGAAGAATGTAGGCAGCATATCACCTAAACCTAATATTCTTCTTCTCTCTTTATAGCTTTCTCACTTAGACTTATCTTTTCTTTTAACAGTCACAAAACTCACACAAAAGTCATGCCATAGATTCCATAGATAGTCATGCCTACAGCATTCCATATGTCTACTTCTCTTCTGAAACAAGGAGTTAAAATTGTATATCTCATCCTAAGGATGATTTTAAACACAAATACTGTTACACAAATCACACAAGAGTGCTCAGAAGATCCAAGGGTGATCTAATTTCGTAAAAATTAACATCTTCACAATGTTTCAGGCTCCTATTTAACTTTTAGTCTTGTTTTCTAGCTACACCAAATATGTAATTCATTGCCTCTGTTTATGGCGGTGAAAATAATAATCTGAAACCTAAATTCTGATCTTTATTCTCTACCAAACTATAGCTCAGATCTTGAGCAAAGGCAGGGTTAAATTCTATTTTTAATGAAGCCCACTCACCTTATTTTGTAGGACTCTTGTGAGTAAGGGCAGAATCATGCAGTGTCAGTTGTGTGGTACTGCTTTTATCTGCTGTATATACAAATGAGAGTGTTCCGGTAAAATGATAAGAAAAGGTATTTTTCTTTAAAACTTTTACAGTTTGATACTGACTTTCTAATGGGTCTGTCACTGGTATTCTTGATGAGACATGAGAATAAAATCTGGCATTTACTTGTGAAGTTAAATAGTTGATCCTCTGTGCAGTGTATAATCTCAAGATGTACTCAAGAACCCTGCAGACAGTTTTGTGATAACTCTGTACCTCAGCATCATCAGAAGAAAAACATTTTTTATGTAGCTGCCAGAAGATATTTGCTGAAAACCTATTATTTGAAAGAGGTGTGAATTTGTTGATAAACAGATATGTTGTGTAGTATCTTCTGTGAAGGTAACGAACATTTTATCTTGTTAATGAAGATAATGAATATCTTCATCAGTCTGCAGAGGATGATATTATCCTTTACAATGTTGAAATCAATTACGCGACCACCATCCTAACCAACAGCACAATGGTATGTACCCTTTTCATTAACAAAAAGGCAGACAAGTGCCGTTGTATTTCAAGTTACAGTTTAAGAGTGAGACTAGAATCTAATCTACTTCTTAATTTTTCAGAAACAAGTTAATGCTTCAAATTATGTGATGTCATCAGACCAACATTTCATAGCTCTGGAAAGCAATTATTCAAAGGTAATTATTTTAATATACCTCTTAAGGTTATGTTTAATTTTATGTAGCATTTTGTTAATTGCATTTACCATAGATAAATGTTTCTTGGTACTTTCTTGAGAAAGGGATAGGCTGTGAAGAGACAGCTGATTATTTGTAATTAGATTATCTTTTTCAAGGCTAACAGTATTCTATTGCTTCATTTATGCAGCTGTGGAGATACTCTTATACAGCATCGTATCACATTTATGATCTCATAAATGGGTAAGGCCTGATATTTCTTACAGAGGGCTGTGGTGCATGCACTGTAGTGATGTGCTTGCAAGCATTCACTCCAAAACTCTAGTAATGTGACTACCAACTTGCTTTGCTTTTGCCTAAATCTGTCAGGTTACTTGTTTTCTTGAGGGAAAAAAGATGTTCTCTAGGAAAAATCATACATTCTTTTCATCTGGATTGATTTCTATTTCATGCCCTAAAACTTTCACTGCTCAATATTCTCTTTTGTCCCATCACTGAATTTCTACAAATTCATTCTTTTTATCATTGGTCTAATCTTCAGCTTCCCTAAAACTCTTGTAACAACCAACTCTGCATTCCTCAGAAGTCTATAGCTTGTCCCATGGCATTTGGTCTCTTTCCTAAGATTGCCCAAACCAAATCCAAAGGAGGCAATCTGCCTCTGCAGTCACCTTTTTATGCTGAAAGCAGCAGTGTGACCAAATGTGCTTAGTTCTGGGCAATAGGGACTGCACTGAGCTGCATCATTCTTGGGCAACTGTTGGCTCAAGGTGACAGGAAGAAGTTGCTGCAAGCTGCTGTGAGTAGGGAGGTACTGCTCTCCAATGGGAGTTGGGATTCTCAACAAATGCTGGACATGCTACTGTTGCACCTGCCTCAGTGCATGCTGAGTTCACATTTCCCAATGACCTGCTGAGACTATAACTCCAGCTGCAGCTAAAGCAAATGACTGCAGGTGCTTGTGCAGCATTTGGAAAGAGATAAGACTGGCTCCTTAGGCTATTGAATAGGTTTTCAAAGGAGTGAGTTTAAGCCTTTGCCAGCACTGGTGCACACCATCGTGTTAACTGCATGTCTCTGCCTGTCTTAATTGCGCATTGCTCGAGAAACAATAAGCAGTTAGAAAATTACTTTGTGACTTTTTTATTAATGTACAGTATAATGATCCATTTGCACTGTGCACGAAAAGCCATTTCAACTTCTTTCCTTTTTTTAGTGGTTTTGTAACAGAAAATCAGCTTCCTCATAAAATTCAGTATATATCCTGGTCACCCGTTGGACACAAATTGGTTAGTAAAGATAATTAAGTCTTAGAATGAATTTGCTTTGTATGGTTAAAAGACATTTATCTTTGGTTGTTTGTCTTTTTTTTTATATTTGGCCATATTTTTGACAGGCCTGTTTATTAATCTTGGTTATGAGAAATAATGACAAAGAAAACAGTTTTAACTTGTTCAGATTCTACTGTCTGTGTCTCAAGAGAAGAATAATCCATGTTCTCAGGTACATTATTTGTTTCAGTTTGCTCACCAGTCTTTATCCAGAATTGACCAACATAATTTTATGTAAGATTAAATGCAGTTTCAAGGCCTGAAAACCAATTGGTTTCCCTTTGATGCTATGTAACACATGAATTTACAGTGGAGATTTACAGATGCAGTATTTAAAATCTGTTCTAAAATTTTTTACTGAACACAGAATTTGGCCTCCAATGTATAATTTATTTGCTGAGGTACCAGCTCTTGCAGAATTTACGAGGGCTATTAGTTTACTATTTCCCATTTTGTACTAATTAGGTCTTGCTAGTGGAGTATTGGCTCCAGAACAGGAGTATTGACTGCAGAAGATTTTGCTCTAATCCTGTTATTGCCCGTACTCTTAAAAAAAACTTTCTTGTCTTTAGGTATATGTGTATCAGAATAATATCTATTTGAAGCAAAGTCCTAGAGAGGCATCAGTTAAAATAACTAGTGATGGAAAACAGAATGAAATATTTAATGGGATTCCTGACTGGGTCTATGAAGGTAAGTAAATCTTGAGGGGCAACATCATGATAAATACCTTGTTTAGATTGGTTCCAGTTTTCACAATCCATTTTAAAATGTCTGTGATGATACTCTTATTTTTCAGCCCTGAGGCATACTTCTTTTCCATATTGTATTTACTGTACAATGTATGAGTCGTGTATTCATAACATGTGACCAAAATCCTGAGTCTTTGTTTCTGAAACTGTATCAGAACTCTATAAAGTTGTCTTCTGATGCAAAGGCAGAGGCTGAGAATTAAGAGTTAAAGTTTTAATTTCAGTGAAGATTTGGCACTTCAGTGCATCCAAAAAAAATTTAAAAAAACATGCACCCAGGAAAATCCCAAGTGAATTAAGTGGGATCTGTGTGCATGTTTTGAGATGTTTGATGTTATTTATTTAGTGTTACTGTCTTTATGTGTCTAGATTGCTGAGTAGAGTGCTAAAATAGATTGGAAGGTAGATTAAAGTTATAAGCAATTTTTTTTCCTCAGAGGAGATGCTAGCAACAAAATATGCACTGTGGTGGTCTTCAAGTGGAAGATATTTAGCATATGTACAATTTAATGATTCTGACATACCAGTTATTGAATATTCATATTTTGGTGAAGACCAATATCCTAGAAAAATAACTATCCCATACCCAAAGGTAAGTTTTATACTCTTTTGACTTCCTTTCTGTTGAGAAATGAGTTATGACAATGAGAAAACTAACTGTGCTTAATTCCTTAAGTATTACGGTGGTTAAATCTGTTGTGGCTTCAATAAAAGAAAACAAGCTTGGTCTAAGCTCTGAACAGCTGTAGGTGCATACAAAATTTTAAATATAATATTAAAATATATTTTATATTTTAAATATAATATCATGTGAAATAAATGTAATTACTCATGTAGGTAAAAAGCATGTGCAAAAGTGCTTGCTATTTTTCAGTTCAGTTCACTTATTCTGGAGTTTAAATGATACAGTTGTTATTTTTCATTATAGAAAATAAATTATGAGACTAGGGTTTTTTAATTTATTTTTTAAATAAAGGCTTCACTTTATTTGCACACTTCATAGTGCTTTTTGATCTCAAGGGGCTTTGGATTTTAAATGCTTTCAAGTGTGAGATCTAAGGCAATAAGGTTTTGGGTTGGCATTTCTTCTGCATGTATTAGAAAGCTCTCCTGACTTATCATGTTCATGTGATTGCAAGGGATCATGTTAATGTATTTAAAGAATTTGCTCACCTGTCAGCTGGGTCACAGTTCTAAAGTAAAACTGAATGGTTTAGACCACACATGGAGAAGAATTAAAAAACTGATAATGTATGCAGTGAAGAAGCAACCATGAAATCAGTTTAAGCAACCATTTCCCAGTTGGGATGTCAAACAGCACTTGCAGTCATGTGAATAAACTGGAGTTTTATGCTGAAGTCAGTGTAATGTGTGCTGCAAAGACCCCCACGGCAAACAGAACAATCGTTACCACCAAGCACGTTTTCTGTAAAGAAAGGCACTAAACTCAAATGTTTAAAAGGTTTTCTTCTTTATATGTATAAATATAAATGATAGAAAACTAGGTATGTACTACTGCTGCAGTGTCACTCTTAGATCTTATAAGACTATTTGCTCTATTATACTCAACTGAATTCATATTTTGTTACTTATCTACTTTCCTACAAAAAGTGTTTTGATTTTTCCTCAATCTGAATTATTCAGAGCCTGGTTTTAATAACCTAAAACATTTTCTTTGAAGGCTGGAGCTAAAAACCCTACTGTTAAAGTGTTTATTGTAGACACTATTTACTCTGAAGCATATGGTCCTAAGGAGGTGCCAGCTCCTGCAATCATAGCATCCAGGTAGTGTGCCCTCAAATATGTCTTTTCTTGGTTAAAAAAAAAAGGTTTTGTCTATTTGTTTTAAGTGCTTGAACCTCTGAGTTGTACTTTATCTAACAGTGTACTGTCATATTAAACCCCTGGAAGGATCAGAAGCTAACTAGAAATACTGCATTTTTCTTTTGGCTGTCCATATGATACATTGTTACAGAGGATAAAAAATGTACCCTAAAACAGTGAAAGCTTTGCTGTTGTTTTTCAGAGAAAAATGTGGGAAATGCAATCTGTAGCAATGCTTCTATACTCCTGCTGTTTAATAACCACCATTTCTTCCTTTATAAATTTTTTTTCATATTTCAGTGATCACTATTTTACTTGGCTTACTTGGGTAACAGATACTCGAATCTGTGTGCAGTGGCTGAAGAGAATACAGAATTTTTCAGTCTTAGCTATTTGTGACTTCAAAGAGCATTCAAATACTTGGGACTGTCCAGAGGTAATGAAGTTGGAAATATAAATCTAAAATTACTGAAATTAGCGTTTTTTAATCCCCAGTGTTTTGTAATAATAATATTTTACTAGTAATGATGCATTTTTTAGTATTTTAATTGCTGGAAGAGGGGTGAAAAATATTAATTACTCCAGGAAATAAAAGCATCACATTTTTTCTTTGTGAAACTCAAATAACAACCAAAACAAAAACATCAACCACCTAAAATGCTATTGAGAGGCTTTCAGTAATGTTGTTTATTTCGTTTTTGTGTTACCGTCTTCAGAAGTAAAACCATATAGGATCTGTATTTTTTTTAAAGAAAATCTTATTATGCCATGTTGAAATTCCATACTAAGTCTGACTAAATCATGTCCTTTTAGATTCATGTTAGATTATTTGAAAGAACATACACATTAATAGTGGGGCAGGTTTTCTGGAAGAAGAAATTCTTCTGTTTTATCAAATCATACAGTTCTAGACAGTAGGCAAGTTTTCAGAAACACAATCAGATCTGAAAAGAAAAGTTCAGGCTAATTGCAACAGTAACTACACTTGGTTTCAATATGTCATTCTATGATTTAGTCAGTTGGGAAAGAAGGCTGTGCTCTGCTGAACAGAGCGGAGCTTCGTAAAGCCTGAGAAGTGTACACACAGATAAATTCATATAGATCCTGAAGGAAAGACAACTCTGAATTTCAGTAACTTTGATACAGATATCTCATTTGTTGTCATTTGTTGCTTTTGGCTTGTCTTGTTCTTAGGGTTCATGGTACAGAACACCTATTAAAGCTAACATTAGATGAAACGTTGAACTAATTAGAAAGAAAAGGCAAGAATATTCATTAAAGCATTCTCTATAACTGATGAATTATAAATTCAGAGTTTATTGATGCAGACTTTTCAAGCTGAAAATAATTTTTACTCCTCTTTAGCATGAAAACTATTGCAACTTTAAAGGGATCTTAAGGTCCTGATACTTCAAAGACACTGTCATTAAAGTAGTATTCCACAGAGAAATATTGTAATTTAGTAGGGAAAAAGCCATGTTTCATGCAGCATTTACTATATTTCCTAAGTAATTGTTCCATTTTATAGGTTCATTAACACTGAATCTCTACCTTGCCTGCAAGTAAGCTTTATTTTAATAATTACGTATTTTAATGGAAAGAAAAAATATATAAGGTTTCTAGGATTCTACCACAATCCAGTGGAGCACTTTAACACAAGCTTAACTTTTAGCACATAACCAGTTTTATTTACTTCAGTAGATCTGTTTATGTGTTTAAAATTAAGCATGTGCTTAATTGCTTTGCTGGAACCAGACCAGACCAGACCAATTAACATCTTTCAGGACTTTGTTCATGATCCTTGTTTAATTGCATTTCTCCATGAAACCTTATTTATGGAGTCACTACTGACGTTTCTATAATTCTATATTTAAACAGTGATACAATGCTTTTATCACATTAAAGTTTGCACAAATGGCCAATCGAAGGAGTGTGAACAGATGGGACTGCTGCATTAGCTCTATTTGCCATCGGAAATTATATCTCTGAACATTTCCTTTGGCAGAAATAGTTCTCTTGTTGAATTCAGATTGCATTGAGTCTCTAATGTACAATAAACTTGCTATGTTTTATGTATCTGAAAATAATAACAAAATATAATCTACAAGATGTTCCCAAAGTATAGATGCATCAGAAATGTTCACATGTTCAACTCTTTCTCATGTGACTAGACCACAGAAACCAATATGAGCAGTGGAACTATTCATATGTGTAGAAGGTCGGCATGTCTTTGTGAAAAGGGGGCTACTCAAATGAGAATTTAAGTATATCCCTAAAGTACTATATAGAAGTACTATAAGTATAAAGTACTACATCAAGATCTGAGTTTTAATTTAAAGAAAGGATGCAGATATAAAACAATACATTCCATTTTTATTATCTTAAAAAGAAATAAAATCTATCTTTTCAGTTAGTAGCTCAATGGAGCCCTTGCAAAGTACTAGTCTTCTAAGGGACAAGGACCTGCAACTTTCCCTCAAGTTACTTTGTGGGGATTAAATTAGAAGGGAGAACACATGATTTTAAATAGTTATGAGAGTATGTTGAGGGTAAGAAATACAAAACATATTCCTTCAAAAGCAAGTTTGTTGAATTTATTTCAAACTGTGAATACTGTATTGAATGAACAGTGTAAAGAAAAATTTGAAAGATAAAAAAAGAAATACATTGATTGAATGCAGATTTTTTAAATATATCACTAGAAACTTCACAAGCAAAACATAAGTACAAATGTAAAAGCACCTTTAGCTGCATCATTGATGCTCAGTATAAGTCTGTTTCCAAATCAGCTTTAAGAAAAGGAGTTAAGATGTTCTAAATTTATATTCTTAGTCTCAGAATACATAGTAGTCACATCACCACTGCTCTAAATCAACATCTCAACTCTGAAATCAAGGAAAATACAAACAAGCTGAAAATCTAAACCAAATTTTTACTATTAATATTGCTGATATTATTTTACTTGAATTTTTGCCAAAAAATTAATGAGATTAAATAGTTTTCCATTCTTATTTTCAGTGAAAAAGTTGCATAATTGCTTTAAATTTTATTTAGATCTGATGACAGCTGTTAAACAATAGTTTAATTATGTAATTACCTTAATGCAGCAATCTTATTTACTTAGACAACCTCCAACTCCCTGAACCTTTATAGCAAATATTCTAAAATCCTCTTTTACAGGCAGCTACTGATTTATTTGAAGATTTTGAATCTCCTTAAACTCAATCTTCTTAAAGAGTGTACATTTGCTTTTGTTTTTCAGAATCAACTGCACATAGAAGAGAGTCAAACAGGATGGGCAGGCGGAGTAGGTTTTCTTTTTGTACTCTATTTTAATTCAGTTACAAGCTACAGCTTCCTTGCCATCAGTGGTTTGAAACATGAAGCACCCTTCTGAGACATCCAGCACTACTGCTTTCTAAATTTAAAAACCTATTTCTATCCCGACCAACTGACTAGACAGGAAAGTTGGTCAAGGCAGAATTTAATGAAGGGAGGAAATTAATGAAAAGAGGTAGATTTACAGGCCAGTGTAATCCTTAGAAGCATTCTGGAGCCTAAGAATAGATGTAAAATTCCTCTGGTGACACTAGGGCAAAGGATAAAATGGGCTATCACAGTATCTTAAGAACAAAACCTTCCACTCAGAGCAGTTTTAGTGCCAGGTGCTGCACATCTTCGGCTAAGGGGAACCTTCAGGGTAAGATATGCTCCTTAGAATGGCAGGTGATACTTCTTTGGAGTTACCTCTTAGCAAAAGATGTTTTCTCTGCCCAGTAGCCCTAGACAACCATATACCTTCAGCAACTTGCAGTGAAAACAAACCTACAAGGAAATTGTAAGATCATGAGATCAGGATTTACAGTCATACAGACTGTATTCCATCAGTGCATATGTAGTTTTGCTTATATTTACTTTCAGGCAGGGGAAGTTTACAGAATCAAGTGTGTGAGCCTCACACTGCCTGAATATCCTGTAGTGGACTTACAATGAGATTCAATTTTCAGTGCACTGTCGCTTAAGAGATGTTTTAATGAGAAGATCATATATTTACAAGGATTAGTTATTTTACTTTTGTTTTTCAGAATCAACAGCACATAGAAGAGAGCTTTTGACACTTCACTCGAGATTCTGATGACAGATTTTTATTAGAGCTAAAGAATTTGCACACATGCATAAATCCCAGCTTTTGCCTTTGTAGGCTTTCAAGTGTTAGGAATCACACCTACAGTCTCCAGGAGAATTTAACTTGTGGTCACAGGTCCTAGTTGAGCTTGAGTTAATATTATTCAAAAGGTATGCTCACTCAGGAACATTTGTCTATGTTTGAAGTGCTTGCAGCTCATTCCTATATCTTCATATCTTTATGTTTTGAAAACAAAACTTAGAGTTGCAGTAATTCAACCTTGACTGACAATTTTAGTAAAGATGTGATTCTTTGAAAGGAAGTGAAAGTTGAATGATCTTATCTGGAATAATCTGTTCTTTAAAATTAGTAGAATACTATGGGAAACTTCAGATATCCATTTCTTTGATGCTGTGCTTGCTCAGAGAAGCAGACAAAATGAGGTCCTCAGAATACTCAGTTGGGTACCTTTCATGAACATTAGCATTATTCAGAAACTTACTTGTTAAAAATAATTTCTGCCTGTTTTTAAATAACTAAAGAAAGGTCATTCAGAATATACAAATTACTCCACTTACAAGTAGGGAGCTCATATTTGTGGTGCTCTTGAGGTATCTATATTATAGGTTTAAGAAATCTAAAATGACAGAAATTGTAATGTGATCACAGGGAGATTGAATATCACAGGTACAAACCTGTGCAAAGTAGTTTGTCCCATTTGAACTGATTAAATAGTCTTGTTACTTTTAGTATGTGTAGCACAATCTGCTAAACAGTTTGGACAGTCCTATGTCTCATCTACTGTTTTTCTTCCATTGTTTCAGTTCTTTGTTTCTGCACCATATTTTACATCAGACAGCAGTTCATACTACAAAATTTTTAGTGACAAAAATGGTTATAAGCATATTCATTACATCAATGGCTCTGTGGTAAGTCAAGCCAAGTGTTCTACATTGATCTACTGTTCTGAAATAGTTCTACACTATTCAGTAACTTATCTGTCTCGCTACACAGGAGAATGCAATCCAAGTTACAAGTGGAGAATGGGAGGCAATATACATTTTCAGAGTAACAAACGATGCAATGTAAGTGTCAAGAAGTAAAAAGGTTGGGAGAGTTGTCAGTTAAAGCAACATTTAATCATTTGAATGCCATTTGTTAACTCCTCAGGTTATAATTAGGTGTAATTTGTTTTTTATCTGAATGCATCCACAACAAATTTGTATGCTAAGGCACTGAATAGGTTTGTAAACATTATTTACTTACGAAAGATTCTTTGCAAATTTCCCTCAATTTTCTATTTATTTGTATCACCCATCTTAGAGAGGCTTATTTAAAAACACTTAATTTAATCATGTGGTTAACCCTCACACAATTTGCAGTTACTTGTCTTTTTATGAGTTCTCATTCAGCTTACTGTATAGATAGAGGCAGCTTACATAATTGGAGATATCAGCTCATGAGAATTAAGATAGAACTCCTATTTATATGGCTTATGTGTCACCTAATCATAGTCTGAGCAAAGATTTATTAAGATGAAAGGTATATAAGCGGAACTATTCTTCCATTGCATGCAGAAATCTTAAAAAGTCTAAATTAACTTCCAAGACAGCTTTTTATCTTGATGCTCATTCATAGGTCATCACTTTATGGATTATTTATTAACATATAAATGAATTTGCAGTTTTTATTCAAGCAATGAATTTGAAGGCTATCCAGGAAGAAGGAATATTTACAAGTAAGTGTTATCAACATTATCTTAATGATAGTAGGTTAATAGAAGATGTCTCTGGACTTGTCAATAAAACAATTTTGTTTCAAGATGTTTAATGTGTAATTTCACAAGCTATTTTAACTAAATCTTAACCTCAGACTCTATCTGACAATTGAGAGAAATGCCATCTAATATTTAAATATACTCTTGGGGGAAAGTTGATAAAAAGACCAAGCATTTATTTTTAAATTAACTGTTCTGAAAGTACAGGGCCTGCATCCAAGAATAAGAGATAGACAAATATAAAGTTAATTTTAGCAAAATAATGATTGCTTTGTTTGATTTTTCTCTTAGAATCAGCATTGGAAGTAAACCTATGAGAAAACAATGCATTACTTGCAATTTAAGGAAGGAGAGATGTCAGTATTATACAGCAAGATTCAGTGAACGTTCAAAGTATTATGCCTTGATCTGTTATGGTATGTGTGGCATGGGACAAAACATATAATCAGTTGTTCTTTAAAATTTATCAGCACTATCAATGCTGATTACCCCAAATGATTTTTGTATGACTCACAGAAATTTCACAATAACCAGGAAAGATTTTCAGAAAGAGACTTCCCATGTTCACAAATGTTGTGATGTTTCAGTAAATACAGATACGTTCAGGATTTTTCTTTACCTTTTCAACAAAAAGCTTGGGATTTTGAGAATTTAAAATAAATTTGTTAATGTCCTTCATGTCACAAAACAGATTGTAATCCAGCTCATGAAAGCCATGTTTTTTCTTGCAGCAGCCAGAGCAGGATTTAGAAACTGTTTTCCAGTTTATGTGATCAAAGCTAGCTGTGAGAAACTACTTTACTCTGTTTCCCAATTGAAATTAAGACCTGTGTCAGCCATAAATATTGGCTATTTAAGCAGAGCACCTGAGGACATTTTTAATAAATGATCTAAGAAAAATTCGGTTCAAGATATGCGATCATTGAATCGCTTGCAAGACACAAGTATTAAAGGAAATCTTAGCTCTTTTGTAATAAATTAGGTGATTGTGATTTCAGTGATCTGAGGTATGATCCACTGCTGTACTCAAAGAACAGTGACATCACAATCTAAAAAAAAAGGTTAAAAGGATCCAAGGTTTTCCTTTCGTGTACTTCTTATAAAGTTTACTGTACTTGTGATTCTGCACCGACTGATCAGCTGAAAAGTTCCTTAGAACTTCTGTTGAGGAGAGAACCAAATGCAGCAAATAACAACACCTTTCAATCATTCTTGCACAAAATAGTCAGTAAGGTCATCACCATGTGAAAGGCACTCACCTTCACAAATACGATGTGACATGTTCTCAGAAGAATGTTTCACATTGTTAGTTCTGCATTCACTTTATGTAATCACATCTCAAGTATTAACTAGATGTCACTCCATCTCTAGGGAGGAAGCGTTAGTAGATTTAAAGTTGCTTCTGTAATGTTTGCTGAGCAATGCCAAGTCTTTGTACACACACTACCTTATGTATTATAGCAGGGACTAGTGACTTACACAGCAAAGATTCAGATTTTTTGCATCAGTTTTGAGTTCTTTAACTCCTGTCAGTTATCAGTGCTAATGTAATACACACTGCATCACCAAATTCCAGCTTCAAACTGTAAACTGCCTTTTTATCATTCTTACAACAGGTCCTGGGATTCCCATTTCTACTCTTTTTGAGAGCCGTGGTGATAGAGGTACCGCAAGTGTCCTGCCTATTTCTGAGCAATTTGTATACTCCTTTACCTCTAATCCAGATCAAGGTCTTCCAGTAAAATACTTAGGATTGTGATCAAGAAACCTTTCATCTTGTTTGGTATTAAAATAATTAGTGTCTGTCTAGATACCTTCATCAGTAAAATCCAAACATGAATGAACACACTGATGCATTTATCGCAATTCCCAAGTCCAGCACTTTCATAGCATCCTGCTGTTTTTCCTGCTTACACAGTGTAGATAAAATGAACATGGGCAGCTCTTTGTCAACCTAATTTTGTATCAAATTTTGTAGAAAACATTATTGTGATTTCCAGAATATTCCTTTTCACATTTGGATGAACCCAAGACTTTCTTTTTCATGAGGCAACCCTACCTTAAACAAAAGACAATAGCATACTATTTAGAGTTTACAGTTTGACCTGTTGTGCTGTACTAATTAGAATTTGGATCAATGACTTCCTCAGCCATCAGTAGAGATGTCAAAGAGCAGAAGCTCTTTCAGATGATCAGTTCAAATAACTGCTTCAGACTAGGTGCAATTATTGATACAAAGTGTGATCTTCAGCAAGAAACATTCAGAGCCCTTATTCTTTAAGTAGCCTGTTAGTGAAGACTGTTTGCAACCAAGCCAAGCAGGAACTTTCTAGCTATGATAATATTAATTGTTCTGTAGTGAATCTTCTCTCTCTGTCCCCTTTTTTTTCTCCCTAAAAGTTCTTCTCTGACTTTAAGCCTTCAGTTCCTGGAATGTTATGAAAACCAGCATGGTTCTGTATAAACTTCAGAGATTTAGCATCCCCTTCCTTCCCTAGTAATGAGTGGAAATGAGCTGGTAGTTGTAATGGTCCTTACAGTTCAGCCTAGGTTGATAACCCACTGTTAACTGAGTGTTGTTGGGCCAAAACACACACAAAAACATACAGAAGACAAATGCTGCAATATTGTTAACTAATGCTGCACTATCGTTAACAAATGCTGCAATATTAACTAACCTAATATGTGGTGATTCATGTAGAAGTCAGTGATTTGCAACATCATATTATTTAGACTCCAGCAGCTGTTGGTACATCTTATTTTATAAGCACTTAACCTATCTTTTCCATTTGCAAAAATTTTTAACATGTCTATTGCACTTATGGTATAGGAACACTGTGTTCTGGTATTTCTTTTGCAAAAGGTTTAAATAGATTTAAAGGATTAAATACAATGCATACATGGTTTGTTTGTTTTTTTTAATTTAATCCTTTTTTATACCTCTCTGTTTTTCTGATTAAGTTACCTTTATGTAAAGGGCCCCTACTATCTTATCAAACTATGCATTGCTTGAAATACAACTAAGTGCCCCACTGCTGTTATGTGTTAACTTCTCTGCAGCAGAGGACAGTTTCCTCTAATGGATTTTCACTGCTGGTTTCATCATGCCTCCCTCTTATGTGCTGTTATTCTCAGGAATAAAAACAAATTCAGGCTTCTCTAAATTCTTCATTACCTTTCTAGAATTAATTTTCCTTCAGTTCCTTGCTTTCATAATCTCTTCTGTGGTGCAAAACTATTTTTAGTAAATCCATTTTCATTGCAGTTGGCAGCATTTTGAAACTATATCACCCATGAATTTTAGTAGGAGACAGTTAAACTGACATAGCTCAGTTTGGAAGTTCCTTCCACAATGCCTACAATTCAGTTGTGGTAATGGGAAAGTTTCAGGAGTTTTGAGGGGAAGGCTGGAAAAGGGTTCAGCTGAGTTTGCATGGGCGTCCAAAAGCAGGATGATCTTCCAGCCATAAAAAAACCCACTTGAATCTGCAAAACTTGTCAAGAGTACTTTGAAAGAACGAATTCCAGTATTATATTTCTGGCATGTCCTAAGCACTACCTAGCTCAATATATGTTGAGAGAAGAATACTTGTACTTTTTTGAACATTTCCAGAAACAAGGAGTAGGGAAAGGTGAAGGAAAAAAGAAAAATCTTCTGCAGTTTTAAAAGGTTCTTTCATTCTGAAAGTGAAGCTAAAAGTCACAGATTTCCATTATGTTTCCAATATTCTTCATCCCTCACTACTCATGGTAAAATACATAAAGAAACAAGAACCAATGGATTAATAATATACAATTCTGCAATCTGTCCTGTAAGTTAATTAAATTTTAAACAGTAATTTTTAAATTATGTAACTGAATTTGATCTAAAGCTTGTAAAACAATAAATGTTAGTAGTGTTTAGATTAAAAAAAAAAAAAGAAAAAACTACTAAGTGAGCAGTAATAAGAACAGTGAGACGGTAAGTCTGATGTCTTTGTGTAGGAATGTATTGTACAGTGGTTAAGTGAAGCTTTGCCATAACCCCTTGAGAAACTGAATTTCCTGCATTACCCAGAACCAAGATACTCCCTGAGGACCGTGTGCTTGACCACACTGCCCACAGGTCTCAGAGGTTCAACTGATGTTAGTCTGATAAACAAGAGGAGATGCAGGAGATACAGGACTGTGTTTTGCACAGTGCCATGAATTTTGCATTTCTTGCTCCCCCGTTTTACAAAACTGGGATGAGGGATCTGCAGGAGAAAGCTGTTTCCTCTTAACATGCGGGACTCTAACACTCAGAGGCAACATGTGAAATGATTTGCATTGCAAAATGTACATCCTATAAAAATCTAACGAATATTTGTGCACTGCAATGCCAGTGCTTTTCTTTCATTTAGCTGTGTGATCAAGCCCAATTAGGAGTGTCTGAGTGGATTTCATTACTCTGCTTGTAAAATTCACAGATTTCCTTTCTGTTCTAATAACACAAAGTAAAGGAATCTTAATTACTGGAAAGAAATTAACAATAAATCAGTTAATAATTTAGGCATTTTTTTACTTAGAGCTCAGAGTATTGGAAGACAATTGGGAATTGCAGTCTGCTTTGCAAGATATCAGACTGCCAAAAGAAGAAATTAATAAGCTTGAAGTGGATGGTATAAGTAAGAATTACATATCTTTATTGTACTTTTTGTTCTTACCATTTTCATATTTTGCCTTAATTTTGTTATAGTAAATATTGTCTTTCTGTAGAGAAAAGTTGTTGGCCTGTGAGATTGGGAAGAGGCCTGGTTCTGCCCTGTTCAATAAAAGCTGATTTGTCTATGCCTCAGGTTATCTCTCAGTAAAATAGTAGTTAAAATACATTTGTTTCACAATGCACGTTTTAAAAAAATCTTTAATACTATTGGAAAAGAGTTTAAATATTGTGTAAAAGCAATATAATAAGGTGGTAGTAAAATGGGAAGTGTAAGCTGCTGTTCCTGTGTTATGCATTATATTGACTTGCACTGTTCTTTTCAGTAGTGACTTACCAACAGTATCCCATGGTAATAAATCAGTGTAAAATTTCCAAAACTAATATCTGACAATCTTAAAATGGTTATGCTTTTCTAGGCACCTGGAAAAACTGAGAACCTAGACTTTTGTGAAGTAATAATTTAGCATAGCTAAATTAAAGTAAATGTGAGTTTCTTCAAAGCTGTTCTTCAACAGCTCAATATAAACAGTTAATTGCATCAGTTCTGTGATTCACAGTTTGTGCGTTGTGTACTGTGTGCTGATTCATGTTCATATACTGTTACCCCAGACTCTGGATTATGCCTAGAGGAATCATTTCACCCATTAAGAATCTAATTTTAATTTGTCTTTTCTAGCTTTGTGGTACAAAATGCTTCTACCTCCACAGTTTGATCGATCCAAGAAGTACCCTCTGCTTATTCAGGTGTATGTAACTCTTCCTTTCTTTGTTTCTTGTTGTTTTGTTAGAAAAAATACTTTTTCTAATTTAACAAAACCTGGGACATTTGCAACATTGCAAGTTATAAAGCAAAAGCAAAACTACTTAGTTTTGTTTCATTTGTTGAGGTTTTTTCAATGTATTTCTGGAATAGAAATTCATCCCAATGGAGATCGATAAGGATTTTAATGTTGATCTTAGCATGGTAAGGATTACTTTCTCAGGGAAGGAGAAAGGGTAAAATCATGTGGGTTACTCCTTGTAGATCTTAGCTCTGTTGCTTCTTCTGTTTATCATGACGTCTGAAAATATTGATTTCAGCTTTGCTAATATGAAAGATCCTCCTTCATTTTTTAAGATGAAAAGAAAACTAAGCCATGTGGACTTGCTTGTTAAGAGCATTTGACATAATTTATTGCAGGCAGAAATGCAATAGCAATTGCAGTGGTGAAAAAAAAAACATATGCAGAAAGGAGAGCTGAGTGGGTGTAATAAACAATTACATAATTTTTTATTAACCAGTGATGATCCAAAGGTCCAAGAATGGTAAGTATGTTTGAAATTTAGAGTAGAAGAGTCCTGTCCTTGAGGTCAAATGAGTAATTTGCATTAGGCCATTCTCATGAGGAGTGTCTCTGTTTGCTCAGCTATGCAGGGTGTGTTCTTTCCACACTTTCAACAGCACATGATATTCCCTACTGAAAAAAATAAGGTCTGGGGATAGCCAAAAAGTGTAAGGAGCTGTACTTCTTAATCTTGCTTTTTTTTGGCATTACTGACTGCAGGTGGAAATCAAATGCAAAAAAGCACCAAAAAGGGATGTTACTCCTAAGGAATTTGGAGAGAGCAAAGAATTGAATCTTTGCGGGATGGCTTTTCCAAGGATTCCCCTTAGGACAAGCAGCTGATACTGCACCACTTAGTCTGAGCTGAAACGAATTATTTCCCTTCGGGATAAGACCTAAACAAATAAAATAGATTTTAGATAGCAAAATCTCATAACTACTTGAAAATAGTAGTAGAACTGTTTGTCTGCTGAGCTCTCTGAACCACAGTCATGTAGAAAAATACTTGTGGAGGAAATGTTATCAGTGCCAATAGCTATAGTCCAGTGTCCAATAACCGTTTATAAATTTATAAGTACGAGTTGAAAATGTGTGAATTTTCTTCCCCAGGTATGGAGGACCTTGCAGTCAGAATGTAAAGGAAACCTTTAGCATTAGCTGGATAACCTATCTTGCAAGCAAAGAGGGAATTATTGTTGCTCTGGTGGATGGCAGAGGGACAGCTTATCAAGGTGACAAGATTTTGCATGCAGTATATCGAAGACTTGGAGTCTATGAAGTTGAGGACCAAATCTCAGCTGTTAAGTAAGTAGATAATCTCCCTCTATAGCTGTTGTATTTGCACACCAAGAAGTAGTAAGGTGAAAAAAAGATTGAATTCTCAGCCTTTCTTCTGAAGACTTGAGGTCTCCAGGATATAAGACAAAAACACTTGTAATAATAAAATATTCATGTTTGCTTGATTTCAGTGAGGTTTTGCCTGGTATATTAAGTCCACATACCACTAAGTCTACATCTGGACCTTACTACTTACATTGCATAAGAGAATCATCCTAAAATGCTTCAATCCTAAGCCTAAAGAAATACAATTGCCAGTGGTGAAAGTTAAGCTAATTTTCCATTTTTCTGAAGTTATTTCCTATAGGGCAAGCCTATCTCAGTGACCATAGAGATTAGCCAGAGATCCATAGGGGTTTACCTCACTGATTAGCTGAAGGTCAAATAAGAAGTTTGTAGCAAAACTGAAACAGACACAAATGTTCTACAGGTCAATTAGGCACAAACTTGCATTCTGTGCTGTTGTAGGATAGTTAGGAACAGAAAGTACCTGAGGTCCCTTGATAAGTGTTCCCCAACAGCTGCTCCTTTGCATGAAAACACTTGAAAATGTTCCAGGGGAACAATGTTTCCAGGGGAAACCAATTCCCTATGCAGAGATTTTGGGAGAAAGTGAAAGATAAGGTTTGCAAAGAAAGGTTGTCTTGTTAATTTTACAGATGCAGTAGCACTGCTCAAGTGAGCATTTGAAGAAGTGTTAGTTTGAAGCCCACAGACATGACTGCAAGGCAGGAATTTAGCCTAGACTTTGGTGTGGAATTTGGCCCATCAGAGATAGATTGGATAAATTTCAGAGAGAGCAGAGATAGATAGAAGGATGGATTTCCAGGTGCAACAGTAAATACCCTATTTCCTCCAGACTCAATGAAGATACTCAAGTATCTTAGCTGAAAATTGTATTTAGCAACCCAGGTTTCCACAGCTTTCTGTGCTTGTTTGAGAGCACTGCCCGTACTTAAAAGTGTGTGTGAGAAGGATATCTGTTCCTTCCTCTTTCTGCTTTGTGATAATTCATTTCCTCCTCAATGTTATAGATACAAATGCACCATTATCCTCTTCAGTCATAAATGAAACAGAATATCTGTATATCATGTCAAGTTTTTCTATTATTCTGTTATTTTATTTTCTAACTTGAAACTTTTAGGAGGAGTGATATACTTCAAAATATCAGAAGAATGCTTCTATATGATTCTGAATCACCACTCAGACATAGAATATCAGAGGGAACCTAAACTGATTCTGCAGTTGCAAAATCTGCTGAGACAGGCCATGAAAAAAATGACCTCAGACTTCACACTTCCCAATTTTCTGTCAGCACCTAGACTAAATTTTTCTTCAGTTAGATGTAGTACATTCCATCTTACTGATCTAACACATGGATTAAGATGCATGCTTTTTAGAGAGCCTCTATAATCTAGTTCTTGGAGAGGCTTTTACTGTATGTGCAGCCCCAGGGATTAAGACAGTAATATAACAAACTGAATAATTTTTTAGCTTTTCTAACTCTGTCCCACCCAGACAGTATCCCACGTTTTGGGTGTTGTCAATCACTTGCATTTGTCCTAGTAAATAAGGCTATGTTTCCTGATGTGTATCTGAACCTATTGTGTTTATCTGTCACTCTCAAACCTTTATGGTCTTTTGCCTCATCCTCTTTTCTTTGCTGTTGCTAATATATCCTTAGAAATACAGTCTCCACACTCTGATTCAGGATATTTGTAGGAGACCTAATATATGTTCTCTTTGACCTGTTTGACTCTTGAGAGCATAAGAAGTTTTGCACCTTTTATACATTTCAAACTTATTACCTACTAGGAGCATTAGTAGATGATTCCTTCATTATTATTTTTTATTAAAGTAGCCATAAGAGCTTTTTACTTTTCAGGCACATAAAAAAAAAAGCTTCTTTCTCCAGGGAATCCCTAATCTCCTCAGAAGTCAATACTGTTCCTGTTGAGAAATCAAAGTATTAACTCATTCTGACATCAGTATGTTGGGTATCTTGCACAATAAAGTCTGAATGTTAATGGTAATCCTGCACCATTGGCACTAAAGCAATGAAAATTATCCTCATACAGTGGAATAAAAATTATTATTATGAAAGTATTGATTTCAGTATTTTCTTTTCTTTCAGGAAAAATTTTCCCTCTTCCCTTTCAACACCTATTGATTGACTAGTTGATGTTTTGTAGAAATCAGGCATGCTATGTTGATTGTCAGTTTGCTCAAATTGGTGGGACGTGTGGAAAAAAAAGTGCAAGACAAACTAGTTTGTGCTAATTTGTTATTGTACAAGGAGTTTTTTTGTAATAATGCATTTATTTCTGTGATTTTATTTTCCACAGAAAATTTATAGAAATGGGCTTTATTGATGAGAAACGAATAGCAATATGGGGCTGGGTAAGTGTTTGGAGTTTTTAGATCTATCTTTAAATAATCCTGCAGTAATTTTATTATTATTATTATTATTATTATTATTATTATTATTATTCCTGGTTCTGTCTTAAGTATATATAAAGTTTCTTCTGCAAATGTATGATGGTATTGCCAAAGGGGATGGTTCCTGCTGGTACTTATATACATGCAATTGTAACACTTCAAGCCCCCAAAAATGAATCTTTGGCAGCTCAAGAGGGAATTTTAAAAAGCTCATGTCTAATACATTGTTTGGACTGGAAGTTAAGCCAAATTAAGACATTTTAATTGGCTTTAGTTTTAACTTAGGGACTTACTGTCAAAGTTCAAGTATTGTCCTCCCTGATCTGAGTTTAAAATAGTGAAAAAAGTCCTATGACTATCTCTCATCAGAAAATGTGACCTCTGCATCATCCTGAATCACAATGTACTTGGCTGGCTTTGCAATGATCATCAGGGATGAATCTGGATCTGAGGGATTTACAACATTGATAACTTCACCAAGACGTGGAAAAATTGGACAGTATGGGAGTCATTCCAAATTTTTAGACAGTCTATTTTTCATCTTTGCTTTTTTCATGTATTTCTCTTTGTAATGCTCCCAGAACCTTTAATAGCCAGATACATTGCCTCATCTTAGACAGCACGTGAGCAGAGTTGCTAAAATCTTTCTATGAAGCTTCTACCAACCAATATTTAAGTTACTTTGGTACAGTTACTACTGTAACACCAGAATAAAATGGGTATCATATGGTGAAATTAAATGACACAGATGCTTAGAAGTGAATAATTCTAAAGTAACATTAGGTAATTTAAGGTCTCAAGAAAATATTTTCTTTTTTAAATCACATCATATTTTATTTCACCACAGTGAAATAAAACCAACTAAGAGGTTGGACACATTGTATTCCAGTAGTGGATATAATATTAAAATAAAGGCACTACTGCCAAAGCTATCAACATTTTTTTCCAATTTATTATACCATTTCCTGGTCTGTAAACTTTGAAAGGAGTTGAAAGGTGTTTCCTTATTTATAGGCTGCAGATTGGTGAGTGTGCATGAACTCGTGCTTTCAGACTCAACAAACCCTTCAAGATGGCCAAAGCTCTTAAATAACTACTGAAGTAATTTGGACTGTGAACTCTCTCTTGGCCTGTTACACTGAATATATTTATCTGCCCACTCCTAATCCCTTACTTTTTAGACTTGTGGACTGATTTTTTTGGAAGATCAAATGACCAAATCAGATGAGTTGGAAAGATTCTACTGATTAGTGTTTCTACTACTATATCCCTCACTATCATTTCAAGCTGGAAAATCAAGAGGATGGACTAAATTAACTTCTGTGCAAAAAAAAAAATAAATTAATAATACTGCTTATTTCTCCTAGTCTTTCATATGCTACTGAAGTAACCTTCAGAATTTTTCATGACACACCATATTTCTATCCCTTTCTGCATCCCAAAGTAAACAAAACCCATTATTTTGCAAAGACCTTATATGAGTTTTTCCAACCTCAGTTCCACATCCTGTGGAGAGCCAAACCAAAGGCTTTTTATGTACATTATTTTCCTGTCTCAGCAACTAGCCCCATTCAGTTTCACAGATCTACTCTTATATTCAGGCTTACTTACTGCTTTACCCTTCTTACAGCCAGGAACTTCTTCCTTTCTGGGTCCCAGTTTGAGAAATCAGGCCAGAAAATACCAGGAACAGTGGCAGGCAGTAGGGAGGAATTGCTCCATCCTGAATAATAAGTATATGAGTACTGATGACTGAGTCAGTTCAATATGCTGATCTTTAGCAAAACCTAAGTAGTTTGTTAAGGGAGGGACAAAAACCTCTAACTCTTCTTGGAGGTGGACCTTGAAAGGATGAGAGGCAATGAAAACAAGTGACCAGAAGGAAAGTTTCTCTTTGGTTTTGGGAATAAAAAATAAATATGACAACATTGATCACTGTTGAAGCAGATTGAATGGAGAGGATGTGTACTATGGATGAGACTGCAATCAGTATCATTTCCATCTGAAGTTATCCCTGTTTTGAGCTGTAGGTTGCGTTAGATTACCGTGAAGGATGCTGCGAAATTCAATTTCTCTGTGACTGTAAGTGGTAATGAAAACAGTGATAAACATTGAAGAAGAAGCAAAAAAAAAGAAATTATTTGATAAATTTGTCTAAACTCTCTCACAAGAAATTACATCAGATCCATTTGATATCAATAAAATATAATTTCAGAAAACCCTCAACCTTTTTTTACTTTGTCCTCCATGCATGCAAAGCAAATTAGTTAATTTGGAATTAGTTTATATGAGTTTGATTTAGAAAACAGAATGATACTTCACCAGTAATTTTAAACTGTCTGTGATTTCCTCCTAGTCCTATGGTGGCTATGTAACTTCTTTGGCACTTGGATCTGGCAGTGGAGTATTTAAATGCGGAATGGCTGTGGCTCCTGTTTCCAGCTGGGAATATTACGGTATGGAAACTTGTCATAAATACTGACTTGGAAAGCAAGATGTAGCATTTAATGACTTCTTAAATTAAATCATTGCAGGAGACTGGCAGTTTGAAACATAAAGACATTCAAATTACCTAGATTTAAAACTTTTAAGACCTTAAGTTTAATGTTTTTCTTGCTGAAAATAACTGAGTGCAACTGGCAGTTTGGAACTGATTTTGTCACAAAGAAGGTATGTCTGGATAATTCCATATGCACTTCTAAAACAGTAAGTGCATAAAGCCCTCTCAATAAACTGCTATTAAGGAGTGATCTGCCTTAAAGTCCTATTAAAGCATTATCACTGAATTCAGAAAAGCTGAACTGATTTATCTGCCAGCAACAGAATCATAGTCCATTTCAACTTCTGAAACCCCAGATGACCTGTGTCAGGAATCAGTATTTCTGATGACTGCAAAGTTGTTTCCAAAAAGCAGTGGAAAAAATGAAAGACTATTGTGTTCAATATAATATTTTATTGAATTAAATATTTTTGCCTCTAAATGTTTCTCAGCCCCACCTGTATTGTTGTACAATATGTACAACACATATTCTTATATATATTTATGGAATTAGGCTCCAAACTGCAGAGAGGAAACAACACTGGGTGTATATTCCCAAGGCCTTCCTGTGTGAATAAAGCAGGCACATACTCGTACTTGCCGACCTGTTAAGCTTTTGGCATGGTGTTAAGGAACCTTAGTGTAAAAAAAAATCATGGCATGAATATTTTCAATGAGTAAAATGTAGCACTTTGAACACATTTACTTAGCATATGGTCGTTTTCTAAGAAGTCTTGGTTATGAGAAAAATTTTTGGTTAAATGGGAAAGATTCCTTCCCTGACTGCTAGCACAGACATTCCTTGTATTTATGGTGTTTTGCAAACAAAGGGAGAAATATTTGTATGACACAGGAAGCATAATCTTCATGTTTTCACTGGCATCAAGATTTTTTTAAGACATTTTTACTTATGATCACAAAATTATTTCCAGAATGCAGGCATAAAGCGCTGCTTTCGCAAAAGTCCCTTAATAAAAGACATGGTATAAAAATTTGTCCCAGCATCACAATTCAAATGAAGCTTTTAAGTTCAAGCAGATTAGACCTGCACCATTTCAATCTCTACGTCAGCTGAATTTTCAGATGGCAATTAAAGGATCTTGCTGAAAACACACTGTAAAATCAAACAGGCAAAGGTACCTCCACTAAGGAAGGGAGGAAACAAAAGGAAGTCGTGAGTCATGAGTTTTGGCGAGCAGATCATGTTAGCATTAGGGTGAACTGTGTTAGGGGCAAAACTACAGGATGTTCCATCCTTGAGCCTCTGAGTAATATCAGTATGTCACAGGATGTACTGGCCCCTAGAGCTTCTAAAACTGTCCAACCCTCTTTTAGGTGCACAGATGAGATTCTGGGCCATAATCTTTTGTCAGAAGCTGTCCCACCCCCCTCCATTTTGAGTCGGAGCTGAACAGTTATAGGATGGAAAGGAAGATTCCATTCAGGGGCAATGTATAGTTAAAAGCATTATGTCTGTGACTGTTTTATTAAAATTTATTTAAATTCATCTGGTTTTCCTTCCTCAATAATTGACAAGCTGAATCTTCCACTTAGTTATTATAATGCAATTCTGCTGACCTCTGTGGACTTGTTGTAGCTATACTGGTAGAAGAGGGTGGAAAAATTGGCTCAGAATACTGTAGAAATGCCAGCCATTCAGAAAGAGTCTATTTTATTGAAAACTTAAGCCCAATATGGTTGTTTGACACTGTGTTGACAACAGATATTGCACATTTTCTGTTTTCATGGAATGATAAAGGATTTTGATAAAAGATAGGCTACTTAAATTTTTTTGGTACTTATGTTACAAATTATCTTCAGAAGCCTTGCTTGGCTGATGTGGGAGACATAGTACGTGTCTTTAGCTCTTAGAGGTAGCACATTATACATAATAAACTATAGGAACAAGAGTATATTGATTCATTTTCTTTTCCTGGGACGATTCTCATTTCTATTTTTTAACAATTTTTTTCTGATACGGTGTATCAAACTGGACAAGATAGACAATCCCAATTCCTTAATGATTACAACGGCCATCACCTGTCTTTTGAGAGGGAAGGATGGCAGCTCTTCTTTGTCAGAAAGCCCCGACTTCCCTAAATAAATAAAGTCCTTGTAATACTGCAGCTTGACTGCTCAATAGGTGTCAGTTCCTCCTTCAAGGCAAGGTCATAAAGAAAGTAATCTTCTGGTAGTAGCAGCTGCTGTGTCAGTTTTCCATAAATTTTCATAACAGCTCCTAGTTAAAGTACAAATACCAAGGCAGCTCAAACAGATATGTTTCTACTGATTTCTTGGTGATGGATACTGTTCAGTTATTCACATTCATTTTGTCAAATCTGTCACCAGTCTTTGCTGTAGTTAGAAAAATGAATTTAACAGAGACCTGGAAAACAATGAGCCACCTTTTCAGTTCATGCCTGCATCCTTTCCTGCTCCCCCTAGTTGCTGCATATATACATTCAACAGGAAAATGACAACATGCATATCCATATTTACTGTAAATACACATACAAATCCTCAGCTCCTCTTCCTAAGCTGTCAGAATTAGTCTGTGTCATCTTTCCACCATGCACCCATATTGGCTCATTGCCTTATTCAACTGGCTTCTGGAGTTCAACCCAACAGCATAAAGCCGTGTCAATTAATTACCTTTATCCCCAAAACCTAGATGAATGTAAAACCACTATTTCTGCAAAGATGGTTTGGAGAACAATAAATAATTAGTCTTCATAGCTGATTTTTAAAATATGTATAAATTTGATGTGTTATGAGGAAGCCAAGAACAGACACAAGTAAACATCATTTAATTTCCTATGTGTCACTGAAGCCACAAAATATCTGCACTTTCTTTATCTGTAGCTTTTTTCTTCTTTAATTTCAGCATCGATCTACACAGAACGATTTATGGGTCTTCCTATAAAGTCTGATAATCTTGAGCACTATAAGGTGAGAATTCTGCTTCTGTGCCACTCTGCCTTATATTTGAATAACACTTCTATGCATAAGTGGAACTGTGAAGAAAGAAAGCGGCCCACCAACTCTCATGGTACAGTCCTTTTGTAGCAAAGCTACTGCCATGAAATTCTTATCTCCATAATTAATTGTAGGTTTGGATTTATAAATCCCAGAAAAGCTAAATGGAAGTCCTTATTTTCTTACTTGGACAAATCAGACTGTTCTGCCAGTGCTAACCATTAGCCTAGAAAAGAACTGAAGTGAGAGGGATTCAAATATTGATGTTTATAAGGATGTTAGCTGAGATATGCAAACTGCTTCATCCACATTTAGCTCTCTGATAATAAGATCATAAGCATACTAAATGATCAGATCAGCTTCCCCTACCTAGAACAGGTTGCCATTCTTTTCTTCACATTGATAGGAAGTCTGTAGTTTCCTCTAGCAGCACACACCAGCTCTGGATGCAGAGAGGCCTGAGTTAACATCCAAAGAACTTAGTGGAAACACTTCTGTTAAAGATTTGGATTGTGTTCTCGGTATGTATCTCCATCCCAACTCGAAGAACAGAAGTGCTCAATACCAAACAGCCCTGGTGGAGCTGTCTGGGTAGCCAGGAATTAGAGCATTCTGGGAATGACATGACTAGTGTTGTTCTTTGTATGAATTGGCTCATAGAAAAGACACTAAATATCAAATCTGTTTCTGATAGTGTAGAGACATTTGTGACAGCACAAAAAGCTACCTGCTTCAAGCCAAGCTTGCACGGGGACCTTCTATGGACAGATATCATCAATATGGTCCAGATTACTATTTTTTCTTCTGCTGGTGCTTTTCAGAATACATGCAAATGATGTAAGATTAAAACAGTATCTAGTTATAGGTATTCCTGTCCTAAAGCCAAAGTCACAGATCACAGATGCACAGAATAATTTAGTTTGGAAAAGACTTCTGAGATCATCAGGTCCAGCCATTAACCTTACACTCCCAAGTGCACCACTAAACCATGTCCCCAAGTGCCACATCTACACATCTTTTAAATACCTCCCCAGATGGTGACTCAAACACTGCCCTGAGCAGCTTGTTCCAATGCCTGACAACCCTTCACGTGAAGAAATTTTTCCTCATATCCAGTCTAAACCTCCTCTGGCATAATTTGAGGCCATTTCCTCTTATCCGGTTGATTGTTGCCTGGGACAAGAGGCCAACACCCACCTGGCTAAAACATACCTTCAGGGAGTAATAGAGAATGTGAAGGTCCCTCCTGAGCCTGCTCTTCTCCAGGCTAAACACCCTCAGCCATTCCTCAGAGGACTCACTCTTCAGACCCTTCCCAGCTCCGTCGCCCTTCTCAGGATATGCTCCAGCACCTCAGTGTCTTTTTTGGGCCCAAAACTGAACACAGGATTTGGGGTGTGGCCTCACCAGTGCCCAGTAAGGGGATGATCACTTCTCTGGTCCTGCTAGCCGCACTACTTTTGGTGCAGGCCAGGATGGCTCTGGCTTTCTTGCCCACCTGGGGATGCACTGGCTCATGTTCAGCTGTTTTCAACCAATACCCACAGGTCCTTTTCTACCTGAGAGCTTTCCAGCCACCCTTCCACATGGCCCCTGGTGCTGCATAGGGGTGGTTGTGACCCAAGAGCAGGACATGGCACTTTGTCTTGATGAACCTTAGACAGCTGGCTTTGGGTCATTGATCCAGGTTGTTCAGATCCCTCTGTAGAGACTGATATACATATATACACACATATACAGCCTTATACAGGGTTTCTATTGTAATCTCAGATAGATAGGAAGTCACTGCTGTCATGTCAGTTCAACCGTTTGATTGTTTTTCTACTAGGTAATGAAAGCCTTTCAGCACCATAAATAAGTGGTTGAAATTAAAGTTGCTGAACTGTTCTTTTTTCCTCTCAACAGAATTCAACTGTGATGGCAAGAGCAAAGAATTTCCAAAATGTAGAGTATCTTCTCATCCATGGAACAGCAGATGGTGAGGTTTGCGAATGGCAGAACAAACACAGAGCCAGAATCGCTTTGTTTGAAAAACATTAAGCATCTATCTTTGATTGGGTCAGGACTTAGATCTTTGGTAGATTTCCATATGACCTATCATAAGATGCTTACTCGTTCTTAGTAATGTCAACTGTATCACTTGATAATTAGTGGACACAGCTAAATGCACTATAACTTTATGCTTTGTGGTATTAACACGTTTCAACAGACAATCTTTTTTTTTTTTCTTTTTAGATAATGTACATTTTCAGAACTCAGCACAAATTGCAAAAGCTCTGGTTAATGCACAGGTGGATTTCCAGGCAATGGTAAATAATAGACTATTTTTTATTTTGAAAAGTGGTTCATAACTTTATCAATAAGCTTATCTGACATTTGGCAATGTTTTTAACTACCCAGTTCAACTGAACATGCTTCAAAATTTGGCAATTGCTAGTGCATTTGTTATTCTTCATAAACAACTTCTCAATTTCTTCCCCAAATGATTTGTCTGCTCTTTTTTTTTAG
>JAYDZK010000274.1:16673879-16698012 GCA_034509185.1 Euphonia xanthogaster | reverse complement strand
CAATTTCTTCCCCAAATGATTTGTCTGCTTTTTTTTTTTTCCTTGCCCTTTGTATGCTAGCAGGATTTTCTTCTTGTCAAGAATAACTTGGAGGCTTTTAAAATGAGCCAGGGAGAAGAATAAAAATCCAGCCTCTTTATAAGTGTTTTTGATACCAGATAAAAGAGGAAGGTGAAAGAGCTGAGTTCTGGGGCCGAATTGTCACTAGTTGTGGTAGAGTCTATCTTGAATTGGACTTGCCTGCCACAGGCAAGAAGTGAAACAAGTGAAAAGGGTGTAAGATATTCAAATATATATCCAGAATCAACAAAAAAAAAAGTTCTCTGAAAAACTTGGATGGGATAGCAGGCACAGGCAGAGATAGAAACACATAGGCAAGAGGTTGCAGGATATAAAGGAGAAATAAACAGGGGAAATGTAGATCTGATTTATATGTTAACCTCTGCTTCCAAACCTTTTTTCTTAGGGCTAATAACCAAAGTGTTTGGCTGCTATCAAACATACTGATCTTCTGCCCGAGTCCGGTTTCACAGGGCCATGAGCTCCCCAAAAAGGGATAAGAGGGGTTTATAGGCCTTTTTGTATATTACACATTGTATATTTGTATATTATTTTCTGCCTCCTTTGCTGATCTTTACCAAATCTGGGTTATATATTAAGTGTCTGGAGTACTGTATGTAGTTGTAGTCATTCTGGTTCAGCTACAGTGGAATGGCAGATATTTCTGAGTTAGCATAATTCATATGTGTGTTTTATTTCCAGATCATCACTCACAAGGTTCATGGCCCTGCTATAATGCAGGATGTTTTGAATAGAACTCAAACAACATTTAGCTGAAATTTTGTTGCTTATAGCTCACTACTTATTCCTAAGCAAGACTCTTACCCTTATTACTGAGGCCATGAAGCAGGTCAAGGGGATTACATCCCTAACAGCATCTCAAGGCTCTTTTGCCTGACTTGCTACAACTGGCCTGTAAGTACTGAGGCAGTAATGTTTACTCTTAAATTACAGAAGGGTTAGGAACTTTTGTTTTCAGCAAGAATAAGAACATATTGGGAACTGATGAAAAAAATTATCAGATTCCTAGTTTTTCTTGAGCCATCCACTTTCTTATGTGTAGCAATAAAATACATATTTTGTATTGTTTAACTCTTGCAGAATTGAAAACATGACATAAGGGGTTTATGTTTTGTTTTTGCTTTTTATTTCAGTGGTATACTGATCAGAACCATGGAATTCCAGGCCTTTCCAGCAAACATCTCTACACACATATGACCCACTTCCTCAAACAATGCTTTTCTTTGTCAGAATAAGTAGGCTACTGAGAGCATGCTAAGGCATCTGAGACATCTTTGGGAGAATGAAAAGACAGCAGTCCCCACATTGTATAGTGTTCAGGTGAATTGGTCACAGGAACTTTGACATTTTAAACTTCATGTTTACATCTACTTTTGATATTGTACATTAGCAAATGTTATGGTAACAAATATTTTGATACATTTGATACCTGTTTGACAAAAAAAATAAAATCAGAATGTAAAGGGTCTTGTGCATCTATTGCTGACTTGATTAAACTGACATTCTGCAGTCCAAGAAAGGTGGTTCATTGCAAATGCACTCTGTCAGATTAATATGATTGCATTTGTTAACTAGAACTGTAAAATGGGAAAGGACAAAGGAAGCAGTGCAAGTACCTAATTAGCATTCTAACAAGAACCAGTTTCTCAAAATTGATTTCCAACCTTTTGTAAAGAATCCAAGAAGAGATAGGAACACACAATGTTTAACACTGAAGTTTGGATTCTTATTAAGAGTATTGAATGTGTTCAAATTTTATTCAACTCTTATTTGAAACCTTGATTCTGCAAAACTCTCAGTGTTCAGGTTTAAACACAAAAGCAGGACACTCATGATAACTATCATATATCAGTGGGTTCTTCACCTGTATTCAAAGTATGTGAGCCATATTGACCTGTTTTTAATTTATAATCATCACCTCAGCATTCAAATTGAGCTCAGTGTCATTCATCCCAGACTGGAGGGGAAGGATCAAAGGATTGTGCAAGCTTTCTTTGCTTTGTTTCTAGTGCAACTATTTTAGGGAGTCTTTAAAAAATGGTGGAAGCTAATAATGATTGGAATACTTGTATTCTTTTCATTAGTAATTAAATCAGTCCTGTCATAATATAAGAATATTAACAAGATAATTGGCAAGAGATCCATTGTAGATTAAACAATTCCTTGGTCATGTGTTTAAAAAATTCTGAATTAGTCTACTGCATAAGAACCGTGGTCCTGCTGACACAATCTCTGCTATTAGCTGTTGAGAGTGCAAAATAACCTAAAATAGATTGTGTTGCCTTCCCGCAAAGCAAGCTGCTTCATAACTCTCAGTCAGAGACCAGTTGCTGCTTCTTTGTGGAAAAGCAAGGGGTTTCATTTGACTTTCTTGACAAAAACATGGGGTTTGGCCAAAATAATTAAAATGTGGAAGTGATTTGCTATGTAACAGCTTCCTTCGTTTGTTAATGGCAATATCAAATCTGATTTTCCACACATGAGAACATTCCTTAGATACATCTTTATGCAAATGTAGTTGCCAAGCTGTTTGTAATGGTTAAATTATACTTTGATGGGAACTCTTCAGAAAATACTCAATTAGTTCAGGTTTTTTTGGAAGCGCTGCCAATTAAGTGATGTTAATGAGCTTTTTGTTGGTAATGTAATTAAAATTCAACTGCCATAATGGCTAAAGGAAAAAATTATAGCTGTAAGAAAGTTAAAATTAAGCAAATATAACATGAAGTGGGCCTAATTAGATGTTGATTATATGGTCCTATGTGCATTTGCTGCACACAACAGCAGTCTCAGAAATGTGGTTATCTTACAAATAAGGAATACAATTCAATTGAAATGCTGAGATTTAATTCTCAATTTGTTATATTGATACAACACCATGGAAATAATTGTAATGTTGTGGTGAAAGAGAGAAAAATTAAGCTCTTATCTGAGATGCTTATAGGTTTAAGATACCTAAATATGTCAATGAGAACCTGAGTACTTTCCAAAAAAGCACAGTATCAATCTCACATAAATATCAATATATTAAGGTCACTTTCAATTTCTTCACCTTTATTTTATTTATTCTATTTTAAACCCTCTAAGTTCTGGAAATCTGGGCAGATAGATTGGCCCTTTGTTGGTACTGTAAGTAATAAAATGATGCAATGTGCTGTTCACACCCTGCTCACAGGTCTGTTGTCTGAAGCTTTTGGAAGTATTTGAAATAAGGGACATTTCAGGAAATCAGTCAAATAAAATAACAGAAGGTACCTCTTTCTCAAGGGGTGCATTGGCTATTTCATTATTAATCTGCCCTGAGGTCTGTTTGTTTCCTAAGGCAATCATAGTACACATCTTCCAAACTGTTCGCCATCTACTTTGGCTTGTAGGCAGCAGTTGTGGGAATAAAAAAAATTAAAAATAAGTGCAGTTTCTGCCAACATTTTTCCTTCATTGTTTTTCATGTTATTAATTTCTTTGCCTTACACAGTGTTCTTGCCAAAGAATGGGAATATGTCTCCAGCAGAGTGTGACATTTACACTGAATTGCTGAAATAATGTCTAACCTGAAAGCTTTATGATAGAGCGACCATGTGTTTTGATGACCTGGGAGAAAATGTCTAGTATGCTGTGAGTGTCAAAAAAACCCTCTTAAAAAGACATCAACATCAGATTGCTGGCTGGCCTGTGCTTATAACAGGTAATATCACAGTCAGTCTCTAGAAATGGTGCAGAGCACTGCAAACCTACCCTTGTGCTCTAATCATCATGCTCAGAGTCACAGAATGCTTGGGGTTGGAGGGCAGCTTCGGAGGCCCACTTATCTCACTTCCCTGTTCACACAGGGCTACCTACATCCAGTAGCCCAGGACTTTGTTCAGATGGCTTTTGAATATCTAAAAGCCATCTGGATGCTCTGCCACCTCCCTGGGCCTCCACCGCCAGTGGTTGGTTACCCTCATAGTGAAAAAGTGCCTCCTTATGCTCAGACAGAACATTCTATGTTTCAGTTTGTGCCTGTTGCTTCTAGTTCTGTCATTGGGCACCACTGAAAAGAGGTTGGCTCAGTCTTCTTTGGAAGATATCATCCCTTCAGATATTTATATATGGTGATGAGATTGTTCCAAGCCTTTTCTTCTCTAGAAAGAGAATGTGTTCCATTCTACCTTGTCTACAAACACAATCCATGTTACAAGCATTACCCCAGACATTCACTGGGCAGGTATTTGCCCCACTCCTCTTCAATCAGAGAGAAGAGCCTTAAGAGGCTGCAGGATAGGCTCTGTTGTAACACATCCTCAGTAGTTCAAGTTGAAAGGGCTTGCCCTGAAGCTAACAAAATATGTGAATAAGAAGTATATCTATAACTATACTGCAGACATGGAATATAGCGTGTAAGAGTCAACACTAGGACACAATTTGAATTAAGCTAAGCTCTTATGATAAGAATGAACATCCTCAAAGTTTTGCTTCCCACTTTCAAACGCTTTAGAGGATCTGGTTTTCAAAAAATGCTGAGCACTTTCTGGTTTTTTTCTCTTTTGGATAACACTCTCACACTTCAGATACTCAAACATACTACTTCACACAATGAAACGTGAGTCTTCAAATACCTGTCATATAAACAAGGTATCCAAGCCTCTCAAGATAGGATGTATTTTTTCTGAATTAAGTAGAGAGGCCCTTGATAAATAGCCACAAATATAATTGTTTACAAGTCAGTTTCCACTATGAATTCTTTCTAGCTTTTACAAATTAAAACTAGAGCTGAAAAGGAAAAATTGCTTTATTCTAGGGGCTGAAGTGTACATAAATGGTAGAAAGTCACTGAATCCACTCCAAACCTGTCCTCATCATCTACCTTATTCGTGCTGTGTAAGCTGTGCACATGAAAGAACCTGCAATGCTTACACTTCAAACACAGACCTACATGATTTGTTTCACACAGGATTACTGCAGCTGTAAAGAAGAAAAGTCCTGAAGAGAAATTTAGCAGAAAACCAGTCAGGTTTTAGAAGATGGTTAGTGTTATACTCATTTTACTCAGATATCAAGTCCAATTCAAACTGCATTCAATACTTCCCAGTTTGCCAGTCAGTTCCAATTACAAGGCACAGCTGTTTAGAACATTTTATAAAGTCATTTGAAGGCTCTATATTTAGTCTGAATAATTCATAGTATTTGCAAAGAGCATTTGGTATTACTTTCAATTATGAACATTGTCTTCTCAGAATGTAAAACAACTAGTACATATTGGGCCAGCTCTTCTGCTTGCGCAAATTGGTGCAGCTCCATTGATTCGCAGTGGAGCGATTCCAACTTCTGTGAGCAGACAGTGTGGGCTGCAGCTCAGTTACAATGGCTGTGGCTGCCGAGGTACAAACCTCTCATCACCCCTGGCAGAGAGCACGGAGCTGCGTGCTGTGGGAAGGCCTAGAGACCCCAAACTCACCCTCCACTTCAGAAGGGCGTTCATGCTCCCCGAAGGGTGGCCAGGGAGTAGTACACACACATAGGCACACACTGTGTGTGTTATGTACAAGCACAGGTTTATGGATGCAACACGGTGGGTTTTTTATGTGTGCACGTGTTTGCACATGTGTTCCTCCTATATTGGTTCCCATTCTCAGGAGGGGAATGCTGTTTGTGATTATCGTATAACAAAGATGGCAAAATGAAAGGGGCTGCAGAGCCCGGCCCTCTGAACTCACAGCTGGCAAGGTTAGGAGAGCATGCTTTCTGTATATTATAAGAAAGTAAAGGGTGTGGGCCTGTAGTCATGCCCCAAGACACATCCTCCTCCCTCTAGACATGTAATGGATAATAATACAATAGCAATAAACATGTAATGAAGAAATACACAAAAGAATTTGGGGAGGTCACTTTTTTGAAAGCATTTGATGAAGGTTTTTTTACTTTTTACTGTCAAAAGCCAGCAAGTTCCTAATTCATAAAAATGTTCAAATCGTGACAATTTTAATCAGATGATGGGGCAGGAAACTGATAAATTCCAGATACAGTGAACTCAACCACTCCAATTGAATCATGAGAAACATGGAAATTTCCTGAAGGCAGGCCCCTTTCAGCTTCTGTCTCTTAGTCTGACTCAAAGTATTGTCTCAATTGAGAACAATGATGTAGAGGACAGTGGGGTTGCCCTTGATTTTGCCAAGAGGTACCATCTAACTGGTGTATTTTAAAATGTGAGAGGAACAAACCTGAGTGTATGTGCATGTCTCATACACTTGATATAATTTTCCACTTTTATTTAGAAACTTTTCTTTGCTGAGCTCCTGAAATATATACCATAGACTCAGTTATGGCAACTGAGGGTTGCATGGTTTGTGATGGCAGTTCACTTCTTTCCTGTACATTTTGTTTTCTGTGTACCACTTGAAAAACAAGTAACCAGTCACCTTCTAGATGCTAGATGACCTGCTAGATGATACAGCTCTGTGAGAACCTGCCAACCAGGTGCATTGAGGTGCTTTGTCTCATATCTTTGATTCTGGAATCATCCTACTGTAAACAAGGAACTTTATATGACACAAGAAAATAAACTGAGATAAACAAAAAGAGGAAAGCTGTCTGTTTCCTGGAGGAGAGGATATTGTCTCACGTTCCGTTTTGCCTCTTTCCAAAGTGTCTTTAACTCAGCGTGCAGAGCGATGATTGTAGCGATCCCTGTAAAGCGTGTGCGTGTCGGTCCTGGTGCAGGAGCGGTGGAAACGGCCCTTTGATCCCCATCTGCTGCACTGCCCGGGAACTGCAGGACGCACCGCTGGCTCCGCGGGAGCCGCCGGGTGACCACCCCGAGCACTAGAAATAGAAAAAATAAACCATGAATCTCATAGATTCATTCAAAAGCATAGAAAAATTACACTTAACAAAAATTAAACTTGATTATGTGGACTGTGTAGTGAAACTTAATGTTTCCCTGAACCCACACCATGGTACCACAGCCAGGTGTTTAGGATAGAGCTCTAGGAAGGATCCAGTAAATTTTGTTTGCCACTCTAATGTGGTTATTAAGTTTATACAGTACCTCAGTTGTATCTTATGGGCTATGCCAATCTGGCTGTGGTCAGTCAGCAGAAAATTGTCTCGCTGAAGCACATTCTTTGCTGGCTTCGAGGAGCAGTGTTAAGGGAAATAAGGTTTGTTGTAATGTGTGTGTGCCTTGTGCCACAAACCAGCCCATGAGGCACTCCAGACTGGGGCACGGGCTGTCATTAACACTCAGTGAGATGTCTACTGTGATCCAGAACCTTCCTCCTACCTATCTCCCCTACTTGTCTCAGTCTCTGTGTTGTCACTGCATGGATGACCGTGGCTTCTTTGGCAATGCTGCCCCACCAGAGCTGTGAAATTGTCTCCACTGAACAACAATAATTGCATCAAACAGGCACTTGTACACATCTGAAATCTATTTTGTTTAATTTTTTTCCTTGTAGAGAATGGAAATCTGAGCAAATGGTTTAGCTTGCATAAATAAATAGGCCACGGTGTGAAACTCAATTTATAGTGAATGTTTAGTATATAGTTCTCAAGTGTGTATTAATTTTTCTTACAGTAGCATTTACAAATTTGGAATTTTGCATCTAAGGGTAATCAAAATATTTTTTTAAATTTCACCTGTGTTAGGCATAGTGTAGCGGGCAGCCATCACTGCAATATTTCACATCTCTTCATAGTCATTATACTGGCACAAGATTACCTGAAGAATCATTCAAGAGCTTTGGGAAAGATGTGCTTATTTTTAATAATGGATTAAATTTATAAACTCTGATTTAAAATTGATAAGTGAAAACAATGCTATTGATATTGATAGAATCAGGATTCCAGACATTAAATATGGCAAATCAGAAACTGGAGAAATTGCAGCCTTGATCCCAGGCACCTTTTGCCCACTGTTTGTCATGTTAATGCCCTTCTGTTTGATATTTACTACTTTGGACATCGCTACCTCACTCCTTCTGCAAATCCATGTTAGCATTGATGTCATAAAGTAAGCAGAATGAATGTGTGAAATTGCTTGTAAAATTATCAAATGAAATGAATAGCAAATATGATGACTTTTTTTTAAAGTTGAATAAGGAAACTGTCAGCAGTGATGCACTCCTGTAATGCTTACTAGAGCTGAACAGTATATATAAGTGTGTGCAAAAGAGGCAGCTAGGCAGAGCTCAGGATCCTCAAGGCTTGCCATAGTTGCAGAAGAGAGAGTAGTTCTTTCTGCAGCTGCCACATATCACCTCTAAGTATAATAAGGTAAGATTTATATGAACTACCAGTTATTTATTTGAGAAAGCCGAGTGCATTATCTGCATTGTGTTGCCCAAAGGTTGCAATAGAGGTGCAGATCTTTCAGCAAATTGGTGTTTTCTTCTGAGGTTATACTCACTGATGTTTGGAGTTAATGACATCATAATTTAAATATTTTGCTGTATTGATTACTTCGACAGAGAATGATCTGAAAAATGGAAACCAACAGTTTGTGCTGCAGAATTAATTGAAAGAAGGAAGATTAACCATGAGAACATGAAAGACAAGAATTGTAGTAAGAATTTAAATGAGATACACAATTATTGATTTTTGTATTTTTATCTCCTTTAGTACCTTCTGTACAAATATGTAATAAATGTAAGTTTAAAATTATCCACTCCTTATAGATACTGCCTAAATATGAATCAATGAGGATTAAGCTATAAGCATGGAAGCAAATTCAGTGGGTTTATGTAGACACTGACTTAAAACTGTCCAAGGCAGATTGTCACTCTGTCACCCTACAGACTGTCACTCCACTGCCCCGCTTTTAGATTAGTTTGTCTCGAGCAACTATTATTTTCATATCACTGTAAGATCAGAAAAGGAAAGGGTTTTATAGCATAGAAGTAAAATTAAAACCTTTTAATAGTCTTTCAGTAGTTATTAGGATTGTTGCTTAAAATTTAATTTAATCTTCCATCCTACTATGGAATTCCTTAGACTAGAACTGTTGGATTTTACAGAACTTTCTCCAAGGCATTGTAGCATCATGGATTAATTACATGTAAAATACACCTACCTGAAAAAGTAATTTATTTATTTCTAGAAATTATTGCTATTTGCAGACAGTTTTGTTTCAATAGAAATTCATTTTGTTCATTCATGCATGTTCATATGAATATATTTCCTTTTTTTACTGCTTTTTAAAATGTAATTTCTATTTGTTTTACTGGAAATAGTTACAAATGTGACTTTTGAAAGATTTTTTTGAAAATTCAATGAAATTAAGTTAGTTAAAATTGTACATAGATACAAAAAATCTACTACATCTGTAGTAGAATAAATTAGAAAACTAGAAAAATCAATTTGTTCAAGGAAATAATATTCAAATAATATCTGATCAAGTTTTGAGAGGTATATTTGTTACATATTTCTGGTGTTTCAAACTAAGATGTCTTAATTTTTTCATTTTCAATCAGAGAGATGTGAAAATATTTTCATTAGTCTTATATACATTGGAATAAAAATTTTCTGTGTGAGATTAGCTTTAGTTTTCCTGCACCTTGACAATAGGTTTCCATGGTTTTTAGCAGTATCTACTGGTGACCCAAAAAACTTACAGCACATAAAACCTTTTTTCTGATTGAGAAATTAATTTATTAGCCAGCATAAACTAAGAAAATACTGGTTTTCTGATCATCTCTTTTTCTCTATAACACATGTCTATATTATGAAGAATAAAATTACAATTTCTTCTTTTGAAACTGTTTCCTCTTTAACTTGTCAAGAACTTCTGTTGCTGGTTAAACTTACCAATAGCAAATACTAAATGTTGAAAAACCAAAACTGATGCTATTTTTTTAAAGAACATATTTGACAGAAAGTTAATAGTTTTTGGAAAAGCTTATTTTATTAATAAGGATTCTCAAAAAATTAAAAATTTTTAAAACTGCATTTGAAATACATATTTCTTTTTTAATAATCTCACTGTTTTGATTCTGAAAAATTTAGAAAGCAGCTGAAAATGCATTTAACTTTAATTTTAATACTTAAGGAATAAAGGAGCCAGTGGGACTGTTCACATCTGAAAATTCTATAGGCCTGAGACATTAGAGTTAGAGCCAAGATAAACTGAAATTCTCTTTTTACTGACTACAGTGACAGTATTTCAATGACAAAATATTGAAATATTTCAATGACAAAATATTGAAATATTTTTAATAACTTTTATATAAAAAGAAACGCTTTTGGTGTTGGATATTTCATTCCACCTCAGTGACTTGGGTTTATGGCTAACCTGGCTCACAGTTTAATAAAGCTACAGACAGCTGTAAGCTAGGACTATTAAGCAGGGAAAATTTACTTATGTATGCTGTAATAGCCAGACTTTATCTGGTGTCCAAGTCCAGGTTAACTCATTTACAGCTGTATCAGCTACCAGAGGAGTCAATCAAACCATTTTGAAATGACCACACCAGAGTCATTTCCCAAAGAACAGGTAGAGCTTTTGTTCCATTGCTAGAAAAAGGAAATGTGAAATTATGCATTCCTTGAGATAAACATTGGATGTCAGTGTTGCACCACCAAATGACAGCTCCAAATGAAACAGTGAAAACAGTTCAGCGCCACAGTTAGGGTTTTAATAAGGCTGACTGCATGACCACTGTGGTCATGGAACAATAGCAGGGTATGTTCAAGTGAAGGGGTTAACTCCTATATACCAGGACATTGCACAAGGCAGAATGAACAGACACTGATGAAAAAATTACTAACACTGGCAGTGGCTTCTGGTGGAGAGAGGAAAACTGACTCCATTGCTTAATAGTAAAATCCATCAGAAAATATTATAGCTATACATTTATTTTCCTGAGCTTGACCAATATTTTATTAAGATTTTGGTTGCCTCAAGTATTTTGATACTGATACTGAGGTATTCTAGTAAAATATTCATATTATTCAGTAAGATTCTCTTAAAAATCAGGCCTCACAAAGTGCCAGTCCAATAGATTCTTCCTAACCATTGGTAAAATGCCTGCCAATAGTCAAGATTTGCATCTCCAACTATAAGTTATTTTAAAACAGATGGAAGAAACAGGTTTCAAAAAAAAATCTGCTATGAAGGGGCAGACTACGGGGGCAGAGTAGAAGTCCTACAGCAGTAAGATTTTTGATGCAGGAGATCACCTTTTCAGAGGTGTTCATGTAGCCCCCTCATTTGCATTGCTCAGTGCAGAGCCAAGTCTCAATCTCAAAATGGAGTAATCTGTACCTTCACTACACATCATTCCTTCATCATTTTCTAAGACTTCCTCCAGCCCATAGTATATTTAAATTCAGCCTCTTGTGACAAGGCATTAAAATAGAGAAGATATATATTTTCACTCAGACTGCCTTATTTTATAAATCAGTAAGCAGTAAGCAGTATAAATCAGCTTCAGTAAGTAATTTCTGCAATGGAGCCACAGGAATAGGGTACAAATTACATTTATTGGGGAGGGTGTTTTGTGACTGGGACTTATTTTGCTACCACTTTGCTTCAAGGCACTCATGTGTCCTATCTCCCGTTGTTTTCCAGACTGTATCATAAACCTCCATAGGAAAATGCCATGGATGGCAGAAGGGCTTTTTCAAATACACAAGTATTAGCCCAAGTACATGACAAAGTTATTTCCGATGACGTTTTGCTGATGTGAACTCATTGCAACTTCTGCGAGAAAGAATGATGGGGAGCTGCTAATGTGACAGTATTCTTGACAAAGATTTGCTTTGTTTTTTCTCTAGTGAATGACCTGGGAAAAGAAGTCACAGCCACATCACTACCCCGACTTTTGCAATAGAACAGTATCACAGATCTAGTGTTTGCCATCAGCAGAACCCTGATAAAAGGAGAGAACAGACCTTTATCCTCACATTGCAAAAGACAGTGAGGATGCAGAGCTCTCAGCTCTCCTTGCATTCTAGAATACAGACTAGAGCTGAAAGACTGGAACAGAGACTGCATCTTTTGAATGCCTACCCAAGGCCCTGAAATGCCATCCGCTGGACATGAAACCCATCCCGGAAGGCTCTTTACATTTAATCTTCATGTTTAGATCAGCACTAAGAATGTCTCTTTTCGATGTAATGGATTCAGACATATGCAAACATTATAACATTTTTCTTTGTTTTTTTATTTCTGCTTTGACAGGCAATGAAAATGAAAAGCATTTATTTTGTTGCTGGTCTCCTTTTAATAATAGTTCAAGGCAGCTGGCAAAATCCTCTTCAGGATACAGAGGAGAAATCAAGGTAAATTCTTTAGACCAAACTTTTACAAATACTTGGTGTGAACTTTGTCTTCTTACACTTTGAAGCCAAACATACTATAATTTTAAGACCCCTTTATGCAGTACTTGATCTACCATTGAAATCGACTGGGTTTTTAATATTGCAAAGCTTAGCACAGAAATCTGGGGCATTGAAACAATGGCTACCTTATTTATCCAAGAAGACTGTGTAATTGGGCAGTGTCCAATCTGCTATACAGATTCCTTTTACCACACAGCTACTGAACAATATGCCACTTGCTTTCACTTTGTGGGAGTAAAAAAGAGTATTGCTAAAAGAAAAATCAATGCACCTGTAGATTGTACTGCAACCATTGCAGATTAACAAGGTCTAAACTTTTCACAGATCATTCAAAGCTTCCCATTCTGAGCCAATAGAGGAATCTAGACAGCTGAATGAAGTGAAACGTCACTCACAAGGCACATTCACCAGTGATTACACCAAGTACCTGGACACCAGACGAGCTCAGGACTTTGTGCAATGGTTAATGAGCACTAAAAGAAATGGGTAAGCATTTTGGTCACATTGATACAGATCTCCACAAACAGAAACAGCCAAGAATCTAGCCAAATCAGTTTCTTGGTATCAGCTTCCCATCCCAGACCATGGATAAACCTCAAATAAGTAAAGTACTTGAGGAAAATTTATGTATACAATCAGAGAATCATTTAGTTTGGAAAGGACCTCTAAGATCAAGTCCAGCCATTAACAGAATATTAATATATTGTTAGAAATGAGAAACATACTAAATCAATCAAAAGGATTTGGCTAAATCAAAGCATAGTATCTGATATGCCATCAAAAAAAAACTATCTCAGCCTCTTTGAGGCAGATTTTTCTCAGTGAATCAATTAAGTTCAATATGAATAAGATATCTAAATATAATGTACACTTCTCGGCCATTAGGCCTCAACAAAACTTTCCTATCTATGGATACTCTAATCCTGATGCTTCATTTGTGAAAAGGCAGCTGAAGTGTAGGTTTTGTTGGCCACTGGATAATTTACCAGTATCATCACTATAAATTTGCATGTTTTTTTCAAATATACTTTGATTAAACTCAAGCTAGCAAGCTGAGAGCAAGAATAAAGTACAAGTGTGTCAGTCTTCTGTTCTAGAGAAAATCTGTCCAAAAAGAATCCAGAAATATCCAGAAGAATGTATTATATTAATGCTTTTAAATCTCTGTGGACGTCTTTAAAGTATAAAGTAACAATTTCTACACATTGTACTAATTTTAATTCATATGTCTGAAATATGATGAATATAATATTCATCTTTGAGTCATGGGGATTTACTATAATATTCAAATAATAACCACTAAAGCTTATGCAGGCTTTGAAGTGTACTGGTAATAATGATCTAATGATTGTGCAATTTCACTACAGCCAGCAAGCACAGGAGGACAAAGAAAATAACAAAGTCCCTGACCAGCTCTCAAGGTATTCTATTTGCCACAACTTGTTATTTGAAACCAGTTTGAGTTCATTTTCAGTTAAACAAGAGAACAACCAGTGTTCTTTGAAATATTATCACAATCAAAGAAATATCAATCAAATACATTATTTCACACTTGCTTTTTACAAGGAAATAGGATAAATCTCTATGTAATTTATTCCTGCACCTGTGTTCTATAGCTATAGATGCAAGGAATGCAACAGGATGAGAATAGGTTTTAGGAAAGCACATTTCAAGTAATCAAGGAGAGTAGAGAATAACATAAAAAGAAAAACTTGGTATAGAGAAAGGCTGAAGAAAAAAATTAAACTAAAACAACCACATTATGTTGAAGAATAAAAAACCATTGAGAAGATTAGTGAAAGGAAGGTGGCCAGGAAAATTTGCAGAGAGCTGATGAAACATGATGCAATGTTCAGCCCTCAGCACTCAGTCCCATATTTCATAAACCACTTATTACAGAAAGGAGAAGACCTGCTTAAGGCCAGAATTCTGTTTCTTGATTGTGTTTTTGGGAAAGGGTTAGAGAGACTGGAAATTTTAAATAGATAAAGGAGAAACTGAGTAAGTGCTTTTGCAAAACAGATTAAAATACCTATATGAATTCTTTCACTTGTCAGAAAATCCAAAAAGGATAGCCCAGATCACAAAGACCCTTACATTCACATTGTCAATATTAATGACAAATTTGTAATAATGTTTCCACTTCATTGAAACAGCATATCTCAAAAAAAATTAACATTTCATTAAAAATGTTCCAAACAACTCTAGTTAGCATGCGGATGAAAAGTGCAGATGGTACTAAATTAGGAGGAATGGTGACATCCCAAGAAGAAAAAATAATAGAAAGAGCTAGATTTGGGCAGAAATTAGCAAATTTTTAAACAGAAATGCTAGGGAATTTATTCATGGAAAATATTCCATAACATGTCTACTTCTTAGTGCAGTTTGCTTTCCCAAGAGACACTGTAACATAATTTTTAGTTATATCAGAGAAAGAACCACAATGAGGTGTAGGGAGAGAAAAGAGAATGCCTTTAATAAAATGGAGTTGGTCAGATTTCCAAGTTTTCCAAGATTATGACTTGGTCAGAGTGATGATTTAAAAGGTGTTAATAAAACAACTCAAAATGTAAATTTGAAAGGAATTAAGTCTGAATAGTTTGGCTCAGAAATAATGAAGGTAAAGGTAGGGGCAGCATTTAACAAAGGGCAACAAAAAGCATGTCTCTATAATATGACACAGTTTCTAGCTCATACATAATTAGTAAGACCATTCCAGTGCAGCTGTTATTGCTTTCCACACCTGAAGTGAGTTCAGATCTAGTTTGGGAATCTCTGCACAAAACTGTATTGCATAGTACAGGCAATACCTTCAGAACTGGAATCTAACCATAAAAAATATGTCAAGATCAATTTGAGGCGCAAAAAGAACCCCTCTCTCCTATAGAAACACTAGTCTGGGATATGGGAAATTGAAATCAATAAAGATTGTTAAAAAGTTAAATTCTCACACAGTCTGCTCCTGTGATCCTGCTCTCCTTTCAGCAATGCCATCTCCAAGCGCCATGCTGAATTTGAGAGACATGCTGAAGGCACCTACACCAGTGACATCACCTCTTATTTGGAGGGTCAAGCTGCCAAAGAGTTCATCGCTTGGTTAGTGAATGGACGAGGAAGAAGAGAGTAAGAATCCATCCATTCCTCTTCTTAAATTTTGCCTAGTATTTGGGGTTAGAAATCATCTCTGATGAAACTTTGATGTGTTTTTGATCATTCTTGCTGTACTTCATGTCTTTCTTTTGTATTAGAAGACATTCTGTTGGTGATTGACTACCAGTTTACATCATCATGTTCAAATTCAGATTAAAACCTGTTGGGTATGCTGTTACACTCTAAAAGGTCAAGTTTTATTTAAGGTCAATGCATCTAAAACTAAACCAGACCTTCTTCTTCTAACTACGACCCTTCACATAACATTGCTTACAGTCTCCTTAACTGTCATTGAGATTATTCAGTGTCATCTGAAATTGCTTTCTCTTTTTTTCCTTTTACAGTCCATTTTTTTCTCTGCAATATTGCCAAGATTAAATTTTTACCAATGTCATCAGGTGTACGCTGTGTGCTGATGGTCATTCCCAGCAGTAACTAATAGCTTCTTTTCCTCTTCCCATGCTTCTCAGAGTCTTCCCAAGCTGCTGCTGCCGTAACAGCTATCATTTGCTATAACTTATCTTCCTTTCTAAGATGCCTCTGATTCTTTTGCCATGGTTTGCAGTTCCCTGAATACAAAGCTCCTCTAATGGTTTTGCCTACCTATGATTTCTTTCATTTCTACCTTGTTCTTCACATACTCATTGCAGATTTCTCTATCCTATCCGCTTCCTGTACTCCCTCATGACTTTACCTCTTTTGTCATGATGCTCTTACACTTAGAATGTCACTGCCTTCAGTCTCCTGCAGGCATCTTCTGCTCATCTGTTTCCAACTCTGCATGGTTAGGAGCTACAGCATGTAGCTGCCACTCCCCACCTTTCAACTGTTCAGTACTTATTTGTGCCTTTAGACTGTAAGCTCTTTGGGGCAGGGATTTCAGTTCATCCTCTGATTAAATATTCTACCAGCTGTAAAGTATTATGTAAGTCTCTCACTTTACATAAAAATAATAATAATAAATAATAATAAAATACAATCTGTAAGACAAGATTTTGTGTTGTAGTTAAGGAAGACTAAATAGGAAAAAGTAAGTTTTGTAAATATTGACAATTTCCTGAAAAAAACAGAGCTAAATAAATTAGGTCAGCTATACAGAGAAGGGAAAAGCTGGCTCCTCTTCCTAGTTATGTTCAGACATCCACTTGTTTTTCTGTCATGTTTTTCATGAGCAGAAATAGAGAATTTCTGTATCCATTTGAGAGAAATACAGCCTCAACTGAACTTAGAAACCTAGATGGGCAATTAATTGTAGACAACCCTTCTGCTTTCCAATCTTTAGTACTATTTGTGGTTGAACTTGTATATAGCCTTCCTTGAAATGAACCAGTCTGCCTGTCATTGGATCCAGGACCCAGGGTGCTTCAGCATCAGCCCACCTTAATGAAATCCATCAAAATCTTCTTATATTTGATGGCATGAAACAAGAGATGAAAGTTTTCTAAATCAAACTCTGGTTTTGACAAACTGGTTTTCCAGCAGTCAAAAAAAGAATGGAAAAAGAATCAGGATCTGATTCCAAGTATAAAATGCTACATTCTACTATTTTACATCAAACAAGCACATGGGTTTTATACAGGTGCTTTAAGTGAGCTATTTCAACCACTCTTCTGAAAAAAAAAAAAATTGCTGCCCTTAATAATTCTCATTAAGAATAAGAATTCTTAGGAAATATAATTTTAAGTAAATAAATAGGCCTTATGTCCAAATAAAACAGAAAAAAGGATGAAAATTTGACTGTAGTTTTTTAGTAGTGGTATTTCTTAAACAGCAATTCTTAGTAAATGTATTGGTGCCTAATGTGGCATAGACACTGCAGACTGAGATATATTTTTGCATGTATGGCTTTTTCAAAACTGCTGGAGAGGAGTTTAGGCTTACTGGAAGGAACGGCTGTGTTTTGAAAATAATGCCTGAAAAGATGTTCTGACACGCATTGTGGTATACTGAGCCATAACATCAGGCTCAAGCCTTAACTCCTTCAAATGACAGGGAATGTGCAGTGAATTAGAACCCTGTAATAAGGCCCTTTTAAATGGTTTGTTTGTTTTGATCTGCACAGCGCTGATAATTTCTTACCTTTGAAGTTTCCCAGAAAAAGCTCTTGTGGCTGAAGAAATGGGTCGAAGACATGCAGATGGCACTTTCACGAGTGATATCAACAAAGTCCTTGATGACATGGCTGCCAAAGAGTTCCTAAAATGGCTAATTAACACAAAAGTTACCCAAAGGTGCCTGAATTTTATACTATTCTTAATATACTGATATTTTAAATGCATTTGTCACACCTGGGGAAAATACTACTAATTTTTCTCTTAGCTATTGATATATCTGTAGTATGTTGCAAACTTTGGTACAGACAGATGAAGAAGGATAAGATACTAAATGGAACTCATTCCAAATGTTATTTGAATTTTTATCAATGGTGGACCTCTCTAATATTTTCCTATTTAACTTGAAAGTAATTCTGCCACTGAATGTTACCAGAAAGTCATATTAAATTATTGAAAAATAAAACTGTGCTTTGCATGGACATTATAAAATCATAAATATTTATTGGTAAAATTACACCAAATTGGTTATTCTTTAAAGACTGTGATATAAAACACTGCCCTAATCTGTGGCTTGTCATTAGGGAGCAGTGTGGTAATCTGAGCTCCTGACAGGTGATGGTTTGGGAGCCCTGCTTCAGTTTGCCTGTATGTAGGCAGAGCAGCATTTTCTAAATGAGCACTGTGAACAGGTTAATATTTGGGAATTATTTGTTAAAATTAACAAAGCATTTTAAAAATGAATTAAATGCCAAGACAAGATACATGTGAGTGGCCAGATTTCTTTAACATGTTAGATATCCCATTTGCATTATTAAAGCACCCGAAAAAGACTAGTTGATTTTGGAAATCTGAAACAAAATTAGCAAAAAAATTAGAAGGTGTAGTTAAAATACAGTTTTTATTAACATGTTACTATTTTTATGCTTGTAGTTCATCATTGAAACAAACAATTTAGGAAAAGAATCTATTAGAAACAACTAAAATGCTTTTCCTTTAGGAATAATTGTTTTCAATCTGTTATTAGAGAGAGGCATTGAGAGGTCTGTGAAACTAACATCTGCTCACTCTTAAACAGAAAAAATATGTTCCACACATATTTCATAAATCTTGGGAGACTTAGAATATTTCCTAATTGCTGCTGCTTTTTTTTCTTTTTTTTTTCCCCCAGAGACCTTTTGGAAGAATACCAGTAAAAATGAAGAATAAAATGGGATAAATGAAGATCTTCATTTCATCAGCTGCCAGTTATTAAGAGATTCTGAAATCTGTATTCTGTCATTTACATTTGTTGTAACAAAGCTATGTCACCTTGCATGCCAGGAAATAATTGTACTATAGTTTAGTGTTGCCAAAGGTTTATATATGGAAAACCTGTTGTCTAAGGGATGGTTTTCTTAACAGCTTTAAGACTGTGGAAGTTCTATAACTTCATGTTTTGCATTTATTAGGACTAAAGTAACTCCATTTATATCTAAGGATAAAAATATTTTTCTAAAAAATTTACTTCTACACACAAATTATTCAATTACCAATTATATGTGTTATTCAGAAGGGGCTGGCAGTTACAAATGCCTGAGAAGTGAATATCCCTCTTAAAACCTTTGTTATAAAAAGGCTAAGCTTTAAGGGTATTAAATTCTAGCCTTAAATAAATTTTTTCAAGCTTCTTTTCTGTTGACTTCTCACTGCGTATATGCCATGTTCCTCATTGCACTCCATTTCATTTTATTGTAATATTTTAGTGTCTCTGAGATCTTAGAAGTGGTTTGTTTGGAATGATAAATTCAGCATTGTTTGGTCACATTTTCTCTGCAATAATTCCCAGAAAAGAGCTGTGTGAACTCTGAACTATCTTTAGGTGAAAAATAAATCATGTAAGATGAAGCTGGAGGAGGAAACATGACTGAAGAGACAATTATTCTTCATTAGATAAATTCTGGCTCAGAACAGGAGGACAGCTTTGAAAAACGTTGAGTGCAATATACTCTGTAAGTGTGGAAACTTCCCCGGAACTCCTTCAAATTTTGTAAGATTGCCAAGCCAAGGCCCTCTAATCTGCGCTAAATTCCTTCCTTCCTTCTTCCTCTGAGGATCATTTTTATGGGCTGCTCTTCCTACTTCCAATGACTACCCAAAGCCCCTTTTCTTCCTCTTGCTATTTTAGCAATATACATAGGATCTATATTAAAATGTCCCAAAGGGCAAGTGGTTTAAGAGAAATCCAATGGCCTTAACAAGTATCTCCTAGAAGTTGATATGAAATAGGACCATTGTTGAATCAGAATTTGTACCTATAATTTTGTTAGGAATAAAATTTTTATGGGAATAAGTTTTTTTAAAAGCATCTGAAACTTCCACTTACAATCTAAAATTTCTGGGAAACTATTAGATCATTCTTCCAAAGTGCTATAGGAATGAATATTCTGTAATTTCAGATCAGAACAGATCATACCCAATTTGGCATCTTGATCAGCTTCTTGGCAACAACAGAAAGCTGTTCTAACATCCCAACTTTAAATAATTTAAACTCAATAGAATCTTGCACTAAAAAAATATAAAATCATAACATCCAAAATACCACTGGAGATAAGAAAATAAAAAGGAAAAAAGGTGGATGCTATGTGTACATACTTTTTGTTTATTTAGTCCCATTTGTACACAGCGGTTTGGGTCCAAGTGGAACTGGAATAGATTCAGTAATACACAGTTGGGTACATATGGTCCAGGATAAAATGGTACAAGGCAACTCTTCTGTTCCCACAGACTGAACAATTGCCTTTGAAAAGTTTTATTTCACTTTGTCCAGGATGTTTTGGTGTTCTGAAGAACAGGATTCCTCAGCTACAAATCCATTTTTCCACAGTGTCTGTCACCAGGGATTTTGATCCCCTCCAAAGGCAAAGTGATGACTTTGTCAGCTATGAAAATACTGGGCTTCCACACTTTTACAAATTATTTGCTTTAGGAACAGAAGGATATAAATTATTTTCTCAAGTTAATGCAGCTTGTCTGGAACACAACAAAAACATTTAACCTCTAATTTTCTAAGTCCTGATCTAGAACATGAATCAAAAGTAACCCTTTCTTCACAAGTGAGACAAGCTGAGCTTTTAATCAGAAATATCAAACACATTTCACCTCAACAGGACTAGGATTTACATCTCCTGAAATCACAGAGCAAGTCTATATGGCATGAGTGATAAGGTGTGCCCTGGATATTTCTCGCACATGCTACATGAAATTCATTGAGGAGTATAAATACAGGGAAAAATAAGTCACAATCTCTTTGTCTTTGCTACAATAGCTGGAGTCCTCTGTGTATTGCACATGTGGTGCCTTGAACTTCCAGGTGGCCTTATATTTAAAAGTGTCCCCATTGTATTTTATTTGCTGAGTGTGCAGCATCTTTTCTCTTCCATACTATTTATTAAGTATCTGGAAAAATAAGCATATTGCAATAAGACAACTACTTGGAATTAATACAAAAAAAAAAAAAAAAAACAAAACCTGAGATACTCTAACCATTCAACTGTGCTCAAAGGACATGTAAGAATCTGTAGTTCCCAGGAAAATAATTTTCTAAAGAAATACATACAAACTTGAAAGAGCTAACTGACAGCTGCTACTAACCACATTGAAATTGATGTCCCAGCGACACAATCTCATAAAACAGGGATTTTTCTTTCTTGATTTACAGTTAACACACTCTTCACAATCCTCTCAAATAGAACCAATGCAAAGATGTGCTACAAAACTGTCTTGCCATTTCAACTTCAAATGCAAAGAAAAAATGAAACTCCTCTATTCACTGGAGCCACCGAATCCATACAAAACTTTATCCAGCCCATATTTTGTCTCCCACTGCAGCACACTGAGAAATCTGGAATACATTATTGCACCTGTAAAGTAAACTGTAAACATTTTAGTCACTTTTTTTTTTATTCTGCAGAGAGCTTAAGTTTTCCATTTTTGCAGTTCGACTTTTCCAAATATTTCTGGAGAAAAGGCTCAAATATATAAACAGATGTCTAACAAAGTCTTGAGTTTTACTGAGGCTAGAAGTCTGAGGAGGACATTGCATCTGGCAGGTCCCCCAACTGTTTGGGAGGCCAGGCTCAGGCTGAAAGCTGTATTTTCATTCTTTTCTATTAAGCAGCTCTTTGCAATCATGCAACTTCTTTATGAATACCACTGCGTTGAACATACATTATGAAGCTACAGCTTCTCAAATTTCATCACGTAGCAGCCACTGCTGGATATCATTTGTTTAATTTCTTGGCATGGTGCTAATACATATCTGTTTACAAAAGAACACCACAGTATAAAGTAACTTGAAATATTTCACTGGAAGAACTTTTTTATGTCTCAGGCTATCACAAAAGACAATCTGACTGAGAACCAGAAGCACGACCATAGCAATATTTTTTTTGGATCATGGGTGTTTTCATCAGTCAGGAGGAACTCGAGATTTTTTTCAAGTTGTAGAGAATCACTGTTAGGAACCATTACAATTCAATGGAAAACATATTCTGCTTTACTGACTATTTCTGAATCACTCAGGTGGTTCTGCCAACAGATTTGGGTCCTGTAAGTCCCTCTGGCATGGCCACAGTCAGAGGCACTGTAGGTTACTAAAAATTTGATCTAGACATAGGAACCCAGATTTCCAAAGGCACTTAAAATTATGTTCCCACAGAAACCAGCAGTAGCCAGCCATATGCATTGACAGTACTGCTCCTTTTTTCTCCTTAGAATTCACCATTTAGAAACTTTAAATCACGGTAGATAATCTCTCAAAATATTACTAAACTGCAACTTGGCTATGAAAAGCTACAAAACGTTCAGGTACATTTTTTCACGAGACTGACATAATTTGACTGTGCTATATTTTGAGACATTGTGATGATCACTACTTAAATCTTTAGGGGGAGGGGGAAAAAGCACAGATTGGCTGATTCCTACTGTGATTCCTACTTACTAGGAAAAGGAAAATTCACCCTGGGGTGAGGGATGGTGGTGTTTTTTCCTTTTTGATGGTTGATGCACAGTATACCTGATTGATATTTAAGTGGAGCTGTAAGACGTTCTGAAACATTGGTCATGCATCTTACAGCATATAATGAGATGCTACTTTGAAAAGTAATGTAAAACACTGCTATTTCACTGTGATTTTACTTTGTAGAAGTGGCCTTATCTACTCAGAGATCTGTGATTAGCAAGCTGTGAAACTGCAGCAGGTTGGATGCTGCATGGTGCATACAGACTCTGCTACCTGGAACCACTGTCAGGGCACATTAATGACCCTCCTAAGGTAACCCAGTACAGCCAGCACAGCACAAATTTGTAAGTAGTACCAGCTGCTACCTTCAAGGAGTATGGTATACAACAACGAGCAAGAACATGTTTGTACCTAGATGAAGGCTGTTAGCTCCCAGACAGACACATCCTTAATGTTTGTAAACACTTTGGTCATACTAAAGGGACTTTTTTATCACACAAAGCTATTATCCCACTTCCAGACACAGTTTGCTTAAGAAACAGCAGTAAAGTATTAAATGCTGTGCTCTGTCTGCAGAAGTAGAATGAAGGAGCAAGCAGCATAACCTTTCTGAAAGCTTTGACAAGTTCTTTGCAGGCAAGAACAAGAACATTTGCTATTTCCCTTGACTTGAGATCCCACTTCAGCAGATCACATACTTTTTTCTGTTACATTTCTCAACTCGTAAGATACCTGCATCTGTCTCTGGTAACTACTAGAGTTCCCCAATTAGAGGAGGAAGATCTAACATGGATAAAACAAAAAGCACGACTTACAATTATTTTTTTGGAGGCTAGAGCTCTTAAAATAATTTAGAAACTCAGACGGTTTTTTAAATAACTGGTAAGACTCAGCTTTTTAAACAATCAAAAGCTTTACAGTTTTGATTTACAGGTTTTTCTGTCTTTTCCCACAATTTGTCCTACTTTCTCAGCACATACTCAAAACTCTCCTTGGAAAGGGAATTGTTTTATGTCATAAGCAAGGGTCATCATCACCATTAAATTTTAAACTTTTGTCCTATACTTCCATTTTCCGGTCTTAATTTAAAGACCCACTTAGCAGACTTTCACATCTACCTCCAGTGCCAAAAAACTATAAATATAAGCCCTTCCTGCAATTTTATCCGTTTTTTTTATGACTTAACTGCCAGAAAAAGAAGTTCAAAGAGCAGAAACTTAACAAGAAACGCTGGTGTAATCAAAACATTGGGAGTTTTCCATCAGCGTTTCGAAGGCATTTCACTTCTGAGCCGTTATCTGATTTCCGACAGAAATCCCCCCGCTGTCCCAAGTCTCTCCTCTGCCGCGCACAGCTGTGCCGCCGCGCCGCCGGGCTGCGAGCTGACGGAAAAAAGCGCCGCTCAAACCGCACAGCCAGCAGAAAGCCGGGATCTCGCACAACCCCCATCGCCTGCCGCTCCCAGGCAGCCGCCCCAGCCCCCGCCCAGGCGCCGCTCACGGGCAGAGCCCCGCGGGCAGCGCGGGGT